>JAIEZT010000124.1:16504873-16559696 GCA_019594935.1 Periophthalmus modestus | reverse complement strand
GGGCTACAACCCGCCTGTAATGTTCCACAGTATGGTATTATCAATGCAAGCTGTTTTCCTGCAAGTTTATTTATACAGCACATTTCATAAACAAAAACTGCTTACAAAGTGCTGCACAATACACAAATAAAAAGTAAAGCTCTATTTAACTCATAAAAGTAGGAAAACTAGTAAAATTAAATAGTTGCAAAGTATCAGAGTTGAGGACCAACCATACACCCCCGGTTTTAAGCCTTATCTTAGGCACGTGGCAGCTGGCACGTGGACCTCAGAACCCATGCAGGCAGACGTAAAGTTATCTGTCTCTATGGAGACAAGCAGGTGACGCCACCATGCCAACTTACATACACGGATGTGAATGTAGGGGGATAGAAAGTATGAATGCTGTGAGTGATGGTTGGAGGAGCCAATGTCACCACTTATCATCCTTGCTTCTGCCCTATGTCAGGGCAGCTGTGGCAGCAATAGAAGCTTACCTCCACAGAGTTTGAAGTGAATGAATAATGATTTAGGTGTAGCACAAAGTGCATTACAAGTGGAAGGTTTTTTTTTTTTTTATAAATAAGATTAATCTATTAGCCTATGTAGAGAACAAATCTGTAGCATATCCATTGCAACTGGGAGATATGGCATTTGAATATTATATAATATATAAGACATGCTCCATGAAACATGTTGGAGAAATTTTTCTGTCTGTTTTCTTCCCTCGGCTCTGCGTTCTCGGTGTGGAAACACAAACAGAAGACCAGCTGCTGTGCTTGTGCAGGGCTGAGGCACGCAGCCAGATGCTTCAATCCCCCACTAAACCAATGCTGTGATCATCCCGTCACCTGGCACATACATCACAGGCTTGTGCTGTAGGTCGAGGTGAAGAGTACATGCACAACATTAGACCAAAGTAAGTAGGGATGAACAATTGCAGAATGGAAATTCTTTACTATGTAATAGGGCTGGGAATAACACGCTGCCTCTCCATTTGATATGATACACATGACATTGCATAACACATAAACATTGCCAATAAATATAAGAAATCAAAATTTTGTTTGGGGCAGCATTGTGACAGGTGGCATAATGGCACAAGAGTGAGCTCTGCAGCCTTACAACCAGAAGGTTCTGGGCAGTGTAAGAGCTTTGTGTTGGGCTCTCATGCCTGTGTAGGACTGTCCCAGGCTGAATATAGAGTAAATAAAAACATCAAAGATATTTGGCATACAATAAAAGTAACATGCAGATGACTAGGATGAGACAGGGACAAACCTGACTGCTAATATGTGTGTGAGCATGAGAAGTCCAACAGGTTATAGAAAACAGCTCTCTCAGATTACTTGATTGTTTGTTTGATCCATTATGGCCCATTTCTTTTTATGAAATGTACATAGGAAGTGTGGTCATTCCTATTGCAGTGCTTTTGCTATGCTTAAGTTGCTTTTACGTCAGTAAGTGAGCCAAAGATAGAATCTCCTTCATAGAAAGTGATTCATTCACACCAAAACATGTTCACAATGACTGGTCTCCCACGTAATACCTCCCACTGACAGTGGTATAATTGATTAATCAGCTGTGCTCCATTATGAACATCTTTTCATTTTGTTCATGAATATATTTGAGACGCATGTGTAAATACTGTCATAAACCATCTCCCACCATTAGTATTTAGTGGGTGATGTGCCAACTAGGGAGGCTGATTTGTGCAGGGAAAAATATTGCTTATGGACAGAATTATGTTATAATTTTTGATTTCTATAAATATGTTTTTATATATGCATCCTCTTCTCCCATGCCAACTAACTCCACGGCCTCTCAGTACTCAGTCTTGCCAAGATCACTTTTTTCAGCACTTACTTTGGAACTTCTAACCATATTAAACAGTATTTATAGAGCATCTTTAATGATACATGGTTAAAGACAGTGGCGGAAGAAGTACTTAATTTTGTTACTTAAGTAAAAGTACAGACACTGGAGCAAAAAAACAAAGCAAAAACAAACAAACAAAAAAAACCTCAAGTAAAAGTATCACAAGAAAAAACATCTACTTAAGTAAAAGTATTACACACACAAGTACACATTTTAAAATGCACTTAAAAAAGTAAAAGTTGTTTGTGCATATTTTGAGGTCTTAAAGCTTCAGATTAGCGCTTTTGATAAAGATTTGTGCTGAATTTTGTTCAACAGAAACAATTGAATCAATAGTTAGTTTTTTTCCAGCTGTTTTTTTTTTTTTTTTTTGTTTTTTTTTTTGTATATTTTAGTTTGCTCAAATTATGAACCCCTCAACATTTTTAGCAGGCCTAAGAGAATGATGGAAAATACTTTTGCTTTTCAGTCCTGTTCAAAAATGTTGTGGAGTAGAAAGTACAGATACCTGCTCTCATATGTAGTGAAGTAAAAGTGAAAAGTATTGACTTTAAAATGTAGTGAAGTAAAGTACAGATACCTAAAATTTGTACTTTACTACTTTTACTTTCTTATGTTCCACAAATGGTTAAAGGGCCTGTACCTAATTTTAATTTATTCTTGGGAAAGATAAATGCTCTTTATATCATGTGTTGTGTGGTAAAAGCTGTTAAATAAGAAAAACAAAGACTGTAAAATAGAATCTATTCCTTTTAAAAGGCATTGCATGGGTAATAACTAATACTGACAGGGTCACTTCATTTCATCAGCCACATGGTTACCAAGAATTATGGGGAATGAACCGCGTGACTCTATTCCACACGATATTGCAGAGGGTACATGGTGCAATTTCAGGAGTGACAAATACATAAATATAGGCAGAGATTCAAGAACTATAGGGGAACAATTGCATGACACTATCCCATACCAAGTGGGCGAGGCTAAAACTTCAAACTAAAATATTCCTGACTCATGGTTTGAAATCAGGTACAGGCCTTTTAAGTACATTTTTACAGTGTTTTCATAATATTGTTGGCTATGGATGTCTACCTTTATGTCTGTCAATTACCCCATAACCTTTTCACCAATTTCTCAAACACCCCCATGACAATTAATATGCCATCTCCAACTAATCGTTGAGTGCTGTTTTGAGAACTTTGTCACTTTGCCAAGGGGAAAAAGTAACTGAAGAGCACTTAGAACTGGTAATTTATGAGTGACAGATTTAATGCATGCCATCTTTGCAGAAATAGTTTCAACATTTTAGCATTATTGGCAAAACATCCATCTTACAAAACAGACATAGAATCGTAACAGTGTTTGTTGCCAATAGTAATTTACTACACTGCGAAAAAGGTTGTCTGCGTTTGGCACTTGTTCAATGTATTCTGTAAGCTTTGCAACATTTTATTTGTACCACCGCCACTTTAAGGTAATAAATAAAAACGCCAACGGATGGATAAAAACTGCAGTGTGTCACACAGTTATGCTCCATGCCATCTTTAAAGCTGACAAAATGTGCTCTGATCAGACTGACAACCTACTGTATAACTTCAAACTACCTAACAAAGTCTTCATAGCTGTATTTTGCCACTAAAACAAACAGTTTTTTGTTTCTGTTAGAATGCTAGTTGTTGCCTCTAAAGCTTTGGATAGCTGCAAACCATTTTTTCAAACATATTTCGTTTTTCATGAGATAGTAAAAAATCAGGTAGAGCTTCTTTAATGCAAGGCCTTTCATATGCTTATAACCCTTTTCACTGAGAACCATTTAAATACGTAATTACTGTCACAGGTCTGGACAACTTGTACCTCTTCCCTTTATGTCCTCTGAGGTTAGTTCATAATGGTTAATGTTTAATCACGTTTATTCTGGGACAAACCGTATCTAATTAGACTAAATGCCCATAAAGTGAAGCTATATGTGGTCAGGAGAGTCAGTCCCTGAGGTGGACAATCTATATGGTTATCCATACGTGCATGTCCTTCAATTATGTCTTATGATGTTTATGAATTTAATCACGGAAGCTGCATTTACTCTGTAGTAAATATCTATTAAAACAGTAGATTAAATTAAATTCTTTTAAGGACATTGGCCAACTACAATATTGAAGCCTGCTGTAGGTTTCATGTACAGGGTATTTAGCCAAAAAGAGTATTTAGCCAAAATTTCAATAGGGAAGCCTATTGAAATAGACAAGATGTGAAGGGCCACAGAACTAGCTACAACAGCTACCCCACTTATTCTTTTTTAAAAAATATAACACATTGCTGTATACAATGTTACAATTTTTAAAAAATGTTTGCCAAAAATTGATTAAAAAACTATTTAGTTAGATATAAGTTACATTTGTGAAATAATTAGTCCTCCTGATGAGCTTTCGTAGGGATGGTAAGATATTTTCTGACTGGAATGTACTGAAAAAAGAATCATTCTGAGCCTCATCCTATTACTTGTTGCTTGAGTATACTGTATATTGTTCCTGTATTGTTCAGTACAAGCAGATCGATTGCATGCAGACAGTTATACAGTATTCTTTTAAATTTACAAGACAGTCAGTTTAGTTACTTGTATATCTTGATATTAGCACAGAAGATTTTTTCATGGCTCCCAGTACTGATCAGCTGTTACTTCCTCTCTGCTATCTGATGCTACTAAGGGCAATAAAAGGAGCTTAGCACTAATCCCTAAACTTTATAGGCAGATCCTCTGAGTTACGCCTCTTGGGTCTCTGAGTCAGGAAACATCTGTGAACCATTTCTACTCGAAGCCTCAACATCATGTCATGAAGAATGAAAAATTACCTTCAACACCAGTCTCGAGGCACTACATATCAACTGTATATAGGATACATAATGAGAAGAAGCATTCCCACAGGATTTTAGTAGGCACAGTTGCAGGCACAATCTATTACAAATCCTGCAAAGTCAAATTACAAAGCAAGATAAGCTGTTCAATTGCATGTATTGTCCAAGTCCTTGTGAGATTTAATAAAGTGATAGCAGCTTTAGTTCATTGCATGTGCCATGTACATTGTATGTCAATGTGTAAGTGGTTCACATAAAAGCAATATCCACACAACAGGTTTGTACCACCTTGGAGGTGTGGGTTTGCTTCCTAGCTTGAATAGTTTGCCGAATGTCTCTACTTTTGCTCTCCTCATTTTACGCTACAGCTGTCCTGTCCAATATAGCAGTGATACTTTACTGTAGTGCTGGGGCCCCAAGTAGGGCTGCAAACACCTCCATAATGGCCCCACAATCAGTAGAAAATAATGAATTTAATATGAGATTGGGCCCCAGGTTATGAACCCAAGCCTTCAGACTAGAAGATATTTAATTTAAAAAATCCCTCCCTGAAGAAACTATTTAGAAGCAATACAAAGTTCTTATACGTGCTCTTAAATGAGTTTTCAAAGAGTGGTACTACTGTTTCAAATGTGCTCAATCAAGGTAATAGGCTTCTGCTTTCTGGTCTCATGAAGTGTTTCACTGCTAATTGTTACTCAAAGACTTTTGAAAATGAAAAGACTTAAGACTCAATTGACTAATGTGAGTGGTACTGTTACGGCCCCATGCCTCCAGCTCCTCCTCTCTGGACCTCTCCTGGTGTGCTCCAGCTGGCAACTGACTGACAGCAAGGCCCTGCATCTGATTGGAGCAACAATCAAGAGCCTGGCCAATCATGACGTTCCACCTGTGGCAGCGCCCCTTTAGAAAGGACCTGCCCCCTGCCACTCCTGGCTGCTGGATTCTGCATGCCACTTTGATCTCTATGAGCCTTGCAACTTGGACTTTGAAATTTTGACCCTTACAAATCTTTGGTTAATTCTGAGACTCGTTTGTTTTGTGTATTTGTAATTTTAGTACTTTTTGTTTTGTTAGCTGTAATTTAAGTTACATGTTGAAATCTACTCTGTTAAGAGCCTCTTTTTGTTAGTCTTTACTTTAACATTCCTTTTAAATACATTATAACTTTAGTTTTATTATTTTCCATCTGGTTTTGTTACTTCCTCTTCCCTAGTTGAGCTGGGTCGTAACAATTATTATTATTATTTTTTTAGACGTCATGTTTATTTATAGATCTTTTTTTTTCTGTTTTAATGGATTTGCAACAACAGTGGATTTCAGAAACAGTCAGTATTGGTCTAGGGCAGGGGTCGGCAACCTTTAACACCCAAAGAGCCATTTGTGCCCAGTTTCCACTGAAAAAAAGCACTGGGAGCAGCAAATATTTTTTTACATCTAAAATGAAGATAAAACTGTATATATTGTTTTGTTTTTTTTAGTCTTATGCTTTGTATAAACAACTATAGTGTGCTTATGACAGGGTTCCCCAACCTTTTTATAAAAAATACAACTCACCATAAACCGCTGAATCAGTGGGAGCCCTGCGCTTGTTTCTGTGATGAGGTGGTCCCATCGAGGAGTTATGGGAGATAATGAGACCCGCAGTGTGTTTATGTCCAGCCTGCTCCGTAATTTCTTTCAAAAAACTCTAAAGTCTTATATTTTAATCCAGAGTGCTCAATCTCCATGTGCCAAAGCAGTTTTGAACATTTCATTACCTCATTCGCTTTTCAGAGCCAGACTCGGCGCGTGAGACTCACCTGTAGCAACAAACCTGTATTTTAAGTAAGACTCCCGATGTTGTCTGTTAAATTTATCTTTCTTTTTCTTGGAGGTCTTTTGTTTTTGTCTCATTTTCACGAGTTTGTGGCTCTACTTTTGGGCGAAGTGTCTGATGCATTATAAGAGCAGATCTAGCACAGATATAATAAACTCCCCGTTATATCAAATCGATTTATGAGGCCATTTCCTATCAGGATTTTGATAATATATCTACGGACAAACTTGTGTATCATGAGGGACGGGAAAAAGTTACGTCGGAGAAGATGGGGTTGCATATTAATTTACTGTTTTTGTGCAGCCCGGTAGCAAATGCGTAACGGACCGGAAACCGGTCAACATCCCAGTGGTTGGGGATCACTGGTTTATGAAATCCGTGGCCGTGTCCCAATTCACCAAATGCACCGTTCAATGTACTGTTCCAAGTGCGGGTCGAAGTACCCGCCCGACTTAAATGCGCCGTTCGAACGGCGCATTTCCGCAGGACTGTGAGCTGTGTGTGTGAGGAGCGCTGTTTGTTTTTAACGTAGTTCCACGAGTGTGACGCTTATTTTGAGCGACGAAGAGTATGAAAATAGAATTTTATTTTAATATTTCAACATTACAATACGTTTCCAAGTTAAACTACAATTTAAAAAGAACTAACACAAATAAAACACACTTCACTTACATACTTCTAATTGATTTTCCCAAGCCGCAGTATAACGCTGAAAGAACTGCGGGTTGCCGACCCCCGGTCTAGGGGTATGATTCTCGCTTTGGGTGTGAGAGGTCCTGGGTTCA
This sequence comes from Periophthalmus modestus, assembly GCA_019594935.1. NCBI lineage: Eukaryota > Metazoa > Chordata > Actinopteri > Gobiiformes > Gobiidae > Periophthalmus > Periophthalmus modestus. The sequence continues at coordinate 16,552,388 of JAIEZT010000124.1, read as the reverse complement.
GATCCCGGACGTGCCCTCAATTTGTTACGACCCAGCTCAACTAGGGAAAGAGGAAGTAAAACCAGATCGAAAATGGTTATAATTTATTTAGAAGGAATGTTAAAGTAAAGACTAACAAAAAGAGGCTCTTAACAGAGTAGATTTCAACATGTAACTTAAAATACAGCTAACAAAACAAAAAGTACTAAAATTACAAATACACAAAACAAACGAGTCTCAGAATTAACCAAAGATTTGTAAGGGTCAAAATTTCAAAGTCCAAGTTGCAAGGCTCATAGAGATCAAAGTGGCATGCAGAATCCAGCAGCCAGGAGTGGCAGGGGGCAGGTCCTTTCTAAAGGGGCGCTGCCACAGGTGGAACGTCATGATTGGCCAGGCTCTTGATTGTTGCTCCAATCAGATGCAGGGCCCTGCTGTCAATTAGTTGCTAGCTGGAGCACACCAGGAGAGGTCCAGAGAGGAGGAGCTGGAGGCATGGGGCCGTAACAGGTGTTATGAGTGAAAAAGTCAACGGATGGATAAAAACTGCAGTGTACAGTCAAGTACAGTGTTCTTAGATGTCATTGTGACACTGTTAGTGCATCTTTGGTCATTAGATCTGGACTATGTGTGTATGTGTTGGTACATCTTTGGTCATTAGATCTGGACTATGTGTGCATGTGTTGGTACATCTTTGGTCAGTAGATCTGGACTATGTGTGTATGTGTTGGTACATCTTTGGTCATTAGATCTGGACTATGTGTGTATGTGTTGGTACATCTTTGGTCATTAGATCTGGACTATGTGTGTATGTGTTGGTACATCTTTGGTCAGTAGATCTGGACTATGTGTGTATGTGTTGGTACATCTTTGGTCAGTAGATCTGGACTATATGTGCATATGTTGGTACATCTTTGGTCATTAGAGCTGGACTATGTGTGCATATGTTGAAGTATCCAAAACTCTTTGGTAAATTGAGTGCACCTCTGTATACTCAAGCTCTAAATTGCAATTAAGTAATTATAGCCTTAGAAGTTTGGCCAGAGCTATCATTACTCTAGCGTTGTTTTACCTGCATCATTGGTTTAGCTGTACATTGTGGTTGTGATAATACATTATATTTGTGAAAATGTTTTTTTTCTGTGGTGCTATGTTTTTAAAGACAAATATGTTTCTAAGTCTTCTTTTGTGATATTTCCCTTTCTGTTGAATAAATCAAACCCACTGCCTTTGTCTCTAATGGCGTGAGTGATTCTCTGTGCCACAACCTCCTGGTAATTAGCATTCAGCCTGAAGAGGCTATTAACGAACACAGGCTTGATCATGACTTGAATGACAATCAAGTTTTTGTGTTATCTTCAGGGAAAATTTTAAAAATGTTCCTTAACATAGTGTGAAGGCGTAGTCATGACAGGATCAAAGAGCACCACCATTGGAGCCAGTTGCATCATGGGATTAATGAGCCTATTCTCAAAAGGTAGTACATATTCCCCTTGTATGGTGGTCAGGGGTCTTCTGCAATTTGAGGTTATAGGCATGCTATATTCAAGCTTTCATTTTTTTTGTTTTTTGTTAAAGTGTATCAGTGTTTTAGTCTTTGGTGTGACTGACTCCATTAGAAGAAGCCGTATTAAAACCTAAGGGAATTGTTAAGGATTTAAACTTGCTGGAATGCTGGCACAGTTCCAAAAGGCTGATGAGCAATCTTAGATAATGTTTATGCTTTGATAAAACATGGGTTAAAAGTGCAAAAATATGCATTGGATAAAATAATATAAAGGTTACTCTGCAAGATGCGAACACAGTACATTAAATAGACATAAACTCACTACTACTAAACTCTGCATATGGTGTTTTAATAGTATTGTCTACTGCTCCTAGTTTGGCAATATTAGAGTAAACTATGTATATTTACAGCTTTTTGGTCAAAAACAGTTAGTGTGTGCTGCCTCAAGTGCCCACAAAGTACTATGTGACATCACACAGGACCTGATTGCAAACACTTGCCTTCAGGGGCGGAGTTTGAAGTGTGGATCCCTGTTAGACCAATCACACTGTTTCTTTTACTCCAAGACCCCGCCCCTCCTCTCCTCTCACTCTCCCCTTTTACCCTCAAGGTACTGCCTAAGTTAGCATCTCTATTTGAAATGTGGTTGTGGCTCCTAAACAGGGGTTTAAGTGTGTCGTTTCACTTTAAAATTGTATACACTCGATATTCTAATTTTACACATCTCCAGAACAATTTGATATATCTGACAATATGTCTTGCACAGAAATGTCACGTGTCAAATTGGGCCTCCTGCTGATGCCACCCATGCAGAGCTGAGGAAAATGAGCAGAGGGCATCGGATCCTTCTGCTAAAATTAGCGAGGAATCTGAAATCAGTTGGTTGCTACAAAGACGATGGTAGAAAGAAGTGCTTTCTGATCACTGATGAGGACCATTAAATCAATCTAGTAATTATAATCAGAGTATGTGTGCCACAAGACCTCATCACCATTCACTCTTAACATAACCCTCAGTCCTAGAATGTAGTGTAGTCTTTGGCTATTCAAAATGATTTTTCTTACAGGGAAAAGTGTACAAATTAGGTAGGTGTTCAAGCAGGTGAATTATATGTAAATTAATGTAAAACTGCAAGACGCTTGAAATAATCTATATCATATGTTGTAGATGCTGTGCTTCCAACCTTAAATACCCAATGACTGATAAATGTTAATGAATTATTGTAAATATGCTTTCAGAAATCATTTGACATTATACGAACATGTTGTGTTTATAAGAATTTAATAGAACATTTAACCTTAAATAGCATCTAAATTCCAAACATGGATACCAAAGAAAGCCATGTCGCCCAGGACTGGTGGTTAGCATTTTAATCTAGTCCGACGCTGAAAGTGCAACAGATTTCTGCTTTTGCTGATCCGGGATTATGGCACATTTATATTCTGCCAGTAGCTGCAGCAGGTATGCAGTGGTCAAAACACAGAAGAAATGGGACTAACAACAGGCCAATTGTCTCGCTATTGTCTTAAGTGTCAATCTTTCTCCATCAACCCGTTTTCTGTGAAATCATGAATGCTCAGAAATACCTTGATCTTATACATGTTACTTTGTTGGTTGAAATTATTTTCCAAAATTACCACACTGTTACAAATGTATGCCATTTATTTTGATTAATTCATTAACTCTTTGTAATGTAGCTAGTCCATTACATAGGCCTAAGTTTAAAGCTAACAGGAAAATAGCGTATAAGAAGTTTAAAGTGTTTATTAATTGAAATGGTGGCTAGCAGTTAAAGTGGCCTGTAACAGAAGAAATAAGTAGGTCTACTAGCTAATTGTTTTTACTTACCTGTGTTGTCTACTGCGTTAGGTGTTCCAGCCAAAAGAGTCCCTGGGGAGCCGGAGCCCGGTTCTGGGGCAGGCAGCTGTGTGCTGAGAGGGAGGGGTGTCAGTTTTCTATGTTTAACACTCCTAAATTAATATAGAGGTCTATTTAATTTAATAAATGTTAACACTGTTTTCCCAAGGCTAACTTTTAAAAACATAATTAAACTTTTTGGTACTTACCTGTACTGGAGTGTGGGAGTAGCCAATTAACCCAGGTGCTTTATAAAAGGAGCTAACCTCAGGCTGCTCAGTAGAGGTGTTTTTGAGTACAGGCTGTTACTAACATGCTGGTGTTAAGTTTGTCCTTGGTATCTTTGTAAATATCTTTTTTGCTGGTTATGAAATGCACAGGACAAATTATCTCAGCTCTGTTCCTCATTGAAACCGATGAAGTTGATATCCAGATTGTTACGCTCTTATTAAAAAACGGCCTTACTGAGCAATCTAGTGGAGTTAGGAAACACAGTGAGCATATTTCAGTATGTACTCAAGGAACTCAAGGAACTTTCCAGTCTGTGCTACAGTATACTATAGTAAGCTTTGCATTGCCTCCAAGCAATCGCTATGGAGCCTAGCCCTCACATGCTTAAAGATGTACTTGTTCATGAGTTCAGTGGCTGAATTAATGGTATTGCATCAGGTGGTATCACAAGATGAACACTACTTAAGGCCCTTTCATCGATGGGATCCAACAGTCTGGAAACAGGCCTGTAAATCTGTTAGAAGCCGATCAATGCTTTGATGCAAACAAACTCACATGCATTTTGAGCTTCCATTCTTCTTGAGGACATTACATTGACTTGCGTTCATTTCCTAGAGACAGATCCTCACTGTAACCATAGTTAGACTTACTTAATCTTAACCTAAACCATAACCTCGACGTATTTTACCCCATACCTTACCTTTAAATCATGTGTTCATCTGGTAATGAAGGATTTATATCATGGGGATCTGATTTTTGTCCTTGTAAGGGCATCCCCTACTTAGATCCCCACACTATAATATATACATGCCAACTCCCACACACTGTTACATAATTTTTCAATCTGTCTGCAAAGTAACTCACTTTTAAAAATATATGGATTTGAATATGTATGTTTATGCTTTTTTACAGTTTACATTTCACAGATAATTGGTTGTCCAAACTTGAGTGTTTTTTCCCTGACCAATGTTTTTTATTTGGAGGATACATCTTGACACAGACAAGAACTTCTGCTGCCATGGAAACTCGATATAAGTCAACCAAAAAAAACAGGCTAGAGAAAAAGATGTCATTGTAAAAGTGTTCAAAGAAGCAGGGAGAAAAGAGGGGCTCGTTTAATATTAGATCATGGTGGTGTATTTGATGAATGCAAAAAACTGAACAAAGAGCAAAGGCAATGTCATTCTCTCTATAATGTAGACCTTATTATATGGGATAAGAGCTCATAGATGCCCTTTTGTCTTTGCTTGTTGTGACATCAGCCACACTGCAGAGAAAAAAAAAGGTACACTGGACCATGGTATAATGGTGGTTTTCAGATTGTAGAAGGTAAAGATGTCCTAGATGGCGGGCAAGAGCCAGTTATACCTACTGACACTGTACTTTGCGATGAAATATTCAAAAGATAAAATCACAAATGTTGAATCTGATTATTTTTATTACTGACTAGACCCACAAACCCACTGTATTACCAAAAAAAAATCTGCATTTACAACTTTTTTCAGCCTCCCCCCATCTGTAATACACATTATTAGCCTATAGACTGTTGTACTGTTTTCTGAAGCCCAGTAATCAGCTTTGTTGTTGTGAATTCTCTCTATCCAGTTGTATAAATCCAGAACTTGACCGTGTCCCTATTCAAATCATGAGCACGGCGAGGAATAATATCAGGCGCTGTCACAAGACCGTCACAGCTGTGTTACAATTAAACCCAAACCAACTGCTTTTTTCTTCACCTCAAATGCTCTGCTAATGGATGTACAAATACTGCCTCTGCTTGTGTCCTCATGTAACATTGCCATTTCTCACCAAAAACTTTCCTTTTTTCTTCTTACTGGCGCTGTGGTTTTCTTTCTCAAATCCCTGCGAGGATGCATTATACTTTTTACCCCCTGAGATACAAGGGCTTTAACTAACTGTTCCCATGCCAACAGAGGTGTGAGGTCTTGGCGGGATGTACAGGGATGCTCTTTTATAAATGTGAATTGTGAATAGATTGGGTGTCCAGTTACTTGCTAGATATTGCCATAATGCAAAATTGGTCGATGTGGGTGGTGAAAATCAGTTTTAATGTCGTTGAGGTTTGCAAACTGACTCTCTGGTTTACATATCCTACCAGAGTTATTGTGTTCTCTCTCTCTTAGTTAAAATTGTTCTTGCAAATGAGAGGAATGGGTGGACTTGGCAACTATATAATGAAGTTTCAATTAAACCAGTGGCATGAACAGGATCATCCTTAACCCCTTTGAGGTAGAAAATGTAGTTTAAAAATGACTGAAAGAGTGCAGGCATACTTGACCTAAAATATTTCAAAACCCACCAAACACAAAACTAAGGTCACTCAATCTTTTCAGGAATACACAACCTTTTATTTAAAGTTAGACAGTTCACATCTGATACTTGAAAAGTTTTCTGGTTTTACTTTTTAAAAATTGTTTTATTTAGCTGCTGCTTTGTGAGCAGCAGCTTTGTGAGCCTTCTTGCTCATTGTTTCTATGCTTTTTGTGAAGTATTGATGGCTTTCTGCTGCCTCACCGCACACTGAGATACACTGGCAGCAAAATGCGAAAAGAGGTAAAAAGGAGTTGAGAATTACTGGCAAAGCTGTGCATGACAAATAAACGCATATTCCAGGCAGCATAGGAACAAAGGCTGCTGGGTTAGGATTTTAATCGGTTGGTTATCAATCACAAAGCACTTTTCACTTTCTAAGGCGGCATAAACTTCCATAAGTACGATACATAAGTCAGTTTGTATTTCCCTTTAACAATAGTTTTCGAATAATGTGAAACTTGTCCTTGTTACAAAGTTAAGCACCCTGCACTTTTATCAGTCACAAACTCTGTGGACACTTCCGTGCAATGTTGATGCAACTTGCTAAACGTGGTATTCTGACAGAGTGAGAAAAGCATGCCCCAATTGTCTTTTGAGGTAGTATTTTATGACTTTTTAAACTGGAGCATCCTTCATACCCAGAATTTCTGCTAAAAATTTCTGAATTTGAGTTAGAAAATCCACACTAGCACATCTTTTCACACAACAAAACATGTAGCATATGTATTCAGAGAACAACAGAACAAAGTTATATACAATTGAAACCAGCCCTACACATATACTATATAAAACCAGCCCTACACATATACTATATAAAACCAGCCCTACACATATACTATATAAAAAGATTTGTACACTTTTTTTTCCCTCATTGTTTGACATGAAATCAGACTAAACTTTTCTTGTTTTAGGTAAAATCATTTCTATTTGCCTAATGCCAGAATAATGAAAGAGGGATTTATTTTTTTTTTTTTTTTTTATTTTATTTTTTTTTTACAATTTTTTCATTCTTCAAAGTTAGAAGTTTACATACAGCAAGATTACTATGCATTTAAATGATTTGTGAAAACCAGGATGGTGATGTCATGTTTTTGGAAGCTCCTGATAGGTTTATTGACCACATTTGAGTTAATTAGAAACACACCTGTAGATGTTTTTGGAGGAACACCTGAAACACACTGCTTCTTTGTGTAACATCATGGGAAAGTCAAAAGAAGATATCAGGAAGAGATTAGTGGACATGCACAAGTCTGGTTCATCCTTGGGTGCAATTTCCAAGTCCCTGAAGGTGCTCCGTTCATTTGTTCAAACAATTATTTGCAAGTGTAAACACCATGGGAATGTCCAGTCATCATACCGCTCAGGAAGGAGATGGGTTCTGTGTCTCAGAAATAAACATGTCTTGGTCCAAAATGTGCATATCAACCCAAGAACAAAAGCAAAGGACCTTGTGAAGATGCTGGCTGAAGCTGGTAAGAGTGTGTGAGTCACTTTCCACAGTAAAATGAGCAGTGTACCGACATGGTTGAAAGGCCACTCTGCCATTTCTCCAAAAGAAACATAAAAAAGCCAAATTACAGTTTGCAAATGCATACAGGGACAAAGACCTTTATTTGGAGACATGTCCTATGGTCCTATGGTTTGGCCATAATGAGCATCGTTATGTTTGGAGGAAAAAGGGGGAAGCTTTCAAGCCTGAGAACACCATCCCAACTGTGAAATACAGGTGTGGCAGCATTTTGTTGTGGGGTTGTTTTGCTGCACTTAATAAAATAGATGGCATCAGGAACATTATGTGGAAATACCGAAGCAACATCTCAAGACTTCAGCCAGGAAGTGGGCATAGATGGGTCTTTCAAATGGACAATGACCCAAATCATACTGCCAAACTGGTCACAAAGTGGCTTAAGGATAACAAAATCAATGTTTTGGAGTGGCCATCACAAAGCCCTGATCTTAATCCAATTGAAAATTAACGACAGAGCTGAAAAGGCATGTGCGAGCAAGATGGCCTACAAACTTGGCTCAGTTTGGAGAAATGTGCCTAATTTCCTGCCAAATACTAATGAAATGTATGAAAACATCTGACTTTGAAGAAAATTATAAACAATTTTCTTTAAAAATCCTTCTCTCATTATTCTGGTATTTAGCAAATATAAATAATTTTGGTAATCCTAACTGATCAAAAACAGGAAAAGTTTAGTCTGATGTCATGTCAGATAGTGAGGAAAAAAAAGGACATGTGTCTGTTTATATGGCATATGTAAACTTCTGGTTTCAACTGTATATGGACAATAGTATTTGTTTTGTTATGTCACTCTTGGGGTAATAGTTGCATATACTCAAAACTAACAAGACTGTGTCAACAGATAAGTAGCAGGAAAAGAAAGAACCAATTGACTTCCTGTCAGCTTGTGAAAGTATCTATGTAAACTGCTTGCGCTCCTATTGCCAAGTTGCTGCTATCCACAAAACAGGAAGTTGGAAGGAATCCCAGTAATGCACTACTTAGCAAAGCCTCTCATAATTTTTAGTACCACTTGAAAACTTCTGCATTGAAAATTGTATTATAGTGGCTATATGTAACTTTCTATGTTTAGTGTGACGAGATGGCAGGCAATCTGACCACCTACCTATTTTTATAATGATATTTGGTCCTATCGATTCAGTTCACTGACTGGTGACTGATGGACAGAATGTAATTGGTGTTTATATATTTTATTACAGCTGCAACAAGACCATTCTCTGTGCCGCAACTGTTAAGAACTTCTCTACCACTTTGTGCTGACTCATGTTTACTTGCTCCAGTTTACATAATTGATTCCACACTGCCGTTAATCAATAATGCTCAGATCACCTTAAAGCACTTTAAAAGGGAAAACTGTGATGTTAAAAGGCGCAATCCTGTATAATCCTTTCATTTTGTCAATGCTTTTCATGTCACAAAAGTGTTTTAATTCATAATGCTATAGTACCAGACTGTTACCTGGCTGTATGAGTGGTTATGTTATTCATCATTCCAGGAATTCAGTTTGCATAATAGTGAAATGTTATATTCATCTTATTCCAGAAGTTGCCTTGGGCGCCGCAATCGTCCTTTGAGTTGCATTATTTTGTATGAGGCTGTTTGTGTGAGTTCTTGTGTGAGTTCTATTCAGATGTTTTAAACCCTCCTTGAGAATCAGTGAGGTGATGACTTGTTGGTGCACATGATCATAGAAGATTTTACAGAAATCAACACTACTTTATATCATATTTTTTAGACAAAACTTTTCCTGAATTTGCCATTGTAAAGAATGGGATTCCTTCTTAATTGGAAAAGTCACCACAAAGAAAGTGTGGTTTGAAGTGCATAGAGGCAAAAGTGGCTGGGGAGAAGGTCAAGATCTGATTTCGACAGCTAGATCTGCGTGGAATTTGAGGGATTGTTCAAATGCACATGCAAATTTTTCTGGTTTAAATGCATATTTAATAAACATATGAAAATAAAGTCACACATATTGGTATTCTGTAGCTCCACTATGTAATACAAAGTGGAAAGTTCAAAGCAATTTTTATAAAGGCATCTCTGCTTTTCAACTTTTCAAAACTTAACATTGCTCAGACTCTCTAAACCCTGTGTGGATCTGAGTGGCATTTGAATTGCATTGCAGTGATGAGAGCCTGCTGGTTTGATGTTGCCTCGCTATTTTACCAGGAGCAAAAACACAGAACAAAAGTCCCTGTCAATAGCATTAATCTCTGGGGTGTCACTGCTGATAGAGGAGTGAGAGAAAGCAGGAGGCGTAAACAGACATAAAGAGAGAGTGGTCAGTGCTGTTAGATGGGTGCTTGGATAAAACTAAAGCAACAAAGAAACAGACCTTATTATGCGACAGGCAAGGGTAGATTTTGTTTATTGGTTTAGACACTGAACAGAAATTTTAAAATACCGCAAAATACATGTCATGTTAAACACATACACAAGCAGTCCAGGACATCTGCCTGTTTTGGGGGCATTTTTCACTTCAAGATCCTGCTAAGTAATGATGGAATATGTCCTGCTCCTTAGGATGTCAATACAAGACAATACAAGACACCATCAGGACATACATGAAAAAATATTGTGACTAATTTATGTTTAGTGCATATATCATATGAGAGAAAATTATTGTGTTTAAATTACACCTTAGCTAAATTATGTCTTATGCATTTAAAATTGTGTGGATTCATTTTCATTTTGTTAGCTACCTTTTTCACTTGCTGATTATAGTTGTGTTTGGAGTCAAGAGCGACTCTTAGGTATTTATATTCACTGACTGGTTCAAGTGATTTTCTATTCATCAACACAAGAGGGTTATCTTCAGCAAAAGTAATTTTAGAAAAAACATCAGCTGGGACCTTTGAAGCCACTGTGAAACCTTGTTCATTACATAGACTGTATAACAAAGTGAATGTGATGTCACCCATAGCGTCCGGCTCCAGTCAAATGAAGCTCATCCAGCCTAGCGCTTACAGGGGTGAATTTCAGCTGAGTTCCATATTTGGAATTCCACCCACAAGTATCAGAGGAACCAAAGAGCCAATCTGGAGCAAGGCTGGTGAAGGTAATGCCTCCTTTGTTATAGCTTGCCATAGAGTGGGAATGTGTTTGGTTGGAGTCTTTTGTGGTAGTTGAGCTGGTCACGATGTAACCGATTGTTGTAGTTCTGTCCAGCAGTACGTGAAACATTAGCGTTAGGTCTCTATCACCAAGTTAACCTAAATAAGCCTTGAGGTAATTCCAGCTGGTTTTCACATATCGTTGATGGTGAATTCTGTGCATTCATGTATTTTGTCCATTCATCCATTTTCTCCCGCTTATCCGGAGCCAGGTCATGGGGCAGCACTTCCTCAAGCTCCTCTGATGGGACCCCAAATCATTCTGAGCCCAGCATAGTCTCTCCAGCATGTCCTGGGTCCACAGGGGCTTCTCCCGGTGGCACATGCCTGGAACACCTCTTGAGGGAGGCGTCCAGGAGGCATCCTCACCCTATCTCTAAGGTGGCGCCCAGCCACCCTGTGGAGGAAACTCATTTCAATTGCATGTATCCACAATCTTGTCCTTTCAGTCATTACCCAAAGCTCATAACCATAGGTGAGGGTAGGCACACAAATTGTCCTGATGGCTTCATGTTTTTTGTATTAAAATAATACAATACAATAATGTAATAAAACTGAAATGTGTTTGTATTAGCATCTTCCCCAGTGACAGAGAACGATAATACAATAATAGCTGAACAGATTGGGCTTTGAGGGGACTTTTGAATGAACTTTGTGTCTAATATTTACTGTTCTTTAAAATTGGATTGATAATAAAATGTTTTCTCTTTTTTGAAAATAAATTACAGAAAAGAATTTGAGAGTGTGCTGGCGGGGAAGGTACCTTGCTGGTTCTTCACAGAGCGGTCACAACCTTTCGTTTCCATGTGTTACTAAATCCACAAGAAAAAAAAGTATATGTAACCAAGGGAGGGAAGGGAAGGAAGTCAAGCCATGGTTCAATCAAAGGGTAAGGATTAGCTAAATTGAGATGAATTGCTTGTTTATTAATTGTAATTGTTATAGTTATATTTGAAAATTTCAAAAGAATTTGAAATCTGTGGCTAATACCAGTTGGCCTAGCAAATGCATGTCTCAAAAGTTTGACTTTTCTCATAAGGTCTCACTGTTTATCGTAGCTAATGCAGTGCAGGCTATCTGTTGTATGAATCACTCCGCAGCAAGCTAATACAGAAAAACCTGCTTACAGATTTTACAGTTAAGATCCATATGTCTCTGTCAAGGCAACAAGCATGACATGCTTTTATATTATTTTTATCTTGGGCTTTAGAATGTTTTCACATGTATTAGCATGTGCATACTTGTCTGGGCAAAAGTGCTCTGTATTTGCCCCATGAAAGGGTATTTACAGAATAGTTTGGGCTAACTTCTGAGGCCATGATATCTCGAGAAACTTGACTCCAGGACAAACATTTGTATAGCTCAGCCCATTAAGTTCATCGCTTTTGTTTGGTTTTACATCATTTAACAAAGTTTATTTCTTAATGGTTCCCTTTGCAGCCTTTACACTTCAAGCCTCATGCTTTCTTGTCTCAGACATAGCTTTTTAAATAATCATTTGTATTTCAGACCATACAATATCTAATCTTTTTATTAGTCATAATCCAAGCTGCAAAGCACTGCTTCCTGCCACGCCAATAAAAAACTTACTTGGGGCAATGGAAGATGCAGAAACCATCTAAATTCATTTCCTGCTTTGGCTTACTATGTGGTGGTTTCTTTCTCTTTTTTACATAGTACATGTAGAGCTTTTTTTAAATTTTTTATCTTTTTTAACTTAATACAATTTTTATGCAATTTTATTTTAATAAAAACAGTTTATAAGTGGAAACTTACTATGAGATTACAGACATTTAATATATATGGTTTCCATTAGTGAACAAGACGGTCCTCGGACTGGAGCTCATAAAAGGCTTAATGGAAGTCTAAATATAGGATGTTTTGACTCATAATAAGTAGATCTCCTAGCCTGGATTGGTTTAAGCCAGTTTATGTGCAATGTAGAAGACAGTGACAGACAAAAAATAAAATAAAATAAAAAAAAATAAAAAGGGCCAACAATAGTTTACTTTGTCATGTGTTTTTCTGTGTGTTTTCATTGTGTGTATCTTTGCCTCCCTACAAGATGGTCATTGGTTTAATCACCTATATCTGCTTATGAATTTATTATTCTAAATTGTCTGTTAACTAGGCTCCAAGATTAAGCCACATCATTTGCAACAGTACAAATATACTGTAATTGTAGCATTTACATTTATGTGGTACTAACAGCCTATAAATGAGTAAATGAAATTAGCTCCTTGGGTCTGCGTGGGTGCCTTTTTTGAAAGGTTAATTGTGATTAACATGCCCAATTGCAGCATGAAAGACTGATGCAGGGCTGTTTGCCTTAGAGCCCCAAAACAATTAAATTCCCATTGGCGGAAATAATCCATGCTTCCTCCAATTACTGTCTTCAAAAGTGCATCCTCTACCATAGATTGTAGTAAGAAAAAAGAAAAGTGCACTGGCTTTGTGCTTTTTGCCTCCCAGCTAAGGTTAAATATTGTTCCGCTCTGCATGGTATAACTCTGTAATGAGATTGGGTTCATACGATTTGGTCTAAAACAGCACACAACAGTAACAGTACAGTTGGACTTTTGTAAGCAGGATTTTATAGCAAGGGGGGGACTGAAATCTGTACACACAGTAACTTAATGGAGACATGCCTCTCTTTTGGGCAATGGTGTGGTTACATAGTTGCATGGAGGCGGGGCAAAATTCAACTATTTCAACCATTATATCCTCAAACATCACATTGCAGTGTGATACAGACCTAAAATGAATGTGTTTCAAGCCTTATTAATACACAGCGGCTCTGTCAAAGCTGTGTTTAAAGCACCGCACTGTATTGATCACCGGTCTGTGGCCCTCCGCTTCGAATATGTTTTCAAATGTGGCGGCGTCAGGATGAAGTGGATACAACACACAGCACTGGGTCACGGCATAGCTCGTATAAAACAAGCTCCACCACCACTACGCACTCGGCTGCATGACACAACAAGCTATTTGAATAACATCTGTCAGCATATCCAGGTCTAACAGCACAAAACATCACATATATGGCTCACAAAGCACTTTAGAGCTTAACCGCTTACATTATATACTAAATTGACTCTTGTGAGCTTTTAGCCATACTAGAATGTTGTTACCTCATCAAATATATACCTGGAGTTGGATTTTCTTTTATGCACATGTGTTTGAGTAAACCTTTATTATGAGTCTGTCTATAGCTCCTTTCCACCTTATGATGTCATGTAGTTGTAGTTTTCAAGAGCTACATTTTACCTTGTGTTCAGTAAAGATTGGCAATTCCAGGGCTGAAATCATCCAAATGATTCTAGTGAAGGTGTATGTAGTTTGAAAACACAGTGTAGCACTTCCTGTATTACCAGATGATATCACAAGGTGGGACAAAGTCTTTTCTGTTTGACAGAAGAGCTCAGCCTAAATATGCAGGGCTTGTGTGTTAAACCGGTGTAAATGAAAATAAACACCACTCCGGGTATGTTTGTGACGAGGAAACAACAATATAACAGAGATAAAAAAAATAAAGTGCTCTGCTCTTCCTGTTTAGTGGGACACTGCGGTTCTTCCACAAATACAGTCCACAGTAAACATTTCCAACTCTTTAACGCCGTTCAAGTTCCGTGGCAAGTTCCACTTTTATTTTTAGAGAATAATAAACGAATAAATGCAACAGTATATGCGTAACATAAGCGCCATTACTTTGAATTGTTTTGGGAAGTGTAGATAGCACATGTTAGTGTTGGCCAATCAAACGTCAGAACACACATGCATATTTCCACATGTATTCAATCAAAGGGCCATTTACTACTGATCCTGGGTGAGTTTTGGTCTTTAACAGAGAAATAAAGTACACTGAGAATACGGAGGGTCAGCCTGACTCCAGATCAGATTAACAACGAATCACAGCAGAAAGAAATTATAATCTGTTTTTTTTTTGTTTTTTTTTTTTTTTTTTTTTTTTTATCATAGAGGAGTCAAAAATCTTTGTAATTTTTTGATTTACTGATAGGCCTTCTTCTGAGACAATTTTGGTTCCCACAATTGATGTATTTTATTTATTTATATTACTGAACAGTGAACATAATAAGTTCAGCATTTTTTCACATGGGTATTTTAAGACCATGCAGCCTGTAGACTATTTACTAGTGTTTCTGCCTCTATTTTTGGATATGATGCCCCTCTATCCTACTATCCTTTCAAATTCAGTTTCTCCCAAAGATTGCATTTTTTTATTGACATGGATACAGCACCTACAACTTTCAAAAAGGTCAGTTTTTGTCAGGACTTTTCTATTTCACAAAATTAACTCTTTTTTTGTTTGTGGTATCATGTTTATCTTGTGTCAGAAGTCATTCAATCAACTTGCATAAAGAGCCTTTACTGAAGAACCAGGTCAAAATGGTCAGGCTTAAGTTATTAATTATATAATTAGGACACGTTTATTATATTAGACCATGACACGCTAAGGAGATTTCAGATACTTAGCCCCAAAGATACCACAGAATGCCACCTAACTAGTACTTTTATGCATTTATTGTATCATATTTAGGGAACTGCATTTGAGAAATTACTTGTATGAGCTGTCCCATATTACAAATTTGAGTGTGCATTTTTCCATTTTATTTCCTGCCAGTTCAGCTCATGACACATTCACTCAGTTTATGTATATGTTACAAGCAAAGTAGGAAATCAGCCATTATATAGAATGTGATAGAACAAGAAGTCATATGTCTCCCAAAACCATGATTTATTTGAAGTATAATTCCCATTATAATATACTTTCATACAACACAATTCAGCCTATATCCCAGCCTCAGTGATGTAGTTTGAAGAATGGGCAAATTGTAACTCATCATAATGTGCTGTCATCAGATGGTATATAAAATATATCATATGCTATTATGCTGTCATATGTACTTCAGCCACTCATCAGTTGTTTTTTGTAAACATGTGTTATTACTTCCATTATCCATCATACAGTTCAAAGGTTGAAAGAATGTATGTACATATGATTTAAAAAGACAAGATTTTTGAGGTGTTCTTGCAACTACCACTTCAACTGTGTGTAATCAGCCCCCGACCTAACATGTTGGGGCATCTGATCAGAACAAGTCAAACAAACAAGCACAGTGTGTACACAATAGTTGAAAGATGTTGAATTTTTTCATGACTTTATTTATATTTTTTTAACCTTTATGGAACCAGGAATGTCCTGGCCAAGAGGCAACAAGTGCCTCACAGGCACATAGTCACAATCAAAATAGCTTCAAAAGATCCGTTAAACAATTACACACTGATGTTTCTATTTCCTTATTGTTTAGAAATCTTAAAAAAAAAACCAGCTCCTTTAACTTCAAGTCATTTTATAAAATGTTCCGTGCACATGAAACGGAAAACTGAAAAGCTTTCTTCCCAAATTCAGACCTAACCCTGGGAACGGACAATAAAAACAAATCCTGAGAGCAAAGGCTATGGGCACCAGCGTCTTAACAATACACCTTTGTAAGTAAGAGGGGAGCTGACCAAGAATACATTTTGTGAATAAGTAAGTACAAGTGCTTGAGCCTTCTGGTGTAACCTCAAGCACTCTGAGGCCGGGAATGAATCCCACAGCTCCAAGATAAGCTGTGTCCTGCAGAGCTCGCAGGCTCTGAGCTTAAGCCTTCAAATAGACCAGGGGCGTCAAACTCAAATTCACAGAGGCCAAAATTAAAAACTGTGACTAAGTCGTGGGCCAAACAAAATATTTATTGAAACATTTTAACAACATATGTGTGTTTTTCAGAAGGGGTGGATTAAATTTGAGTGAGGCAGATAACAGATGCTAATAAGTGACAATAGAAGGGCCTGAGTTTGACATGAGTTTGACATCTGATATAGACCATGTCTCCATTGCCCAAAAATGACATAAACATGGCAGTCACAGATCTTTTGTGGCCTCAAATGAAAGACTAAAAAACTAATTTCAATTTCAGTTTCTGGATTAACTATGAGAAACATTAATCGATGACCTGTCAATCCATATATCAAGATTCTTATACATGTGTACTAATTCAATTTGAGTGTCCCGAAAGCTGGGAATTTGAGAAAGGTTTGAAAGGAATGTTTTGGAATCTGAACATAAACGTAAGGTAAGGTCTAAAACATTTATTTGAACAGTATTAAATGGGATCTGTAATTGTTGAATTGCGTACAGCGGAGTAGGTGCAGCTGCACATTGTGGTATCATCTGTATAGAAATTAAAATGAAAATTTGAGGAACTGATGTCATTGATGTACAGTGGTCCCTCATTTATTGTAAAATAACCTGCAATTGTTGAAATCTGTAAAGTCGTCAGCTTTATTTTTTACAATAATTATTTATGTTTTAAGGCTGTAAAACCCCACACACTTTATACACTTTTTTCAGACAGGCATTAACATTTTCTGACATTTCTCTCTTGTTTAAACACTCTCAAAGTTCAAACCTTTGTATATTATCTCCCTCTTCCTCGATGATGCTTTAAATGTGTTGTTTATGTGTCTCTGCTCCAGCGGTATCCACAGAGGTGCCTCTCCGTGCACAGAAACACTTTTAAGTCCAAAGCGTTTTTGAAATTTGTCGGTGCAGAAGGTTTCATCGACATTGTGGGTTTTGTCGGGGAGAAAACTTGCAAACATACAGCACTTCAGAGTCACACTGTTAGCAATCGGACATTTATGTAAATTTGGCTGAACACATTCTGTACTGTACAGGAGACACGGCACAGAGGAGACTGATGGACAATGGTCTACAGTAGATGGTTGAAGAAGTGAAATTAAAGTAGCTGAAGAAGGGGAGTGAACACATGTAGGAGATGTGAGGATGTGTGAACATAGAGGAGATCTGGGGATGAGCAGACAGAGGATAAATGGATGTATTGAAAAAGGATATTATGTTTATTGCTGTGACAGAAGAGGGCGTGTTTGTGTCTTATCAGTACATCAAAAACATCTCATACACATTTCACTTTAATGAAATAGCATTGACAGCATAATTCCACCAAACACACCTCGCACCCTATGCCCTTAAGACAACAGGAACTAGATATGCCTCATTCTGTACATAGTTCTGCACTTTCTGACTAAAACACAGAGACAACCAAACGTTATTTTCAATTGCTCTTTTCTCTGTCTTCTCTTTGCTTGTCTGCAGAATGGCCCCAGGTTTACCTCAGCTTTGATCGGGACAGGCCCACAGCAGGATGAATGTGTCTGAGGAGCCCCCTTACAGAGAGGAGGCACTGTTGAGTAACTCCTCATGGGGCGAGTACTCTCACAACTACACCCTGGTCCCTCCACTCATGTCCGACAAGAGTGGGACGTCCAAGCCAGCAGCATGTGAACAGATGCACATTGCCATAGAGGTAAGTTAAGCCTCAAAAGGACAATAATACATTATGTAACATGAAATTGAGTGAAATATATATATTAAATAGCCAAGAATTTGTGTTAAACAGCCTTAGTTATGCTTAAAAAATGAAAGAAAATAATGTTTCAGAGTTATGTTTTACAATATATTTAGATGTAGATGTATTTAATTTAGGTTAAAAATGCAGTTGTCATTCAGTGTTTCCTACAGATTTATACTATGGTGGCAAAAGCAATCGAAATTTGAATAATTGTGTTTAATACCATTTTTGGACTTTGGATGTCACTTAATGCTTCTACTAATCCAAAAAGCACTGATTAAATATAGGTACTTCTATGTGTTTACACTGCCTTATCAAGAAACATTAGGGTAAAACATTCCCGCTTCAGATATTTTATTGCTCCCATTTTTAACAGCGCACAGTTAGAGCTTTGCCATTTATAAAACAGAATAGAACAGGATATGTACGTACTCCAGGCTGGAAACTCTTCACCTTAATAAAACCTCTCATTCTTCATCTGCTGTTATCTGTCTAGACTTTGCAATAGATGTTCAAAACTTTTTCTTTTAGTTTCTGCACTGCGTGGTTCTGAGCCCCAAACACTTCACAAATGCTTATCAACCCATTGCAACTATCATATTTTCAAGTTTTTTTTCAATAGCTTGCAATATTTTTTGTGATGTGAAGTTTATTGTTTTGTTTTGGGGGGTTTTCTTGAGAGTTTATCCACAAATATATATATATGTTTTTTATTTTATTTTATTACGATCTGTGTTTCTGTAGGTTTTTCTCATCCTGGGAATTATCTCTCTGCTGGAAAACATCCTTGTCATCACAGCGATAGTCAAAAACAAAAACCTGCACTCACCCATGTACTTTTTTGTCTGCAGGTAAGCACTTTATTTATATATCTTATTTATCCACCCATCTACACACACCACACACACACACACACACACACACACACACACACACACACACACACACACACACACACACAATATTGGAAAACCCATGTGAGTGTGAAAATAGGAGCCAGCGGGGCCCGGACCATGTTCAAACCCTCCTTACGCTTAACTGTAAGATTCTGTGCAATACTTGATCCACACGTCTATGTCATCTATCTCCCATATGACAATTCGCCATAAATATTCAAAAACATGATACAAACCTGTACTCAGCAACTTGTCAAACCTGAGGCAATGTGCAGTAGTGTCATTAACAGGATGCACTCTGATAGCACTCTGAAGGGGAGGTGACATAGTGTAAGGAGAAAAGGGGAGGGGAGACCCAGAGCATCAAAAATGAAAGCATGTGTTCGCAAATATATGAATCACTCAACTGTAATTTCACTGTAAAGTGTGTGTGTGTAAAGCAGCACAAAACTTGGTTACATAAGCTGTTTGTTTAGCAAGTATTTCTGGTAGTTTGGAAATTTAAATAAGGCACACTGGGTGATGCACACCTAAGATTAATATGCCATCCAAGTAGCTTTAAAAGGACAGATCAATCTAGGATCCATGGCCAATGCAGACTGAACTACAGAGCTTATTTTCCCATCAGCTGCCGTGCAGTAAGTAGTCTGTAATTGCATCTCCGACTGTCAGTTAAATGAGGGTTTAAATGCTTAAGGTGATGGCCCATCTTTAAGTACCAGACTTTGTTAGGCTAAAGGAAAATGTTTTTGTGTGTTGATCACGAACTTGTGATAAGTGGACTTGCAAGCTCTCTCTGCAAACGGAGTACCAAGGATACAGGTAAATGAAAGCATAGTCCAATGAGGTCTGGCTTGGTCTTGCAGTAATTTATTTCAACAGACTCATGTTTCAGACCAAATTTTGGTTTTCAAGCTTGACAGTTTCACCTGCTCACGTGCAGTCTTCCTCAGACTGGTCATGCAATGTTGCTGTGTCAGCTGATTTACACAGGTTTTGGCCCTGTCTACCTATCAGTGCAGGCAGGGTGAGAGCGTCATCTGCATTATGACTTATTCAGGACAGTATCCCAGGTGTGTGAGAGTAAAAATACCCCCCCTCGTCCTGTTTCAAGAACATGTCAAAATGCAGATGGAGCTGTTGTCCTAGTGGTAGGAAGAAAACATCAAAACATGTGTAAGTCAGCTGACCAGACATGTCACAGCAACATCACATGGCCACTTTGTGGAAGACTGTGTGTGTCGGGTATAAAAACAACATTAATTTGTTTGATTTTTGTAAAAATAAGATGTTATCAGTTTGACTGTGGTCTATAGTTGTAAATTGGAAGATGGTTGATTTGTATCGCAGCCACTTTTTACTGCATTTTTTTTTTATAATAATTTTTGCTCTCCCTCAGTGTGGCAAAGGCAAATTATCTGTAAAGTAAAGAGTCACTTGACATTTTTTGTCAGATGCCCTTCCTGATGAAGCCTGAGCCATCTAATACATATTAGATGATAAACCATTACATAAACTACCAAAATTAATGTTTTCTTCCCTGTAAGAAGCTCCTGGTCTTCATAATTAATTCCTCTATGGATCCTGAGTGTGAGGTGTGAACATTTGACATAGACAGTACAGTAAAGCTATGAGGGACTATGTAATGAGTCCCAGAGCCACATTCATGTGCAATGTAACTATGTGTCAGCTCAACACATGTGAAAATAGTGATGCAATTAAGGCAAGAGACAAAATGTGAATGTAACACGTGCTGCTGTTACTGTCGGAGAGATCTACTAATTCAACTGAGAACAATAAAGGCTTTATTTCAATGTGAACAGAATGTATGCACTAGGAGTGCATTTTGGTGATTTATATGAAAAACAGTAACGCATGTCTAATGTGTGATTACCATATTGATTCAATGTAAATAAAATTCATATAATGGAGAAAGGTAATGTGCATGCAAAACGTAAATACACTTATTAAAGGTGTCTCTACTTGTGCTTTTGCTTGACGTGTTCAAGAGCCCAAATTCAGAGGCGAACAGTTGGTTCACCAACTGTCCTATCTGGCTAGTAAAATGGGATTAAAGGAGAAGTTTAAACATTTCTGTTCTGAGGCAACAAAAGTATATGCTTTCTTTTTCTTCTATCGTCTTCTTTTTCTTCACAATTGTTTTGTACTCCAAGAATGCAGCAATACAGTTTTCTGACAATTCATTCAATACATTTTTCAATATATATATGTTCTATACATTTTAGGCCTCAGACGGACAACAGCAAATGTGTCTGTATTATTTTATTGATAATATCAATAAACATTTTAAAATGATTTTGTCTTCACTGTTTGAATACAGGGTTAGGCTTTTAATGTATGCTTCACCCTTTTCTTGCAGTGCCAAATGGGGCTGGAGTTGTGCCACAAGCGTATTGAATCACATATTATTGTGAGGGTTGTATTGAATGATTCAATGCTATATTGAGCATTGTTGCATCCATGGTAGTCAAAGAGTTATCCAATGCATCACTATACAGATACTTAGTTGATTTCACGTTAGTAGAGCATTCTCTTCAAGGACACAGCCCACTTCTTATGGAGTTATCATTTAGTATTTCTGACAGGACTGAGTATATATTCAACGTTGCATTGTCTGTGAGTGTGTGCCTTCTGTGTTTTCTCAAATAATAAGTGTTAGTCACTTCTGCAGTGAAATCTCAAAAGAAGTTAATTTGTGCTATAGAAGCTACAGAAAATATGAGAAGGCTTGAAAACTATGAGAGAAGCATTTGACTGGCAGGCCTTTGATGGTATTCAGGCCACTGCTTCTATCGAGACACTGTCCTTGTATCTGATCAAAGGTTATATATTCATATTCAACCTTTCTGTATGAACTGTTTAATACAAATGACTACCATTTTGTGCATGATTTTCACACTTACTTTTCCAAACAGTTGCATACATGCTTTTGTATGCAATTTAACACAGTACCTCTGAACCACCTGCATGGTGTATGAAGTTGTCCACGTGTTCTTTTTCCCTCAATGGTGGCCATTAAGTGAAGTGCTTTTATGTGTGTGATTGATCAAAGAGTCATACAGGGATGTATGCCTCCTTATAAATTGGCAGTTGTCTGTGTTCTGGTTATGGATTAGCATTTACACATGCAGGGGCTTCAGGGGCATTTTCCCCTAACTCAAAGGTTTATGGCTATATTCCTGTTCCCGGCATAAAATTGTCCGTGTCTGTAGGCAAGTCTATTCACCCACCTTGTCTGAGTGAATGTGTATAATTAGTATGATTATATTAGTGGTGGAAGATGGAAGACTTTCTGAATGGCAAGAAATAAATATCTTGAGTAATATTGATCTGTTAAGTAATCACCCTGTCCACCTGTGATCCATGTCTTCGCAGCCTAGCTGTAGCAGACATGCTGGTGAGTGTGTCCAATGCCTGGGAGAGCATCATTATTTACCTCCTGAACAATAGGCAGCTGGTGGTGGAGGACCACTTCATTCGCCAAATGGACAACGTCTTTGACTCCATGATCTGTATCTCTGTGGTGGCCTCTATGTGCAGCCTGCTGGCCATCGCTGTTGACAGGTAATCTAACTAACAAATAGTTTATGAAAAATCTGAACAAATACTACATGTACACAGTGGTAATCATAACATTTGGCTTTTCGTGCTAATCACACAAGGGGCTAGCAAATACTATGTCTATTAGTGTTTCCAGAATAGGAAAAGTCATTTCAGTTCTTTGTCTGTGTAATCCCTCAGTCGTCCAGGTCTGATCCATAGTAAAAGCCAAAAGTAAAATCTGTCAACTGGACAAAAAAGTTCACTCCTTCACTCCTACAACTTTTTTGTCCATTTGATAGATTTTACTTTTGGCTTTTACTATTTCAATGCTTTGATAGTACATATCATGGTTTAGACTCTTTCTCATTGGTAATATTCTATTAGTTTCTGGTTTTATAATTGTTCTTATTTGTCTGTTTTTTTAAATTCCAAAATATTTTTAATTTTATTTCAATTCAAGCTGTTCAAATTCACCTCACACATCTTCTCTAGGCTTGTCACTGTATTCTAAATGATTTCTCTTCTTTGTAGGTACATCACTATCTTCTACGCCCTCCGGTACCACAACATCATGACTGTACGCCGTGCTGGCTGTATCATTGGAGGCATCTGGACTTTTTGCACAGGCTGTGGCATAGTTTTTATCATCTACTCCGACTCCACCCCTGTCATAATCTGCCTTGTGTCCATGTTTTTTGCCATGCTCCTCATCATGGCTTCACTCTATAGCCACATGTTCATGCTAGCCCGCTCCCATGTCAAACGCATCGCCGCTTTGCCCGGCTACAACTCCATCCACCAGCGCGCCAGCATGAAAGGAGCCATCACACTAACCATACTCCTTGGGATTTTCATTGTTTGCTGGGCACCATTCTTCCTCCATTTGATTCTGATGATTTCGTGTCCGCGGAATCTCTACTGCGTTTGCTTCATGTCGCATTTTAACATGTACCTCATCCTGATCATGTGCAACTCGGTGATTGACCCGCTAATCTACGCGTTCAGGAGCCAGGAGATGAGGAAGACGTTTAAGGAAATCATTTGTTGTTATAGTCTAAGGAATAGCTGCAACAACCTGTGTGCACTAACAAGCAAGTACTGACAGCAAAAGAGAAGGAGAACTGCAGTGGGACATGCAATAGACTGCAGAATACATGCTCCATAGTCATACTGTACATCTGCCATGTACTGTGTATACTGTACTATAAGTGTGCTGGATATGAGAAGATAATGAATTGGCAAATGAAGACAAGACGGACTTGTAAAAGGTCTTGTTGTTCAGTAATTTGTTGTTTATTGAGAACAACACATGAAGATCTGACATCAAGATATGATTCAATTAGGTGTTATCTGTGAATGTATTGTCAGAATGTATTCGATATTTATCTTACAAAATTTTTCTATAGCTGTTTAAAAAGCAGTCCAGTTACCTGTAGTATGTATGAATGTTAAGTTCCAATCGTAGACTGTATATATAAATGGACATAGCTAACCTGCTAGCCACCGCGTTTCAAAAAGGAAGTGATCATGGGCGCGCTTCTGGCTCTGGCTCCAATTCACTTTACATTGAGAAACTGTCACCCGTCTCTGTGTAACTGCTGCAGTGAGCCTCATCATTTTGCTCTTAAAATGTTCGCATTGAACAGCTCTACAAGATCCTGGTGTTTTTATTACGCCATTTGTCCGTAAACCAAGATATGAACATAAATAACAGACAAACCAGGTGCCTTTTTTCCCCGAGGTTGCTCCTGCTAGGATTAGCAACAGGTTTGATTGACAGTGTTGTTAAACGCTCCTTGCTAACCCAGCGGGAAGGGGTGTTAACTTCAAAAGCCTTGCTCTGGATTGGCTCTTTGGTTGCTATGATACTCACAGTTGAAACTCACCTCCAAATTCACCTCGTAACGCCTCGATGAGCTTCCTTTGACTGGAGCTGAACGCTATGGGTAATGTCACACTCACTTAGTCCACTTCTTTATACAGTCTATGGTTCTGACTTTTAAATAAATTTGAATATGTATTATATTTCTTCTAAACAAAACAGTACATGCGCAAACGGTAACAGACAAAAGCATGGACAAAAGCATTAGCAAAGCTTTTGTGGCCCACATTATGAGTAAAAAACAAAATAAAATAGGCCTACAGGTACAACAAACACCATCATTTAGTACAAAATGCATACAACTTAATTATAATGCTTTTATTCTATGTTAATTGCCATGAATGTAAATGAGTTGGCAGATGTTAGCATGCCTTCTCTGCATTTACAAAGCTAATGCAGTGATGTTTACACACATTGCCATAGCGACTGAGACCAAATCTCCTCCAAAGATGAGCTATAGTGGGCTTAAGCTGTCTTTGATGTATGTAAACAATTGTTTTACCCACAGGAATGTACTAAATGGCCAATGGGGAAAAAATCAATAATCTGCAGATGCTATTTTGAGAAATCAATGCACAAACTACATGCACATTGCGATTCCTTATTCCTAACACTTGATATAGCTTCTACATAACTACATTATTTTATTAAGGGTATCATTGGAGGAAAAGTGTAGATGTAAATATTTTAATATCTAAACACAAATGTACATATGTTTGGTTTACCAGCTGATCACAGAACATAGATCTTAGAGTATACAGTATTCTTACAAAAATGTCATGTATTTCCAGAATACTGTTGTTCCATAATCCTGTCGTACCCAGTGCATTGAACATACCATTTACACTTGATGATAACCTCATGGCTGGTTCATTTGCTGTTCGTAAAGCAAACTTCCTGTGAATTTGTGAACATGATCAACATTACACTCTTCATGGACTGACCGTTGATGTCCTCTTAGTGGGCGGCTAATGAGGTTTTCTGCCAGTGCTCAGTGCAGTCAAAATGGGCTGACTTAGTGGCCTCTAAAAAATAATCTCTGCTCCCCCCAAGATGAGTGTGTCTCACCGATCCATGTACAAATTATGTAGAGAAACACTTGAACTGTATAAAGAATGTCTTATTGGCCTGATATAGGTGTCCATGTGGGCTGGTAGCTTCAATCTTGCTTTTCTTTTATTATGAATAACAACGGAAGCTGGTGAATGTAAGTGGGCGTTCTTGGTTATCCATGCATGTCAAAATCCTGACAGTGAACCATTAAGTGTAAGTAAAAATACAACATTTTATGACACAAAACATAGCCTGTAATTTAAAGCTTTTGTTACTAAAATCATGCAAGCAAAAAATTGGATAGATAAATCTCAACAATTACGATACTGCGTGAAAGATGATCTAGGTTTATTGTCTATATGTAAAACTCATTAATTTCTGGCATGTTATTTAATCAATTTAAGTAGAAAATGTTTAAATATGATGAAATCAGCAATGTTTTCTTGTAAAGTGATCTTTGATGTATTTTCTTGCTGTTTTAAAGCTGTCATATTGATGTTGATGTCGATGATCCTACCTCTCACCTATGAGCCTGAGAACCCTCTGCTTTGATGAAAAAGCAAGTCACAGTGTTTATTGAAATGATAAGTCAAATCATTGTGTATTATTTGTACATATGAAGTGTTAAAGCTATTGTAGGCAGACCACAAAGATGTTTATTTCCTTGGGAAATGGTACAGTTAATCACTTGGTTTTTACTGTAGACTTTGGGCAAATAAGCTATTGGCCGATACTGCTGACAATCAAGCCCTCTAATGCGAAGTTATGTGGAGTTTATTAGCACAGCTACTTTTGTCGTACAGGCTAGAAATTCTATAAGAATCAATATTGTTAATAATAAGTGGCGGGTGTGTAGTTATGTGAATAGGTCTACATGACCTCCCTGTGATCCTATGGGTTTTCACTGTGTAAGTATATAAAGAGCTTCATGAGAAATGTGAAGAGTAAATCTTATCTGCTGCCCCTTGTTATTGTACTTAAAATTCTGATATACAGGGTTAGGCTTCAAATATATGTATGTGTGTCTATACATATATATATACATATATACATATATATATATATATATATATATATATATATATATATATATATATATATATATATATATATATATATATATATATATATATATATATATATATATATACACACACACACACATCTATATATATATATATATATATGTGTGTGTATGTGTAGTATGTATATGTATATATATGTATGTATGTGTATATATATGTGTATATATATGTGTATATATATGTATATATATGTGTGTATATATACATGTATATATGTGTGTGTGTATATACGTATGTATATATATATACACACACACACACACATATATATATATATATACATATATATGTGTGTATATATATATATACGTGTGTGTGTGTATATATGTATACATATATATATATATATATATATATATATATATATATATATATATATAGCATATATATATTGCATATATTATATTGCATATATATATATATATGTGTGTGTGTGTGTGTGTGTGTGTGTGTGTGTGTATCAGCTACAGATAGATATACATGTATATAAATCAGGATACATCATATACAATGATATATGCCTTTAACAACTTTTTTAGATTACTCATAGAGTTTGTTAGGACACAAAGAAAGTATTGGGCCATTTGATGGCTAGAAAAATGCCTACTCAAGCTTTAACCCATTTTATTTTATGCATATGTAAATTAATCATGTGATTAAGACACAAATATTAAGAGTTTTGTTTTTTACTCACTGAGTGATAATGTCTTAAATTGCTTGAACGTAGCTTCCAAATGAGCTGAAAACCGCTATATGAATCAAATGTATTATTATTGATAGAATTTTTTTTTTGCTATTGTGAAGTTATAAAAGAGACCACAAAACAACATGTTTGTATCATGCTCTGCTGAGAAAGTATTTTACTATGAACCTTGCACATTTATTTCTAAGTTGTGGTAATTACAAGTAAATTGTCACAAAGTTTCATGATGATTTTGCTGTAAAGTCTGTGCCTCAAACACATGATTTTGTCCAAACAACACATGTCTTGGTACTGCACACAGAGCCACATCTTGGCTTACATCCATACATTCTAAAAGCTTTAATATATGTTGCCATGTGAATTTCAATGTACACAGTGGAAATAACTGTTGTTGTTCCTGTTGCCATTAAATATATACAAAAGGTAACACTAAAGTGTTTGTCCTGTTTGTGTGCTTATGAAATGTGACCAATTCTCATCCAAGATATGGTCTGTGTTGTTCCTAAGATAACAGCATTTTAGCCCTTGGAGGTGAAGTGGCCTCTGGTGTGTCATCTTCATTGTAATTGGATTATGCCATGTACCAAGTATACTATGTCCTTGAGTACCTTGGAGATAAATAAAAAAAATGACTAAGACTTCTATTTTGAATTGCAATAACAGAAAATACTTCATGGTTGCTTTACACTTCTGAACCCACACCACCCTAAACCTGAACAGCTGGACTAAACTCAGATTGGGAGGACTAAACCAAGTCTACAATAAATCTAAACTTGGCTTAGCCTGAACCAAACCAGTGTGAATACATGAACCCTAAATTTTTCTATCCCTGAACTTGCTGACATAAAACTGTATTGGATATCTGTACACCTTTCCTTGATATGTATGATGAATCTCCACCCAGAGATTATCTGAAATGTTGGCAATTATTGCCGCTTGACCATAGACTGTATATATAAGGCTAGGCAAGTCAAGTTTATTTGTACTGTATTGCACAATTTGTACACAAAGTAATTCAAAGTGCTTTGCAGAATAAGAGAGTAATTAAAATCACAGTACAACAAATCAATACATAAATAATCACAAATAATCATCACAAAATTAACATTAAAGGAGAAAAGAGCAGAATTAAAAAAAAATCATATGCACAGCTAAACAGAACTGCTTTGAGCCTGGATTTAAACATTGTCAAAGTAGAGGCCTGTCTCACATCTTCAGGAAGACTGTTCCAGGTTTTTACTTTAGTACATGAAACTGAAACTCTGATTCCCCATGTTTAGTCCTGACTCTGGGCACCAGCAGGAGGCCGGTCCCTGAAGTTCTCAGAGTGCGAGATGTGGTACTAACATGTCAAAGATTCTCTTTCTCTATGTTTCTGTGGACAGACTTTGCTGACAATTTCAATAAAATACTCCCTGTTTTCTAGATCGGACTTGAACCAGTTTAATGCAGTACCAGAGATGCCCACATGTCCTCTAGTCTCTGTAAGAGAATCCCATGATTGGTAACGTCAAAGGCAGCATTCAGATCTAACAGGATCAAGACTGAGACTTTGTCCGCATCAGTGTTCAGGCAGATGTTAATTTACACTTTGATAAGAGCAGTATTAGTGCTTTGGTGGGGTCTAAAACCTGACCGGAAAACATCAAAGGAGTTGTTCATTTGGAGAAAGTTAACAAGCTGTTGGTAAACAACTTTTTAAGGACTTTGCCTAAAAATGGCAGATTTGAAATTGGTCGGTAATTGTTCAGTATTGTGGTATCAAGACTGCTCTTCTTTAGGAGAGGCTTGAGGCTCTGGAAAATGTTCCCGAGTGAAGTGACATGTTAACTATGCAAATGAGTGGTGATAGCAAACTGTTGAGCACAGATTTTAGAAACTTCAGTCTTGTCTGAGTGTAGCTAGAGAAAGTTGTTTTGCATCCACACACTGATTTGTTGGATGCAATGGCAGAGTGAATCCACTGGTCCATATTCACCTGCCGAATTCACCTGCTCACCAGTGAGACATAGATCTGAGTGTCATCTGCACAGTTGTGGTAAGACATATTATTGCTGTGTATTAACTGGCCTAACGACAACATGTAGAGATTGAAAAACACGGGTCCCAGGTTTGAACCCTGGGGCACCCCACAGGTAAGGCACATTTTATCTGAGACACACTTTCCAATTTCAACAAAGTACTCCCTGTTTTCTAGATAGGACTTGAGCCAGTTCAGTGCCATACCAGAGACCACCCAGTGCTCTAGTCTCTGTTAGAGGAGCACATGATCCACAGTGTCAAAAGCAGCACTCAGATCTAACAGGATCAAGACTGAGATTTTGCCTGCACCCGTGTTCAGGCGGATGTCATTTGTCACCTTGATAGGAGCAGTCTCAGTGCTGTTGTGGGGTGTAAAACCTGACTGGAAAACATCAAAGGAGTTGTTCATTTGGAGAAAGTTAATAAGCTGTTAGTAAACAACTTTTTCGAGAACTTTGCCCAAAAATGGCTGATTTTTGGGCAAAGCGTCCAGTCCCTGTTAAACCAGCGGTGAAATGTCAGGTTTCAACAACAAATGGGAAAACCACATGACATAATTTGCTGCATGGTTAAATCGTGTAATAAACCATTACGCTGTAATAAGAAGCTTTCAGTGAGAAGTGCAATCATGTGTATAATATGGTTCAACCCCAACACCTGGAAAAGACACAATAATGAACATATGTGCAGGAAGTGTGCAACAAGTAATTCAAATGCATGAGTACATTCATTTAAGGTCATGTGGCACATTCACACATAGTCTCTGTGGGTTTCCTGTTATTTTTCCATTGCTACTGAATGATGTCCATAAATGTAGTAGGAAGTGGCCAAATTTACTTCCTGTCATCTTCTGAGGTAAATCACACTGTTGCTTCCTTCACACCATTACAGCCTGAGCGGTGGTAAGAGGTGGCAAAGTACAGATTAAAATGACCTTTTCCACATATCCTCTTCGAGCGTGTGATTCAAGTTTGCCCTCAGAGTAGCTTATGTGGAAATGGGATTGAGAAGGGAGAAGGGGCTACCAGATACTGATGATTTAACATTAATATTTTGATTTGATATGAATATGATGACTTCTTCAGATACGAGTTAGGATAGACATGTTCAAATAAAATGTAGCGTTCACTGATGACAATTGTAAAGCTGATTTATTCTTGATCACAAAAACATTAGACATGATCAAGATTATATCCAATGAATGAATGAATACGCTTTATTTTGGTTGTTTACATTTTTCTTTTTTTGAAAAAAACAACAACAACAAAAAACAAAACAAAGACATTTCCTTCATAAATTATGACCAAAAAAGGATTGGGCTGAAGCCGCATGCTTATGTAAGCCCACCCATCCAATCAGAAAGCAGGATGAGTGTCACATGGCCCTCTCATTTGGTTTCCAGTTTTAATGCTGAAATCCAGTTGGTGTAAACTAAAATGCCTCTCTCTGATCTGAATCCTCATTTCCCAAACCCCAGCATCTGCAGCCAATCATTAATCAGTGCTAGAGCAACCTCTGCAGCTGTGGTATATGTTGTAGTGTCCATATACTGAAAATAAGAAAAACTTGTTCGTGTCCTCTATATGTAGGTTAAGGCACTGGCAACACAGGTTCATTTGTTATTGTAGTTAAAACTATAACAGCATCGGCTACATACAGGCCCTTTCATAATAATAATGTTAATTATTGCAATGACCTGTAATGAGCACGGTTGCCATAGCAGTTAACAATTTAAAACAAGATATCCCATCATTTGAATGGTGGAAAGAGTTCAAAATGTTGCATATTACAGAAAGATGAAACTCATGAATATTGTGCATGCATTTAAATCACTTATATACTATAGTCTTGATATTTTCTTACAATTTACAAATAATATGTGCAGAGAGTCAATCAGGGCATGGAGTTATAGAGAGCCAGCAGTTAGTTCCTGGACTGTATTTGCTGACATATTGGAATTGATCAATGTGCAACTAATGCAACACTTCCTAAACTTCCAGAGGCAATTTGATCTGCAATGATCAAAACAAGTTTGGTGAAGATGCCTGGACTACAAAGATAAGGAGCTTCTGAGCTGTTAATAAAGGGGGAGAGAGAGTAAACATGCAGGCTTACTAAAACTTGCAAAAACTTTCCTGATGATGATAACAATTTAACTATATTAAAATGTAATTATGCATTATAAAGGCCCACTAGACACCTTTTTCATAATTTCATCATTCATCATCATCTGTGGTTAACATAGATAACATCTGGTTCTCTTTACTTCACCGTGTCCTAATTTCCATACTTGTTAAAGAAATTTTCTGTCAGACTGTTGAAGACTGAACAAATAAAATAAGCAATAGACTCCTTACATACTGCCACTATGAAAACGTTTTTTTTCTTGGCAGCCTGGAGTCATGGTCCAGCTAAGAGGCAGTATTTAGTCACAGAGCTTAGCCAGAATTCTCTAATGTCAGAAGATCTATAACACAGACTCAAGTGGAATTGAATGGTGAATTAATGCAATTTAAAACATATAAAAGCAAAACGGCAATATTCTCAAGAGGCGTATTTGTATTACTGTAAAAATTGGCAAAAAATGAACCAAGATTGCAAGTCTCAGTGCTGTGGGACATTTAAATCCAATACTTTGACCTAAAATTGACATTGACTTTCAATTTCTTCCTTCTGATGTTTTCTTATATATTCTTACTCCCTCCCCCTCTCTTCCCAAGATTTCCTTACTTGGATATTGACAGATTGTGCTTGAATTATCATGAAATGAATAGAGAATGTGCTGGCCTGAAAGGGGCATAACGTATGACTCAACTCTATGAATAAAAAACACCTCAGTCCTGCTCATATGTGCTGATAATTCACACATGCAGGTGTACATGGAGCTTTCAGAGAAACTTCCTAGCAGCTTTCATACGTACCGTAAGGAGGTATGGTGTCCAGGACTTAAATTATCATTTTAAAATTCCTTAAAACAGGGGTCCCCAAACCATTTGGGGACCGATACTGGTCTGTTACGCATTTGCTACCGGGCCGCAATAAATAATTTATTTATCGCTGACGGCATCTTCTCCGACGTAACTTTCACCCATCCCTCATGACACACTAATAAGCTTGTCCGTAGATATATAATGAAAATTCTGATAAACTGCCACAGAAATCCATTTGATATAATGGCGAGTATATTATATCTGTGCTAGATCTGCTCTTGTCATGATGACGTATCACATATAACACATCAGACACGTCGCCCAAAAGTAGACCCAAAAGCTTGTGAAAATGACCCAAAAAAAAAAAGTTTTTGAAGAGCTTTTTTACAAAGGGGAAAAGACCAACTGAGGAGCCAGAAGAGGAGCCTACGACCTCCAAGAAAAAGAAAGATCAATTTAACAGACAACACCAGGAGTCCTGCTTAAAATATGAGTTTGTCTCTACAGGTGGCTCTCACTCGCCGCGTCCACTCTGCGAT
The DNA here is from genome assembly GCA_019594935.1 of Periophthalmus modestus. Classification (NCBI taxonomy): domain Eukaryota; kingdom Metazoa; phylum Chordata; class Actinopteri; order Gobiiformes; family Gobiidae; genus Periophthalmus; species Periophthalmus modestus. The sequence continues at coordinate 16,519,726 of JAIEZT010000124.1, read as the reverse complement.
ATGTGCAGGGAAAAGCAAATGAGACAATGAAACCTTCAATATTGCTTTGGCACATGGAGACTAAGTACCTGGATTAAAAGATAAGCTTTAAGAGTTTTTTGAAAGAAACAAATGTGAACAAGAAGGAAAGAAGGAAAGAAGAAACAAGTGCAGGACTCCCACTGATTCAGCGGTGTAGTGAGTTGTATTTTTTATGCACTTAACTTATTTTTGCCATATTTATCTGCCACGCGTAGATGGCTGGTCCGTGAAAATAAAACCTACATTATTCTGGTCCTTGATGCAAAAAAGGTTGGGGACCCCTGCCTTAAAAGACCTACCTGTTTTTTTGAGGAAAGTTTGTCTTGCCCCAGTATATCGTATAAGGAGCTCTTTAGGTCAAAATAATTCTGCTAGGTGGTGCCTGCATTTAATTAGAAAGTATTTTATTGTTTGATACTCAGGAAGTGCACATTAGCATGCTAGTTGTTGTCACTATAAAACTCACCTCTGACCTCTGAAAGTTGTGAAATGCACTTATAAACTCATCGCTGTGAATAATTAGGATGTTCAGAATGCAATACATTCATAACCTAAATCATTTATTTATGTATTCATTAGGTTTAGTTTACACACACACAAAATAACTGGAAGTTCTAAAAGTTGACAAAACATTTATTACACAAAACATGCATGAGGGATCTTTTCTTAATCAGCTGTAGACAGTAGAGAGTGAAATCATTAAATCTGTCAATTGGACTAAAAGCTCATTCAAGCAGCTTCAGGTCAGATTACTGGTGGACACTGCCTTATGTCTATCTCAAGGGAGGAGCTAATTAATCTCTAAACAATAGGTGTGTTAGTTTCAGTGCAGCAAATTGTCTTCACTCCAACAACTTTTTGTCCAGTTGACAGATTTGAATATTTTTCTTTTACTATGGGACAACCTGGACAACTGAGCGATTACACAGAAACCTTAATTTAAATGTATCAAAAGTGTTGGGGTTTACACCTGTGAACCCTAACACTTTTCCACTTTTTAACTTGAAATTTATTCCTGGTTAAGTTTGATTTGTATCTCTTGTTTCTGTCTGATCAGTCAAAGCAGTCGTGAGCAGAGCAGCATCTTCCGGAAGGTGCGTCTGAGTTCGGCACAGCGAAAAGCGTAGATGGCGGGGTCTATGAGCGCATGGGACATCAGTAACACCACATGCAGCTGGAACAAAGACCTATAACATTCACAATATGGGTTGAATGGGCAAACCATCATTATAATTAGATGGAGGAAAAATGGAGCCCAGCAAACCAAAAACGCCCCAAATAGGATGGTCAGTGTAAGTACCCCTCTTATGTTACTACCCCATCGTCTTTGCCTCCTATTAGACCGCGTTGCACCGCTCGGGAGGGAGGCGATTTTCTGGGCATGGATTCGAGCTAACATGAACATATAGACATACAGGAAACAGATAATGGAAAGAGAAACTACGAAGAAGACCACGAAGCATATCATGATGAAGAAGTACTCAAAGAAGCGAATCATCAGCAGTGCAGACACTCCACACACTGTCCAGATCAGTGCCAAGATGGCCGCTGTCCGCCGCATGGTCATTATGTTGTGGTACCGGAGGGCATGAAAAATTGTAATATAGCTGCAGAAAGGGGGAAAAAAAGGTAGATTTAGTTGATTTATATGAGCACACACACACACCAGTAAATATATGCCATTGACTACGTTATTTTATCATTATTTTACATTCCAGTAAGGCAAGGTAAGTTTATTTGCGTAGCACAATTCATGCACAAACTTCTAAGTGCTTTACAGATAAGAAAGACATTAAATTCAGTAATATTCCCATCTAAATTGAACTGCTTTAAGCCTGGATTTAAACTACTTGAAAAAAGGGCCAGAATCCCTCACCTGTTTAATCATTGATACTGGAATATTTAATACCAGATCGCGTCACTGTATAAGGCTAAGCACTAGCTGCATCAAAACTGAGATGGGAAAAAAGGCTTTTAGCTGTTTTGCTTCACAAAAATGGAATACTTTCCCAAGGAAAAGCAAAACTGGATACGTTGGTGACACAATCACAATTTAATAATCTGGTAACAAACTCTTATACACACACCTGTTCTTAATGTTTCATATTGTTTGTTTTGTTTTTCTGCTTGTATTGAATTTTAAACAAGGCACCCATGAAAAAGAGAGCCCAAGTGCTCTGATTGGATTCCCCTGTATAAATAAAGATAAAGAAAGAAGAAAGAAACATTATCAAAGTAGAGGCCTGTCACACACATCTTCAGGAAGACTGTTCCAGGTTTTAGTTGAATAAAAATGAAATGCTGATTTAGTCCTGACTCTGGGCATCAGCAGGAGACCAGTCCTTGAATTCCTCAGAGCGTGAGATGGTTCATATCGCATCACATGTCGGAAATATACTGCGGTGCTAGGCCATGGAGAGACTTGTAATCATTTAAAGTGCATATACAGGTTTGACTACATATTTTGCTAATACATGTATTTAAATTTTTATCTTATCTTATATAATCTTATCTTACCTAATGCCTTTAATGTTAACAAAATAAAAACTAACAGTATTTATGGTTATACGAATAAAAATGTGTGCATGTAAATTCCTGGTGTTTATGGATGACATAGTTGGAGATATTCCGTTATAGAACTCACCTCTACTTCCTGGATTTTGTCCTTTTCCTCTTAAACTTTTCCTGTTAAACTATAATAAATATTCACCAACCGTACTATCCCACCAAGCTGTTAATATTTTGATAAACATAAACACCATCTGCTCTACATTTTGTATCAGTTTTTAAAAGCACGCTTTTTTCATTTAAAAACAGGAAAGCCAAGTTAGTCAGTGTCACATAAATATGACAGCTCGGATGTTTTGTGGAGAGATCCCAAAGTTTAAGCACAAACTTCATCTTTTATCTTACTAAATTAGATACAGAATCCTCTGCAAGTGAAGCTGACAAGTGAAGTGAAATGCTGAGTTCAAAACAAGCTGGCTGAGCACGTCTGATTGACAGGCAGAATATATTAAAATACATTTAGGTCACTTTTATAAATAACTCATTGGACTGCACTGACAGGACTACATGGTGACTATTGCTTTTAATATTATGAACTTTTTGTTTGTTTTGGGTTTTTTTCAGTACAGAGTAGCACAAGGCTTCTACTCTGTTTCATGTCCAAGCTGGCTAAATCAGATTTTAGTGCAATAACTCTCTCTGACAGAGACTCATCTTGTAGGGAGCAAAGGCAAAAATCCTGTTGCAGAAATATCTTTTTTGATGAATTAAATAAATATACTGCATGTGAGGTTTGCAAACTGTGGGAGGGAAGAGAACATCCACCTGAGATAAAAGACTACATTCCTGTCTCAGCACAGCTCATTAAGTAAAATGAGAAATGTGCATTTTTTCTGTCTACCAACAATTGGGATCTACCTCTACCTGTTAATAGATCATTTAAATACATATTCTGGGATAATATCATTTTTACATGCTCAGATGGCTCAGTGGACTAAGCCCAAAACTTCAGGAAGTATTTTCAACAAAAAATGGATAAAGTTACCAGTTCATCTATTTTCTAATGTTCAAATAACATTGTTGTCCTCCAAAAAGATTCCTTTACCTGTAAATACTTGCTGTCTAAACAGTAAAATTTTTGTATAGTGCTTTTCCACCTTTAAGGCACTCAGAGCTCTATACACCAAGGAATCATTCACCCATTCACCCATTCACACACACTCATACACAAGTATACACAGACACTATGGTCAAGGTGAGTTAAGTGTCTTGCCTGAGGACACAACAACAGCATTCATCTATGGAAGCTGGAATCGCTCCGCCAACCTTTGGATCAGTGGAAAAACGCTCTACTAACTGAGCTACTGTCGCCCTGCTAATACTATGAATATGCAAGGAGAAGGTCATGAGTTTGATTCTCAAGCTGGAACTACCTTTTTCCGTATATTTTTATTACAGTATTATTCCTAATTCAAAGACTAATACTCCTATTCAATGTATGTGTTATGCAATATTCTCGTGTTAAATTCTAGTCAAAATCTTACAGCTTAGTGGGCTTTACAATCTTATTATTTCATCTCAGTGCAGGATTGATTTGCAAGAAGGGATAATAAACGCGCTGAGGGTTGTGCTTCTGATTAAACTCCATTGTTATAGTGCAGATCGTGAACCTGAGGGCAGTGGTTAACCTGCTCCATCTGAAACCAAACATCCCTATGATTTAAAATGACTAAAATGGTCACATAAAAACCAATACCAAATCAGCAATTTGTCCAGAAAGTCTGTGTATCACCCCCTAATCAACATTCTCTGATTGGATTAGGAACACCAAACTGAAGCAGTGTGTATGCTCTCTGCCGATGTCCCGTTATGTTGTAATCGAAGACAGGGGTGGGATTTAACAAGTTTTCTCCTTCCCACTCCTGCTTGAGCTTAAATAAGAAAAAAAAAAGTGAAATGTGCATTAAGTGTACTGGATACATGTGTTCATTAATCTGCTTAAAACAAAATAAAAAATTTAAAAATAATAAAAAGTTGACTGAAAAAAAGACTTACAACTTTTTAACATCTAAAATTGTACAGGGTGTCCATAAAGTCTGTTTACAATTTTAAAATGTAATTACAAAAGGCAATTGATAAAATATATGAATTAGAATTGTTCCGTTGTACTCAGTGGATATACATTTTTTTAAATCAAACATTTCCAGACCGATGGATGGACCAGTTCTATGGCCACCGCATTCACCAGATATTATACCTCTGGATTTCTTTCTGTGGGGCTATGTTAAGATATCATGTACTGAACAAATATACTGGACATTACTGAACTAAAGCAAAAGATAAAAGATGTGACTGCAACCACTGATGAGGTTATAGCAAAAGACGAAGTTTAAATCTGTCAACTGGACAAATCGTTGTAAGAGTCCAGTTCACAGATTTAAACGTTAAACAGTTGACAGATTTAAACTTCGTCTTTTGCTATGGATCAGACCTGGACAACTGAGGGTTTACACAGACAACCATTGATGAGGCTACGCTACAGTGAACACTGCATGAAATCCAGTACCATCTTGATGTGCTTCGTGTGACTAATGGTGCACATATAGAGGTGTATTTAATGAGGAAAAAAAAAAACCTTTGGAAACCACTGATTTCAATATAACAAGTCTGATAAGATATCTTATCAATTACCTTTGTAATTATTATTTTTTTTTATTAATTAATTAATTAATATTTTTTTAATTTTATTTTTTTTTGTAAAAAGACCTTATGGACACCCTGTATATTGTTTTGGTTGAACTGGAAATAGTGAAATAAAACCAGGACATCTAAATATTTTCAACTTTGTCACTTCTTTTAAATATTAGGAAATGTAATTTCACATAAATTAGATTTTAGATGTAATGTTCTTAGCTATTTGATGAAATGGAATACAATATACAAATATATAATAATATATAATAATAATAATAATAATAATAATATAATAATAATAATAATAATATAATAATAATAATAATAATAATAATAATAATAATGATATATTTGATGAAATGGACAAAATAAAAAAATAAAACTCAAATTGTTCTGAAATATCCAAATCTTAATGTAACTATTTATGTATGTATTGGTTTGTTCATTTGTTTGTTTATCACTTAACATGTATTTTATCTCAAAGAATCATTGAAGATGACTGTCATTTTAATCACTGATTGGTATTCTCATAATCCCAGAGATTATGGTCTATATAATACTGATATGAGCGGAATCTTATTGACACAGGTGACAGTAATGGCTGAGGTCCAGGATTATGAACACTGCAAAGCCTTTGAGCACACTGATTTCATAAAACTTGACTTATCATTTATTTAATTAAATATTTGGTCAGTCATCCAGATCCAGGCAAGTACCACAGTCTCAAAAATATTTCACCTGGACTAGGGTTCAAAACGTCTTTCAGTGCGTAGTAATTTTAAAAATCATGCCTCTTTTCTTTGCGCTGCACATGGGGTGATTATACAGTGATCAATAGTGCATGCTCTCAGTGAGTCAACGTAAATGTCAGAGATGTTTTGCCAGTCTGTGAATCTGTTAAAGTACAGTGGAATGCATGCAAATACTATAATACAAGTACCATGGTAACACGTACAGGACAAAGCTCTACATTTGCAAAAAGCAAGGCCATGAGGAGGGACGACAATCTGTGTATAATAATGTGTCTTTCTGCAAACATACCATTCAGGGAAGTTTAGAAGAAATAGTCTCTGAGTCATCTCTTGCTGAAGTTAGCTATACCAACACTTCATGAGTTTAGACACACTGTTTGAGATAGTGGGACTAAAACAGTGTTCACTCTTTTTCAGTCCTCCATGCATCTCATTATAGCCTACAATGTCAAGCTTCTCTAAAATTACTTCTCTTGTACAGTGGACTAATGGTCTTCTTAAATGGCATTCAGTCTTACCAAGAGATTTGGATTTCCAGTTGGTAGGTTTCTAAAATTGCACAGAATATAATATTCAGAGGCACAGACAAAGCAGAACTCTTTCACCTTCATTCACTGGGGGAATTTTCAATCATATTGTCCGAACACAGGCTTGTCACTGGATTGTAGCAGTGAGTCTGCATGACCAAGTATATTTTTGATGAGGATGCCATACCTCATTTGTGTTTATTCAGCCCACATCACATAACTAAATCAAATCTCAGTAGTGCAAGAGATATTTTTAATTTCTGTTCTTCCTGCAACCCACATGTTTTTAATGGCACATCATAATGTAATAATTTCTTATAATTTCTTAATACTGCAAATGATGGCACACAAAGAAATGCACAAATGGTTCTCGTTTGTGGAGGGATATATGGATCGCTTTTGTACTGAGGTACTGATTATACCAGCAATAACTACGACTGAGTGTTCCCTATATGAAAGACAATCTGAATGAAATATAATTGGGTACCAATTTAAAATGGACATCTGAGTAACAAAAGAATATGCACAGAAAACCAATTATTCCTCTGTCCCTTGCATAAGGTGGTTTATCAACCTGCTACTCCAGGGTGGTTCACATGCAAGAACCACATTCTAGCATTAGCAAAGAATGTGGTCCCTGGTGATATTCTCTTATTTATTTTTCTTATTTTATTTATTTGTAAAAGGACAGCACATATTAATGAACATTTAGATTATAGTCAGTGTGGCTAATTTACAGTCCCTCAGCAGATTGATGTAAAACAGTTTGCAAGACAGGGAAAAGAGTAGCAACAATCATGTAAGAGCAAATGTAAGACACCAGCACACTCATTATGCATACAACAACACTCACTATGCACACAACGCACTCACTACACATGCAACACACTTACTATACTCACAACACACTAACTATACATACAACACACTCACTGTACTCACAACAACACTCACTATACTCACAACACACTCACTATACCCACAACACACTCTCTATACATACAACACACTCACTACACATACAACACACTCACTGTACTCACAACAACACTCACTATACTCACAGCACACTCACTATACTCACAGCACACTCAGTACACATACAACACACTCACTATACTCACAACACACTCACTACACATACAACACACTCACTATACATACAACACACTCACTACACATACAACACACTCACTATACATACAACACACTCACTATACTCACAACACACTCATTACACATACAACACACTCACTATACATACAAACTTTCTCAAACTCAATAGCAATAAAACTGAACTCCTCCTTGTAGGCACCAAATCCACCATAAGCAAGATCAATCATTTCTCCATTCCCATAGACGGCTCCTCCATCTCTCCCTCTCCTCAGGTAAAGAGTCTGGGTGTCATCCTCGACAGCTCCCTCTCCTTCACCTCCCACATAAACACCATCACCTGCTCCGCCTACTTCCACCTCCGCAACATCCATCGACTCCGGCCCTCCCTCACTCCACAGTCCACTGCCGTACTCGTTCACAGCCTCGTCACTTCCCGCCTAGATTACTGCAACTCACTTCTGTTTGGTCTTCCACAAAAAACTCTCCATAAACTTCAACTGGTTCAGAACTCTGCAGCTCGCATCATCACACACACACCCTCCATCAACCACATCACACCCGTACTTCAACAGCTCCACTGGCTCCCCATCACATACCGCATTCAATACAAAATCCTTCTCCACACATTCAAAGCCATCCACAACCTTGCACCTCCATATCTCTCTGACCTCCTCCATACTGCCACACCCGTTCGCTCTCTCCGCTCCTCCTCCTCTCTCCAGCTCTCTGTCCCCTCAGCCCGTCTCGTCACCATGGGGAGCAGGGCCTTCAGCCGCTCTGCTCCCCAGCTCTGGAACACTCTCCCACCTGACCTCCGCAATACTGACACTCTCACTCACTTCAAATCCAAACTCAAAACCCACCTGTTCAAACTCGCCTATTCACTCTGACCACACAGCTGCACTGTCATTTTTATATTATAAGCTTGTTTTTAAATGTGTATATTTTAACTGTTGATTTTAACTGTCTTAATGTGATGTGTTGTGTGATGTATGTGAGGCGACCTTGAGTGCCCAGAAAGGCGCCCTATAAATAAAATGTATTATTATTATTATTACTACACATACAACACACTCATTATACTCACAACACACTCACTACACATACATACATACAATACATATACATATACATATACATATACATATACATATACATATACATATACATATACATATACATATACATATACATATACATATACATATACATACCTACACAACCTGTAGAACCTGCTCTTGTTGTCTGCTTTGAATTTCTTTTCACAAACTCATTTAGAGGAGGTGGAGTCAGACTTTTAAAAACTTTGTACACTAAAATTAAAGCTGCATATTTGATTGTGTTGTCCCAGTTAAGAAATTTGTATTTGTCAAGTATTCTGCAGTAATGATAATTATTGGGCTTTTTGTCTAAAATCTTGAGTTTCTTTTTTTTTTTTTTTTTTTTTTTAATATTCAGTATTATATTTATACATTCCAAAAGAGAATTTTTTATCTTGATGTGTTATATTTTATTCTACATACCGATCCACAGCAATGGCTAGGAAGCTGAAGATGGACCCCATGAAGGACATGAGGAGCAGTGAGTCCATGAGGTCATCCAGTCTGGTTGCAGACAGGCCTCTCTTCTGGAGCTGTCCCGCATCTGCCAGCAGGATCATCAGATTCTCCCAGCTCTTCATCAAACAGGCCATGGTGTTGAAGGCGGCCAGGCTGCAGATAAAGCAGTACATGGGGGAGTGCAGGTTCCTGTTGCTGATCACTGCGATCACCACCAGGAGGTTCTCTGCTAAGCTAACTACTCCAATGATGAAGAACAGAGGCCATGGGACTTTAACTTCAGGGCAGTCCGTTTGGTTTAGTAAGGTGGAATTCATCATGGCCTGAAAGGAGAAAAAAATTGGGTCTTGGATCAGGTCACAGTGTTTGACATACATAATGTACATGTGGTAGTATAAGTGTGGTGTCCTGGTTTCTGAACTGAGCCTTCTGATCTGACTCAAGCTACATTTGTATGCATTGCACCTGGCACTTAGTACTGCACCTGAGGACAATCAGTTTCAAGCTCTTCCCCTCAGGATATACAAGTTCTTTTGCTATTTTGGCCTCACACTTAATATGTCTCTAACACTTTAAACTTGTAAAATATTTAAAGCTTTCTGTTATAACCTGTCACAACCTATTGTAGTATATTTTGTTTTCTTGGTCCAACATTAATCTTAAAATGTAATGCATTTCATTTGCATATTTATGAACTTGATTGTTAGAAAGTCGAGCCTTGTGTGGTTTCAGAAGTGAGCAGATATGCCAATGTAATAAGAGTGGCAGTCACTGACACATGCCTTGGCCAGTCTGTGCATCTGTTGTAATGATCACTATAATTATGGTAGGTCTTACCCAAATTACATACTCCTCTGCCAGCAGCCCTGATCATTTTCAAGTTCAGAGACGTCATATGAAGGCTTTTAATCAAAGTGACAAGAGTTTTTCAATGTTACTGTTTGTTAAAGTGATCACTATGCATCTGAGTAAAACAGATTTGAATACCATTTGCTATTCCATATAGTGTGTAGGTCAAATGTTCACAGCGGACATATTCATTCTCTTATCACACTGGAAGACATTGTACTCATACTTCAGAAATATAATTTTGAAGTAAAGGGCTGTTCCTTTTTGTCTTTACAATCAACTGACCTGAGGTACCAGGTACTCATGATAGGACTGTGGCTCTTTTATGGGATCCGAATTTTGGATTCATTTCAAGGAGCTGTTCAAAAGACTGGCTCTTTTACTATTTATTTATATGACAGAAGCCAAACTAATCACAGAGCGAAATCACCAAGGCTTAAATGTGTTTAAAATGGTTCAAACTAAGAGTGGGAGTGAGTTTACCCTTTGGAATTATGCATAATCTAAAGAAAATGTTGAACTATAATAACAATAATTTTAAGTGCTAGGACGTCAAATATGTTTTTTGTGCACAAAGCTCTCACTCATGTCAATTGCTTTGCTTCTGTGGTTGATTCTTGTGCCAGTTCATTGTTAGTACGCATATAATAATGCATACAAATTAGAAAGAAAAAAAAAACACAGCTCTTTTAAAAAATAAGATCTGCATTTTAAGGAATCATTCAAAAGATCTGACTTGTTCACAAACATCACATCACGACCAGGTACCAGACAGACACACAGCACTACATGCACTACTTCTTGCGTTTACCTAAAAATAAAAAAGTTTTGTTCACTTCTACAAACTGTGTAATAAGCACTGGTACTGCTGTGGCTACGGGTGTGTTAAGAAACTTGCATTCCTACAGTTCTATTTGCTAAACCTTCCCTAAGGTCTCACTTTCTGTATTGTCCAGAGTCCACCCCTTTGCAGTGCATTTAAAGCTTTGAACCAATAGCACTCGCAGATCTTAAGGTGTGCCAGGAACTCTTTTTCTTTTTTTCCCCACATTGCTCTCCTCTCTTCAGGTATACCCCAAGGCTCAATTCTTGGTCCGGCTCTTTTCTCAGTGTACATGCATTTGACTTCAGTACATAGACTTGAAGCACATGCAGTCAAAAAGGATTTTAACTATTTGTGGATATGGCCTTATTTGATCCCAGTATCGCTCATCTCCTCAGAGCCTCTTTAAATCTCAGCTTGATCAAAGAGCTGCTCCTACGCCTGATGACACCAATCAAGTTTTTAATGTGTTAGGTCAGTTCATGTCTCTTTATGAAACGGGCATAACCAAGATCCATCAGAAGTTCTTTGAGCAGTGCATACATTTTTAAGTACACCAGTTTCAGTGTGTGAAATTATGTGAGTGATGCAATGACAAAAATGCACCACAACTTCTTTTAGAGTAATTAAGCTTTTCCTAAAATAATACTATAGAATAAGCAATTGTCTGCCAATCGCAAAAGGAAATGGGATTCAGTCACTTGGACAAAAGACCAGAACTGTGCCACATACTAAATTTCTTTAAATGATTGTTGTCTGTCCATTATATTTATATCACTTAATATTTGAGAGTTAAGACAACAAGTTACAGCAAATGATGTAAGTTGTGACTAAAATTAAAAAACAAAAAAACAAACTGAAGCCACTGGAGCTTTATCAATGTCATCAACATACATCCTTTCCTTTCTATAGCCATAACTAATTTGTTTAATAAAAAATGAAACTAAATTATCCATTCACTGTAGAAAAAAGACCACAGCCGCCCTGTCCAATATCCCTGCCTGTCTGTCCTCCAGCCTAACCAGCTTTCTTGCAATCAACAGAAAAAGCTTTTCTGTAAATTATGAGCTAATGCACAGCTTTGAGAGCCTTGGTCTGCACACAGCCATTTGTGACTCTCTAAAAATGTTTCTATTTTTCTACACAATTTACTCCCACAAATGTATTTAAGCCTGACCGTAACCCAGGTATTGAGCATGTACAAAACAAAGGTGACTTTATTGAAAAGAGGTCTTACCTACCTTTGTCAGTACCTGGACATCTTCCTGTTAGTCATTTCTGTTGATCTTTTTCTGAATAGGAGCCCAATAAATTCTATGGCATCTAAAGACTAGATCAGGTTTGCACCTTTTCCAACATGTTTTGAGTTTATATATAGCTCTGCTGTTGTTGTAGCCTTAACCTCACCATGCTAAGGTTACAACATGAGGACAGCTTTGTTTTGCCTAAATATTTATATACTGTGAACAAGGATGGGTCATAAAAATATCTCGATTTCGTTTTCATTTTTTCTAAACCGAGTCATCTTTTCATCTTTGGTAACATTCATCTTGTCTTCAGTTACGATAGCTGCATTTGATTTATTTTAGGGAGACAACTTTGTGAGATGTATTTGACTTGACATGTTTTGGCTGCTAGCTGTAAGATATTTTCAGAACTCTAAACTGATCATTAGCTTTGACTGGATAAAGACTTTGACTTTTTGTAGCTCTTAAGACATAACAAGAAGTGATTTGTTGGCATTAAATAACTACACATCGATGATCTATTAACAAGCCGAATTTCCACTGTGGAGCAAGCACTACATTAGTACATCTTTGAAACCCTTTAAGCTCTTGCACCCCAGAGTAGTACAATCCAAAAAAAAGATCCCCAAGATTAAGAAATCAGGAGTAGTATGTTGTAACAGCAGGTACATTGGTGAAACAGCCCAGCCATTTGAGAAGCGCCTTTATCAGCATCGCTTCAAAACATCATCTGCAAAACATCCTCTGGTCTTGACTCTGCTGTGTACCTGTGCATGGAGAAAAAAGGCCACACTTTTAATAGTGTCTCATCCCTGTTGGAGCAAGAGTCTTGGTTTGAAAGAGGGGTGAAGGATTCCAACCTTAAACAGAGACGGATGACTGTGCTTTCAGCTCTCAGTCGTGTGAAAGCTAAAAATAGTGTAGGAGGACACTTTTGAACAAAACACTGTTGTGCTGCACACTGGACAATGGGTTATTTTAGGCAAGAATGATGCTGTGTTTTGACAAGGCCTCACCTTATCTGCAAAGTCCTATGAACATAAGCTCCTACACAATAAAAGCATTTAAAAAGCGGTAAAAAAAACATTACTTTCTGAAAATTACAGAACTCTGGTGATAATCTATGTGAACTGTCATGGTTTGTAGTTTTGTTTTTGTTTTTTTTTTGTTTTTTTCTTTGTTTACAATATGCTGCAAAACTGATTCTTGCTGCTATCTTTTGAATTTCTATGTGTTATTAAAATGGGTGAGGCATTATAAGTAAATTTTACTTCAGCCTAAAACCTTTCAGTCATGATGTAAATGTTGAATTATGTTTGATAAATGCTGAATAATGACCGAATAAAATATCTAAAGAAATATCTAACAATTAATTTCAGGTATGTTCAATACGACTCATATACTATAACATGTACCTCATATGGAAAGTGGGGGAAATGAATATAAGTTTTCCTTTAGGGGGCCCTTGCCCTACACCTTCCCCTCAGGGCTCAGAGACATCTGGTTTGAAGGGAATGTGTGGACTAGGAGAGCCAGGTAAAGATTAAATATAATATGTGACTTTTACACTATGTTTTTGTAAGAATAACAAAGACAGTATCAGCTATACAAGATCTAAATCTGCTTATCTCTACTCTAAGCTCCTCCTCATTCTGACCACTGATATCTGTGATCTTGTCCTTTCTGTCACATGTGTGGTGATGTGGTCATTGCACAAAGCTCATGACCACGTCTGAAATCGAGTTTTTTTCCTTTCAACTCTCTCTTTTCAACTTCAACATAACAGTCTAATACAGTGACAGTCTCACTGCAGGCGCTGCACCATTGAACCCCTGGTGGAGGACCCCACTAAGGACACCTCCAGGGACACAGTCAAACGCCTTCTCCAGAGCCACCAAGCACATGTGAACTGCCCGAAGGAGAAGAGACTAGAGCTGGACCAGTATTCTGTGGCCAGGAGGATGTGGGTGGCAGCAGATAGGTGCCTTAAAATCCACAATCTCTGCGCTAAATAATTAGTAGACTAATAAAAATGTTAATCAACTTTAACAACATCTAGTCGTTTAAATCGACTGGCCTAAAATGACATTGATTGCACACACTTGTACAGTACAATCTTGTAAGATTTTTTCCTCCAGCTTTTACATTGAGCAGCTGTAGTTAATAAGCTCCTCCACAATATATTCTGACAGAGAGCACCTTAAACTTAGTGCAAGTTTTTGATTTTTTATTTTGCAGTGTGTCCAAGATTGAGAAAAAATAATCTATAACAGCAGATCCACTGTCTTGTCCCTCTCCTACTCAAATCAATACGCCATATGAACTCCACACAGAATGAAGAAAAGGAAAGTTCCTCAAGCAAAGAGTTAGTTATAAGTAAAGTTACCACACAATATATTATTGAATGTAACTTGCTGTAGTTGTTCTAGTATTGTGAAGAACATGCTTTATTTATTCAGTCTCATTTTGCGGCTTCTGGTAATTAAAAGATACATTGGTCATAATATTTTTTCATCCAGCTACTAATACAGGGGCTCTTTGGCTGCTTCTAAGGCATAGCCCCTGATAAGAAGGTAAATGTTTTGGGAGGCTAAGGCCGAGAACACAGGATTACAAGATTTCCTGCACATTGGCTATACTTTGTTTGCTCACTTTCCTCTTTTTTTCTACAGCAGATTGCGAGATTGTTAAATCGTTTTTCATGTTGAAACATAATACTTAACTAGTATACCAGTGAAATAGCTAACTCCATAATGT
>JAIEZT010000124.1:16192373-16502373 GCA_019594935.1 Periophthalmus modestus | reverse complement strand
TATATTGTCCCAAAAGGCTTTAGAAAACATACATTCAAAAAATAAGTGTTCTGTTGACTCAGTATTTACATCAAAGAAAGAACAACTGTCCCAAACGCTGTGGGAGCAGTTCTTTAGAAGGGTATATGCATGAAAGACTTTTAAATGGACTTCCTTAGCTTTAGAGAGAATGGGAAGTTTCAAATAGATTGTACTAATTTTGTTCTTATCCTGATCAAATTTGGATTTGATGTGTAGGAGAAAAGAGCATCTTTACAGAATTGTTGAATTTTGCAATTTGGATGTTTGAAAGTTGAGATGTTGAACCCATTTATCATAAGCTTAGGGAGAGTGGGATATCTGCAGTTAAGATTATGAAATAGAAAGGATACTGTGTTCAAAACATTTTGAGGGATGACCTTAGAAATGGTAATAAATTCTTTCTTTTCTGTTTGTATGTTTATTT
This sequence comes from Periophthalmus modestus, assembly GCA_019594935.1. Classification (NCBI taxonomy): domain Eukaryota; kingdom Metazoa; phylum Chordata; class Actinopteri; order Gobiiformes; family Gobiidae; genus Periophthalmus; species Periophthalmus modestus. Next base: position 16,501,928 of record JAIEZT010000124.1, on the reverse strand, counting down.
TGTTGAGAATTCATCAAATGACATAAGATTAGTATTAATAAATGCATCAGGGACCAAATACCATTTTCAGACCATTTCTGTACAAAGGTTTAATTTTTAACAGTTATGAATTGGCAATTTCACAAGCGCAACATCCAGTAAAAAACATACTGCACCGGAAGTGTACAGCAGGCTCCGCCCCTGGCTCCGCCCATGACAGCCCATAACTCCGCCCCGCGGCCGAAGACTGCTCAAAGCTAAGGTGGCGATCTGCGGACAATATGTTTGATTGTTACTTAAATACTTTCCGAGGACCTCCACTGTTCACTCACTGAAACCCGATCAGGGTTATTCTTATATAAAGCAGGTGGGTAAACGTTCACTTTTCACAGCCAGCTAAGCTAAGTGGCTAAGCTAATGTCAACTGCACTGAAGGGACTGTTCCGATGTTTAGCTCGTTATTGTCATGTAGCTAATTTAGATGAGGCCGCTTCATGTCAGATCGCCTCTAGTGTGGACGTTTTGGGTCTTTGTTCATGTAGTGGCTCTGGTTACTAGCACCTACTAGTTAACCTTCAAAGTACAACTGGTTTACAATGAAATTATCATATTTTGTGATAGGAGGCATTTAAATCTTATATATTACACAAAATTGACTGTTGTGAGCTTTATGTTGTTATGTTGTTACCTCATCAGAAACACACCTAGAGTTGTGTTGTTTTTTTATTCTTACATGCGTAACACATGAGTAATCCTGGTTTAATAGTCTGTCTACATCTGGAAAGCTCCACCTTGTGATGACATGAAGCTGGAGTTTTCAAGTTAACATCAACTTCTTACCTTTTGTTCAGCAGAGATAAGCAATTGAATGACTGAAAGTATCCAAATGATTCTAGTGAAAGTGTGTGCAGTTTAAAAACAGTGGAGCACTTCCTGTATTACCACATGGCATCACAAGGTAAAACAGAGTGTTTTTGGTTTACGACTAAAATTAAATATGCAGGAGTTGTGTGTTGTGAATGAAACAAAACACAACTGCAGGTTTCTTTTTGATGAGGAAACAACATTATACCATAGATCAGAAAATTGCATAATATGGGCCCTTTAAATAACTGGATGCCCAGAGAGCTTTAACACTAGATTGTAGAAATAGTTTAGCAGCTTCCAATCATAGACATTGCAGTGTAAGTTTGTTTTTGTTTCATTATTAGCAGGGTGTGAACTTCAGGAGTGTTGACATTTGAGAGAAGACTGAAATATGAACTGATGCACTAATACAAGACTCAAATAAACAATTGCTATTAATTGCTCCCTTGCAATTTGCTCCCACTTCCATAGCATATCAGGACTAAACTGGGTTCAAACCAGAGGAGCACACTACAAAGCTGGTTGAACAGAAACTGCAAAACTAGGCTACATCTAATATGCAATAGGATATTTACATCATTGTTAGTATTTGGTGATTAAATGCATAGTCTTTGGTGTGTTTCAGTCCAATAACCTTTTCTGTAACCTTTTGAAATGAGCTTTATCACGTTAAATAACAACATAATAGACAGTGTACTTGGTCAGCAAAACAAATTGTTTCTGTAGCATAAACTAATGAAAAATGGTTAGGGACATGGGCATGAGGGTATTTGCTCTACTTATGTCCCGTGGCAGTCTAACTGAACTTCATATAAAGTGTGTTTTAACCAATTAATGTTTGAAGAAGGTCAGTATTTGTTATACGCAGAGCCAATACCATCTGTGCGGGCCTTTCCCTTATGGCACGTTACATTTCTAAGTCCTGCACACTCTTGCATGTGGATGTTTTTTGAATGTGTGTGTCTTTCCTTTGGACCACCCCCTTGGTGGAGCCTTTCAGGGTAGAGTCATCTGGGTGGAGGTCTGCAGCCAGACCGTCTTTCACAGATTAGAACAAGGCTTACCTCACCTGCACAGACAGAGGCAGGAGTAAAAGTGTCTCGCTGATATTAATTTGATCCAAATTGCCTTGTCAGATACAGGTTGCAAACAGTCAGCTCTGCAGCGCCCATTCATGAAATGTAGTTCATCCACACTCATATTATTAAATTTTACTTTATTAAATTGCACTTTTACCTTCACCGCCCACTGCAAGATGAAAGTAGGTCACTTTAACACCACACCCTAACCCTGCTCCAGAATGTAACAGGAGCTGCTCCAAGACTGGGCTTACACTGTGCGATTTTTCAGGCCAAAATAATTTTTCATGTGAATCAGAATGCGGCTATTTGGTTCAGACTGGCACACACGCAAGGTAAATATGTTGGGGGAAGTGGGCCATATATACCCAATACTAGAAATGTTTTTTGCTTTGCCTAGGATGTTCCTTAATATTGCATTAAACATATTTATTATCTAATAAGTATAATCTAGTTTCTGATTTATGTTTAATAAGTAAGATTCTATTCAGAGTGCACATTGTAATTAGACAATACTGTGGAACAGAAGGAGAGCTATAAACTGGCAAGTGCATTTCATTTAAATGACAAAGTACTTTGTGTGTTTCTCCTGCCTCTGTAGCTGGCTTTTGGCCTAGCCTGCATACACGTGTTAATAGTGTTATAATATAATTTGCACAGTTAATCGGGTAAAATATTTGTCATTAACAAACATCAAGCTGCAGTACAAAGGCATCCAGTCAACACTGGACAAGCACAGAATAGATGGATTAAAATAGATGGAAAAGATATATGCGAGTATGATGCTGTGGGTAGACTGTGTGTTTTAGGAAGTGATGAACTTCTAAATCGGCATCAGATGTTGTGTTTTTGAAAACGCTTGTGAAAAAGGCCGATATTCTCTCCCATCAAAACTGGTGGATTTGAATAGCATGTGCAATTTACCAACATGGAATCAGTAAATAAATAATGGTCATGGTTACAGGATGCATGCAAATCACTCCCTGGAAGGTCTTTAGACCAAATAAAGTACACAGTTGTGGCGGCATGGCTGGCAAAAATGTAGGTTATGTGTGCTACAAAATCTTACTTTGAATCTGTTGAACTTAATATTTTTAGCATGCGGTGACTGATCCTTGCCCCTTGGAGACAGATGAAGGATGAAGAGCCCAGTACGCCGATGCAGGGATGTGGAGCACGGCCGTGGTCAGTCCTCCTCCAATGGGACCGGCCATGGGACAGACCTCCTACAGTCCGAACAACGCATCCCCATCTCCAAAGATGTGATCACAGCGTACTCCGCCCCAGGCATGTGGTTCATCAAAGATGCCTGTGGGATAGTGGGCGCCATCATCACTTGGCTGCTTGTGTTTTACGCCGAGTTTGTGGTGCTGTTTGTGATGTTGCTCCCAGCAAGGAACCTAACCTATAGCATCGTGAATGGGGTGCTGTTCAACTCGCTGGCTTTCCTCGCCCTCGCCTCTCATGTCAGAGCCATGTGCACAGACCCTGTGAGTATAATGACTGATCAAAATTATGCTGCTGGATCATTTGTGACACACTCTCCACCAAAGTAAGATTGGTATTTCATCTAATCCTAGAGCTTGGTCCTCATTTATCAAACTTGCTACAGGTAAAAGTACATGAAATGCACATAGGGGGGATTCCATGTAGCAATCTTAAGCCAAAGCCATATTGATGAAATTCAAGGTCACAAAATTGCCAGTTTTTTTTCACTAAAGTGACTAACCAGAGTTGGCACAGAGTTGCCATAGTAACAAACATCCAGTTATTTATAAGACTAGACAAGATTCAAGATTAACTTTATTGTTCCACAAGTAAGTAATTTGTCTTGAGCCATTCATCCATGCTGCCATCAGCTGTGTGCATTCGATTAAAAGCATAATCCATAAATGCAGAATACAGAAGAATGCAGAATTCAGAAAATCACCAAAACGTTTTGAGAAAGAAAAGGAAGAACAAAATCTGCAGAGACGGTTGTTCCTGTTCATCCATAAGTTTACGCACTGTTTGGACGCGGTGCAGCAGCCTGGCTTTAAGATGGACAGACAGATTGCCATAACACACTATAACGGTGTATCTTATTAGGCATTCAAGCGTGATGGAAGATCAACATGGTCTCTGTGCATGATGAGTGTCCTTATATTGCCTGGGGGGGATCATTTAATTGATTGATTTTACTGACTTGAGTTCTTCTGAAAATTGTTGACACATCAAGCTTTGGGCATTTTTAAGACTAAAATGGTGTCATACAGAAACAACATATCTTTTCAAATCACATTGATTACAGCTTGTGACTCAAAACGTATCAAAATCCTAGAGAACATTTCAGGACTAACTATATAACCTCTTATAAAACAGCCCAGTAGTCCTCATTCTAGTTTATCCCAAAAATCAGATCAGTGCAGGAAATGTTTAATGTTTCAGACTCCTCTGTCTTGTCTCCAGGGGGCTGTGCCAAAAGGTAATGCAACCAAGGAGTACATCGAAAGCCTTCAGCTGAAGCCAGGACAGGTGGTTTACAAATGTCCCAAGTGCTGCAGCATCAAGCCTGACCGAGCACATCACTGCAGGTACATTAAGGATATAGCTACCTCTATGCGACAGTGAAGACTGAAAAAAGAGGATTTAAATGTTGTGTTTTATAGAGCTTCAACAATGCCATAACATAATTAATGACATCAACAAGGAAATGTGCATCTAGTGAGCTTTGATGAGTTGCCTTTTGAGCAGAATTTTTCAAAATGTGTTGGATATTGATTAAAAGTACACTTACATAATATATAGTTGTATAAACAAATATTTTTGCCACTTGATTATTTGTCAGTGGCTTCTAAATCAACAGCATTTATTCAGTGTTTGTCCTTTAACTGTTCTATTCTTTGTCCTTAGTGTTTGCAAACGGTGTATCCGGAAAATGGACCATCACTGTCCTTGGGTCAATAACTGTGTGGGAGAGAACAACCAAAAGTACTTTGTACTCTTCACAGTAAGTACTTTGGATTTCACCTAGATTACTTACTGGATAGGTTTTCGAGATATCTTAATTGAAAGAAATGAAATGGTTCAATCAGTCCCAGGCTATAAAACATTTGCCAAGTATAGGTACAATGTATTCTTACATCTAGAGTGTTATGAGGTCTGTATATCATATTACAGAGTCAGTATATCATTTTATGTTGGGCAGTGTATGAATGTTATAGGAACTAATTTAATTGGTTTCATTGATCATTAAGAAAATGCATCTATCAACAATAAAGTCATATCACAAATGAATAAAGGCCCAGACGGTAAAATAATCATGTCTTATGCTTGTTACAATAAGCTAACCATACCTCTTCTAAAGTTTGTTGTGTTTTTTGAATCTTTTACTAGATGTACATTGCACTCATCTCTTTGCACACTTTAATCATGGTGGTCTTCCATTTTCTCTACTGCTTTGAAGACGATTGGTCCAGTGAGTATCTATCATGAGCAGTCATTGATCTGCCATCTTTCCCCTTTTCACCCACTTAGAGATATTACCACTAGTCAACATGGCTTTAACTAGACTATATCCAGAATGTCCAAGCCACGATGCAATTTGTATGTATGTACAGTGCACTGTCGATTCAGTACAATATGATACAATATATTTCACATCAATTCAGATACAGTGAAAAATAAAGGCTTTCGGGATGATCAACCCGATTTTCACAAAAAATAAACATTAATTACATTGGCCAGTATTACTCATCCACAGCTTACATGAGCTCCACATTTACATGTGCAGTTTAACGGCTCTGAAGGATCACAACATATTTACTAAAATAATTTTGATACTACAAGTCTTTGCTAAACCAAAGTTAATATGAAATCAACCTAGTTTAATCATCAAAACAGTGGCTCAAATGTCAAATGTTCTGCATAAGCGAGTGTCTTTCCTCTAAACAAGCCGCACAGTTGTAGTGCTGTGACAGAATAATTTGGTAAAATTTACAAAAAATACTCTTGACAGTATATTGATACAGCAGTCCTCGATATTGTTACTGTATCATTAAATGAAACGATACAATATTTTGATATTTTTCACACTAGTCTGAAGACTCCCTTAAATAACTTTTGCCACATGTCGTTGCTGCCAATAAGTTTTTCATAGAAACGCACATATTTTTTTATGACAGTACTCTGTAGCAAGCTTTTCTTTTTATACTAGGCAGACTTGCCATGGATTATCATACATTCAGCATAAAATATATGTCCAGCATTTTGTATTGCAAAGTTTATTCATAATCTTTATATTATATTATTTAAAACTCATCACAATATTGGCTGTTCTTCAATTATTTGTAGCTACCTGGCCATGGTAGTGCCTCCTCTCATACTCCTGTTTCTGCCCTGTTCCCTGTATGTCCCATGTCCCAGAGTGCAGCTCCTTTTCCCCTCCAGCCACAGTCATCCTCCTCATCCTCTTGTGCTTCGAGGGCCTCCTCTTCCTCATCTTCACTTCTGTGATGTTTGGCACCCAGGTTCACTCCATCTGCACCGACGAAACTGTAAGTTCCCCACACAAAACCCCTTCCTCTGTCCCCCTGACTCATGGTTCATACACTGCTTTTCCAACAAACTGAACTAACCCTTTCTGACTACTGCTGTCAAGATCTGATCATTTCAAAATTAATTCTGGTACAAAGGAAAAGGCTTGATACTTGATACTGGTAATAATGGCAAAAATCAAAAACAATATAGTACTTTCACAATAGTACACAAAATAGTACTTTCTTAATGTTATCATGCGGTTTTATACTTGTTCTGATCTAGATCAAGACCATTTAAAAAATATTCAGGGAAGGTCCAAAGTTTCCCTGATTATGGGATTTATTTCAGAGTTGATACTTCTTCAAAAGAGTATATATAGTCATGGTAGTATAGTTAGTATATAGTTTTGATACTAGTTTTGTATTGCTTTTTTTTGTTTTGATACCATCTTTAGGACCTTCAAATACCTGCATAATAGTCGCCAGTGGAAACATTGTAACTGCCAAAAGAAAGAAAGCTTGAAGTGGACAAAGCAAAAACATATACGATCATAAAATAATGTCTTTCTATTAATTGGTTGGTGAAGGGTTACCTAAAGTCTTTTTAGTAACCATTGTCATATTGTCTTTAAATTAATTGGTAAATAAATACATTTATAAAAGCGTATTTTCTGGGAATGCATAGTGCACAACAGTGTGGAGTGATGACACACAGACCCCGAGTGAGGACGAACTGGCTGCCTCTGTATTCCTCTATGATGGAGTCAAGAGTCATAATTTATTTATTTATTTATTTTTTTTTCTTACATAAATTTTACTTGATATTCTTTGCTCTAAAAGGATTTTAAATCCTTATTTGAATGTAGCAAACATATTGATGTTGACTGTTCAAACATGCACTGAAAAGGTTTGAAAGACGACTGTGGAAGCAGACTCTGGATAGAGTCCAGAATGGTAATGCAATAAATTAAGAGTAAATAACTTCTTTTTGTCTGCAACTCTAGCTTAAGACTACTTAAATCAAAGCTCCTTCTTCAACTTCTCTTTATTTGTGTTCCCAATGGGGCAATAGATTTTGCCTAACTGCAGCAAAGAGAAAACAACACGCATACACATATCCTGGAGAGGATTGGCCTCACTCGACAGAATGCTCACAGCCTGTCTGACAGAAGTCTGCTGGGATCCCACTGTCTTCACTCACATTCACTGTTGCTAGTCATATTTTGTTACGCTGCTAAGAACCTTTCGACCTCGCATTGAAATCATCATCTTATAATGTGGTCGCTCACTTACTCTTGTGAGACTGCTGGGTGTCTCTACCAGGGGGGAGGGAAGTTCAGAATGTTGCCTCTGTGTTTGACACATGCTTTAGGACATCTGTCTTCTTGAGTTTGTGGTTCCAGATGAATCCAGACTAAAATTGACAGTATAGGTCAAGATTTAGTTTGTTCACCACATGCTCCTTCGTCTCAGGGAAAACTCAACATTTCATGTATTTATGTGCGATACACTGGGAATACTTCAAAATAGTCAAGTGTGGTATATTATGATATGTATTTTTAGAGATGCCGATGTATCATTTTTATTGATGTCATTCGATGTTTCGCTACAACTCTAGAGGTAGGGCTCTGCAATTAATCAAATGTACAAGTGTGATTTCAGTGATTACTCTCCTCATTTACAAAAATGAGCCCCAAAACCTGGAGCAAAACCACTTTTCTGCATATGCTTTTAAACAGCACTAAAATGTACTGGGTCTGCCCTTGCTCTGCAAGTTAATTTGGACAGTAAAGAAGTCATTGATCCAAACAATCGTGATCTTTTTGCTATAAAAAAACAAACAAAACAGCCCTGTTTTTGGAATCACTACTGTCTCAACATTTAACATGTTGTAATGCAAATTTTAAAAATCACTTGTATTTTTAATGAAGCATCAGTTGCTTATCATACGACATCATGTGTGTATCCTGCTCCATCTGTGCACATCGCGTAAGTTTTATTCATTCAAAATGGAGACTTCTCAATGGTTGAAAATCCAAAGTGTGCACATGGTAGTCAAATGATTGATTGATTTAATTATTTATTGCTTTAGCTGTGGTATATTAATTTTTTTTTTTTTTTTTTTTTTCTAAACATAGTAATTCATTTTGCATATGTTATACCGTATTCTAAGGAGGTTGTATTGTCTAGCTTATCAGCACCCATGGACAATTCATTTTTACTGATAGATAATTTACTGACACACCAACTGAAGCTTGGTTGTCTCTCATTTGCAGGGCATAGAGCAATTGAAAAAGGAAGAGAGAAGATGGGCTAAAAAAACTAAGTGGATGAACTTGAGGGTGGTTTTTGGACACCATTTCTCCTTACTGTGGTTTAGCCCCTTCTCCAGACCTGATCCTGGGGGCAAGGCAGAGACCTATCAGTACGTGGTTTGAGTCTGGCCTACGTATCACTCCTGCGCTTTGTGTTACTTATTCAAAAGACGATCTTATTATTTGTTCATTGAGTTGCAGAGAAAAAGAAAATTGCATAGCATTTGCTTTGCAATCACTGTGAAGTATATGTGAGATTTCAGTTGAATACAATTTCCTGTTTAATTTACAGATGTATTTAAAGGGTCAGCTCAGCTAAGCCACACAATATGTGAAGACACTCTACCTAATTTGTACTCTTTGAAAATGTGATAAACCCAACTAGTTCATTTTCACTGTTTGCCGCAGTCCAAACTTATTCTTCACTTTCCTAACCCATCCCTAGCATCCCAATTATTCAATGCAATGAATTAAAGCCTGTTGCACTACTCTCTGGGGCCAGAGCATGGTTTAGGCATCATAACATAGCCAACTGCAACTAGCCTGCTAACAGAGTTATACATTGCTTAATCAATAGATGCAGACAGCACACAGTGGTCTTATTTTGACCCTTAGATCTGCTTTTACAATATATCTGTACTGGGGCAAATTTTACTTTATTGCTTGAAATAAAATCTGGTACAGTCGCATTAATAAAATATAGCTGTACATAGTGAATTAAAGAGGGTTTTTCAGTGACATATTTATGCACTCAGGTACATGTGCAGTGGGTTGTCCTTGTGACTTCACACCCAATGAGCCTCTAGTACTTGATGGTGATCATACAGTTTAATAAACAAGCCTATTGAAAATCACATGCATTTGGGCAGCAGTCATTTATAAACTGAAAGTTTGTGATCTGATCCCATAATTGCATTTTTCTTTTTTTTTTTTTTTTTACTTTATAGACTTTAAAGTGCCATGTAACAGCCCTTCTGAGCAGACAGGCTCCCAGGAAAAAAGTAACCTCACTATCCTCTTGTCTGCCTCTCCAAACTGACATATATATTTAACTACACTGGGTAGGATTTTTCAGCATATTTTAGAACTGCATTCTACATGAATTGCCCTTACAGCATATGCAAACTATATGTAGCAAAGAGTTAATACTACTTAAAAGTGTTGTTACACTTTGTCTGGAATGTTACATGTGTAATGCTAAGAAAAGATTATTGAATAAGATGCATTCTTACTGTGAGTGAGATAACATCTCCACAGATCTGACCTGTAACTTGGCCTAGTGGCACCACCTGCTTGTCTCCATGAAGATGGTTAAATTTAATGCCAAACTGTAGAACATTCCAGGCAAAGCGGTAACATCTTCATGGTCTCCATGGTGGCAGACCCTACTCCAGAAAAAGTTAGTGCCAAATTGTAACAAATTTAAATGAGCATTTAAACTTCTACCACCTTTGTGCTCTTAGATGTTACTGGCCCTTTGATTTTTGCGTCACCAGACTGGAATCGGCCGTATGTTCCAGACACCGGTCATATAGTGTTAAAAATGAAAAGATATTAAAAGTACCCCTAAATGTGCCTACACACCCACTGTGAGGCCAGGCATGGTGAATGGTGCTAACACAGCAGAGTTGCCTAATTTGGAAAGGGCATCATTCAGTACCAGCTTTTAAAAGATAGACTCTCGTACGATAAATCGTCTGACACAGTGCACTTAATTAAATTATGTTGTAAGGCACTGGTTCTCAAATGGTGGGCTACAAATCTTAAAGTACATTAAATAAATGTTCCTCATATTTGAAGTCTACTTTTATAAAAGAATTGGAGGAATTGAAGACATTTTCTGGACTTCTGGAAAAACACCAACCCTATGTCACTGTTGCCACATAATCTTAGCTCACTTCATATTCTTATTACCTGTTAAAGTGGTGTAAATCATTATCCACTATATGAAATATTGTAACCTTTTTCCATTTGTGTGGAACATGCACTGATTCCTCTCTGATGCTTTCTTAAATTTTTTGATACTGAAGACTGAACTGTCGTTTATGTTATGGGGAAACAATGCCATATGTTTTGTGCCAAATGTTTGCATTTATGTGCCAAGTTTTGCACCATTCCAGAGACTTGTTTTAAGTTGGTTGCACCTGGTCTGCTGATGCTGATATAGTGGCAATTATCTTCTGTTATGTGATTGATTTATTAAAAATGTTATGGAATATGCGAAACTAGAACATGGTAGGTGTGAAAAACAATGTCTTATTTTATTATTTTGATACATTTTATTAATTAAATTCAGAAAAAATATATATATTCATTTTCAAGCTTTACTGAAGTTGTTCAAGGTTTAATATACTAGTTTCGGATTTTGTTTTTAATTGTCTATTCATTTAAGATCTTTTATATGTTACGTAGCAGTAAATGTATTTGGTCTATGGGAAAATGAGTAACTACCTTTTTAATCAATGATGGTGTGACCATGATATGGATGATGCAGGGAAAAGTGCTTGAATTAACTTATCAAATCTTTTGTTTGTGTGAATTGCCCATTACTGTATATTTATTTTATAAACATAGTTTTATTTTATTTTATTTCTGGATGCTAGTTACATGTTTAAAATCTGCAGGTGTGTTTTTACAGAACTTCTTATGAAATCTATTTCAGCACATGAGTGTAGAATAAATCTCTTGATGCATAAAATGTGGTTGTGTTGTTGGTCCAGATTATACTTCCAGTTCTTTTTTTTGCCTCTACTTTTCCCCTTCTCCTTCACATTTACCTTTATTTTTTAAAATATATTTTCCTTCTACTGTCTTGTCCACACTCATCCATTTGCTTTGGTTGTTGAACTCTTTGCCCAAGTCTCTCTGAAGCCTTGTAAAGTCTCCAGAGGTAAGCCTGCCCCCTAGTGGTGAAAGCATGAATATTTTACTGACAGATCAAAGTACATTCAATACATGGCTCTTCTGTGTTTTTGTACAGTGCAACCAAACATTGTGAATGAATGAGTGAACTCTGACACACATTGCATGTTTTTTATCTTGTGTTTATTATTAACATCATCAGAGCATGGTATATTCTGTCATATAAATATAATATAGGTTGTCAATTTGTGTTATGTAAATACATATTTTATCTACAATGAGATGGCACACATCTATTTAATTGTCTCAACTCAATTTTAAGTGAAAATAGTATTTTAAACTATTGAAGAATACTATAGTGTTAGATATGCTACATGTGCATTTAATTTAAACAGTAGGATTTGTATTTATATTACAAGGATCCTCCAGTTCAGAATCGCTCTAACCATGTCCATAGGTTTATAGACAGCAATTTGAAGTGCACATTTTAAAGAGAACTTTCATCCTCGATTTAATGTTGGCATAATATCTAAATGTTGTGCTTGTTTCCTCCAGGGCATTGAGCGCCTGAAAGGAGAGGTGGGAAAGTGGGAGAAGGTCCCATGCAGGGAGGCCATGCAGACTGCGTTTGGAGGGCGCCTGTCTTTGTCCTGGTGCAGCCCGTTCTCTGGACTGAGCTGTAAACAGACACCCCAGGAACACATCCTTATTCCACAAGGAGAGATCATCCAACAGGACATTATTGAGATTCCACTCTCGTAAACCTGTCTCTTAAACGTTACACAAGATGTCAGCCGCAACAGGGCTTTCTAACTGACAGGATACAGCCATAAGAGATGCAATATTAGAATTTTTATCTTTAAACTTTAAACCACTATTCAGGCTCCATCTTCTTCCTAGACAAATGCTACTCATTGCTGTAGGTGTTAAGTAATCTGATGATGGACTGCACAGATGAGAACTTTAATGGAACTACAATTGGGCACTTTATGTTCAGTTTGATATTTTGGGTTACCTGGGGGCTGTTAGCATCACAAACTGGGAACTAGTTTTGTTTGTTTTGGACTTTTTGTCAATGTAGTTAGCATGTGTACAGTGTTTCAGCGAAGAAGAACAACTATACTGCTGCAATCTCTTAATCGATCACAAGCTAGATCATAACTCTCATGCTCTGGGACAGATCCTCTAAGATTCAAATAAGGATTGGTATCACTGCTGCACCAGTTCAGCCTACACAGAATGCTTATGACAGGTTAGTTTGACTACTAATAACAGAATATATCTAAGAGTAATACCTTGCCTATTAATGCTACAGATTTATAGGCATTAATAGATTAACTGATAAATATTCACCACAGGTACTGTCCTACAAAACCAAGTAATAATTTTAAAAACATGAAAAGCTGGCATGTGCGCTTGAAGGTCCTCAATATATGTAATTTTTTACTACTCAAAATGTCTCAAAGCATGAACCACTTTCCTGCCTTTTTTAGATCACAATGTGCCTTATCTAATTCTGTGTGTGACACTTTGTGGGGAAAAACATCTTGTCTACTGTGTTTTGACAAGTGAAGAGGAATTCCCATCACTTCCACCTCACTACCCTCCTCCCCCAGCCTCACCTTGCAATATCACTGGGGATTCCACTTCCTGTGGCTCCATACGGGGGCATCTTCCTAGACCATTGTCTAACTCTGTTCCTTGTCCATGACATAACCTTTCAATTAAAGCCATTCCTTCAGTAGATCCATTGTGCAGCTCTCTGTTGAGTCCACATATCGCGCACACCAAACCAGCAACAAAAAGATGTCATTCATGCAAGTCTGCTCATATGTGAACCAACATAATATACTGGACAAATTCCAGTCTGGTTTTTGAGCACATCAGAGTACTGAATCCGCTTTGCTAAAAGTACTTCATGAGTTACTGCTCCCAGTCGGTTTAGGATCCTGTGCTATCCTCCTTCAGGATGAAGTGGCCCTATTTTCACTGCCCATACATCCCCTGAATTCTGGAGAAGAACAATGTCCATAACCATATGTACATGGATGACACGCAATTATATGTTCCTGTCTGCTCCCATGAAATTGGCTCCCTGTTCACCAGTGTCTTGCTGAAGAAAAATCATGGATGTCCAGTAACTTTCTACAATTGAATGACAGATTAGTCAAAAATCTTGGTGTTCTCTTTGATTCTGATATAAAATTTTGATAAACAGATCTCTAAAACGGTGAAAGGAAGCCATTTCCACCTTCGAAACATTGCAAAATCACTATCAATTTTCATCTCCAAAGAATCTACAAATTGTAATCCATGCTTTTATTTACAAGCAGACTGGAATTTAAGCAATTCTCTCCATTTTTGGCTGCCATAATCCATCCCCAGGTGGATGTTAACTAGTACAAGAAAAAACGGTATATTACTCAAGTCTTAGCACAGCTTCAATGGTTCCTGATAAAGTACAGGATTGATTTTAAACTTTTGCTCTTTGTTTTTAAAGCATATCACAGATCTCCTCTCTGTCCCCCACGCTCGTTGCTGTTCCCAAACTCTTGAATGCGCTGTCTCTTCTTATTAGAACCTCTCAGACAACTGGTCTTTTTAAAGGTCTTCCAAAGGCTCACTTTTTTTAATATGGCTTTTAACTCTGATTAAATTAATTAAATCTGTCTAATTTTGTGTGTAAATTGTATATTCTTGCTTTACCTATTGTTATTTATTGTGATGTAAAGCACTTTGGCACAACTTCCAGTGTTTTAAAGGTGCTATATAAATACATTGGCTTGGCTTGGATCGTTTATTTGATCTGTCAATTTTGTCTTGGACCGTTTTGACTTTTGAGGTGCATGGTGTCATTTAAGATATATTGTCATGTATTTAAGCTTGTGCAGATCCATTTGAAGGGCTTTTACCACTGAAAGGGGCTGTTCATTCCTGTGTTGTATCTTTGTGTGGGTTTATTTTTTAATAAAAAGATTCCATGAACAAATGTGACATCTGTTGTCAGAAATCATTTACACCAACAAATTGTACAATTAGTATAAAAGTTTAGAGATTTATTTTTAGAGCAAATAGAATAGAGACCAAAATATATAAGTACTTGCCTAAATTATGACAGACTAAAATATACTGTTCACCTGTCGAGCCTGTCAGGTAAGTCACATTTTTTTCTAGCAGGAAGGTCTGGTGCCCAACTGTCAAAAAACCAACCCTTCAAGTTTAGTGTTGTCTATCAGCAGCCTGAGTTATAGATCACAACTGTCACCTTTGATTAGCGATGTTTAGTGTTTCTGTTGATTTGGCAGCACTCAGCACCGTTTATGGAATTCATAGTAGAACAGTTTTCTCAAATGACATGTAAATTTCCATGTTTGTCTTGATGAATTTGGATTGGTTACTGTCAGTCCTGGCCATCAAAATTCAGGGGATTGAGACAAAAATCCAAACACTTGATGAGATAGAAAAGTCTTGTCAGGCCAGGCTAGGTATTCTTAAAGTTTTCACACTCTTACAGACAATATCTGGCTTTTTTCTAGTTCCATATACCAGAACTAACCCAAGAAGAAACCACTCTAGCTTAGTCATGTTCACTCCTATTTTCAAAAAAAGGAGTACACAAAAATATCAATTTCATTTGAAGAAAATACTGTACATTAGGATGGAGAACCACTGTTCCAGTGACCTCGGAATTTCCAGGCCATTACATATTCAGCCTATTCTCCAAAACGCTCATGCTCATGTGTATTGTGCAATATGTAATGGACATATTGGTCATTGGTTCTTTTTATCCTCCTCTTCTCCCGGTAGACTTGGAGGTTTAGACCCATGAAGCAGAAGCAGCCCACACAGAGTCAGAGAAAGGCCAATCCACCATAAAGTGTCCTGGGTCTCCTCAAAGATCACGTGACCAAACACTGCCTGCAAGTACAAAAATGTATAATATAAGTGGGAGGCAAAACTAAATTGACAATGAGAAATTGACAGCTGAGGTTAGGCCTGGACAATTAATAAAAACATTGCGAGATTGTGAATCAGTCATGCCTAATGCTGGAGTGTTTGAATCGAGAGACAGCCATTCAGCGGTCAATAAAAGCTCGAAGTTTGGAGCAGAGTTCAAACTTTGTAGATTTTTTTTTTTTTTGAGGGGATTAATTAATTACACTGATTAAAATATTGTAATTGTTTATGTTCATGAAATCAATACTAAGAGCAGCTTTAATTTTGTTTGTTAAAAGACTAAATAAAATCAAACACAAAATTAAATGATAAATATGAGGAAATAAATGTAGATTAGCAGTAATTGAGGTATAAATAATTACTTTCCACCACATGTCCAATGCTATGTTTAATGGCTTAGTTTAGAATATCATTATTACTATGAACTCCAGTGATGCTGTTTATGGTTTCATACAAGTTCATTCTTTTTGACCTATCTGTATGTTCTTACTGAGGAGATGAAGTTGGATGCTGTCGTGGTGACAGTGGCTCGGGCCGAAGAGGAGGAGTGTCTCAGGGCTTTGGAGAAAAACGTCCACATCACTGCGTTACAGACCAACAACAAACCTCCACAGAGAACACGCAGGGGGAGATCCAGCTACAGACATGAAGAGCCAGGTGATTATACAGTTTACAATGAGTAGTCTCTTGAATATGCTGTCATCCATGTTTACAACACATTTGTTTATTTGATTAATATAAAGGGAGATAAAGGTAGTAATAATGCACTCTTCATTCCATAGAATCTCAGAGTGCTACAATAAAAATGACTTTAAACCAATACTAAATTGCTAAATGCTAAAAACATCAACAATAAGCTTTTCTAAATAAAAAAGGTCTTTAGATTAGTTTTAAAAAAGTCCAGGCTCTGTGTGGCTCTGAGCAGGAGGGCAATTTCAGAGTTGTGGTGCAGCTGAACAGAAGGCTGGGGCCCCCACTGTACGGAGCCTAGTGAAGAGGGGCCTGAAGGAGCTACCTGAAGATCTGAGGGTGTGGTTTGAAGATTGCAAAGTGATCAGGTCTTGCAGATACAGTGGTGCCTGACCAGTGATGCATTTATGGGTCAGCAGTAGGATTTTGTATTCAATCTAGGATGAAACAGGGAGCCAGTGCAATGATTTGAGAATAGGAGTGATATGTTCAAATTCCCTGACTTTCATTAGGTCTGGCATATGTGTAATTTTCCCCATCGAAATACCATTTATGCAATAATTCTTATAATTGAGAGTGTGACCCACTGCCATTCAGTCTCAGAGCACCCTTTGACATTTTAAGTTGACATGAGAAATTCACAATTTATGCTTTGATATATAGAATTATCCAGGAATCACCATCATACTTTCCCCAGTACACAATTACAATGTTATGAGACAGTGTGTTTACCCAGTCACATGCGTCATCTGCTCCGTGCGCTTGTTGCCAGTCCCTGAGTCCAGATGCGCACATTTGCTTGAGAAAACCAGCGCCCAGAGACAGTTTAGCGGACAGTGAAGCCGCTGCGCCACAAAGACCCGCTAGTAGTGCGTAAAGTGAGCCAGAAACCATGTTTTACAGAGGGTAAAAGTAACTGGGAAGTGCTTTTCAATCACTAATTCAAATGTGAAGAAAACCAAAAAGCACGAGACACTGACCGGAAAAGGGCTAGGCAATGTTTCAAAATAAAAAGTAGAAGAAAAGTCGACTATAACAAGACAAGTTTTCTAATTGAGTAATATATTACAAAATGCCTACTAATATATTGCTTAATATGAAAATACCTATATCAGTAGGCATTAATCAGTCATTTTCTTATCTGATCACAGCAAAAGAAACAATATAACATCCAAACATGTATCACTTTATTGTGAAACCGGAACATGGATCTAATTAAATGACCTAGAAACACTACAGCTTTACTAACTTGACCAATGTTTACAATTTCCACCAATCAGCTCGCGTTTTAATGTCACGTGACTCATTTATGTCGCATTTTGATTACGTCATTTTGTTATCGTGTGCGGTGCGTTTTGCAGACTGACTTTGTAGGCTACTGTTTTATGCTTTAAAATGAATAAAGGTAAAGTCAGTGGAGTGTCCTGGGTGAAGCCATCTGAGCCCTCGTTTTTGAAAAAGTTTAAAAATGATGTTGGATACAAAGAAGGACCCAACGTAGATACAAAGGTGAGGATTAGCCGTAGAGGAGCTCGCAGCGAGTAACACTTTCTATTGTACGCGTTCAGTCTACATTTTATGTTATTTAGGTTAAGCATTTAGTCTTAGATTAAAATTAACATTTGATCGAGTTTTTGACACTTTGAGTTTGAAATTAACTCGGAGCCTAAAGTGGCCACAATAGATTTCATTGTCTAAAATCTAGTGCTTATGGTCATTTAAATTGTGGCGACTTTGGGTAGATGGATGCAAAACAGAAACGCACAGTCTGATTGTAATGTATTAAAATCTCAATTATTATAGGGCTTCAGCAACTATTCTGATGAATCGTGCTTAACTGATAATTAAAAACTGTAATCCACTTTTTCAGTCACATCGATCATCAGGATCAGTTTGTATTCCAAGCCCACAAAAAATAATCATAAAATTCACATTTTAACAGGCCTAGACTTATTTTTTTTTTTTACCTTGTAGTCTCCAATAGTCCCCAGATCTCATTTTGGTGATACTGATTTCAAGCTTTGAAATGGGAATTATCTGGACACACATCTGGAAAATAATATTCACACTTGGAGAGTAAAGAGCAAAGGCCAAAACTACAGAGTCTCAGCTTCACAAAGAGTCCAGCTATTCAGAAACAGCTTTTCCGCTCAGATGGGGGCAATTTTAGTCTGGTGTTTTTGGGAACAAAACAGCCTTAATGGTAAGGTATTAAAAGAAAAAAAAAACAACAACTAATAATTCTTAAACAGACTTATACAGACTCTAAATTAAGCCATTTAATAAGAGAGTGTTATTACCATACCAATTTGAGTTTGGCAAAAACTTTACATTACATGATGTGTTTGGTGTTGTCCCCGTCAGCGTCAGGTGATGCCGACTCCAGACGATGACAGTGGCAGTGACCGAGAAGATGAGCAGCCACAGGTGGTGGTGTTACAAAGCGGAGACCTTTCCGCAGAAGAGGCCAAGAAGATTAAGGACCAGATCCAAGGGGGCGAAGACAACGGTACCAATTTGTTTTCTGTAAATAAGCTTGACATCTGAGGCCTCTTGTCTAGGTTTATTAGGGAAACTGAAATAGTCCAAACTCCAAAAATATCAGAAACAAACAAGGTTAAATCAAGAACCCCAGCTATCATCATAGCATAAGAGGCTCGACACATGGGGAGGAGCGACAAACAAGAGCGACCAGTGTGACCAGTGTCACTCATCGCAGTGAGTTAAAAAACCAACACACAGGGAGTGACGAACTGCAACGACTTGTGGCAGCTTCACAATTCGCACTCTAGTCCAGGGCAGAGTTTTCCACACATTTGATTGGCTGTGAAATTGGCTGTGGGAATTATGGAAAAGCCACAAGCCCAAGTAGCTCTATAAAGTTTTTGCATGAATAACTGACCGATTCATGTTGACACATCTGGACTAAAGCGTGCTTGTGAAGCTGCCACTGGTGTACTGGGTTTTGATTCCAATGCGACGCTGGTCGCTGTCATTTACCGTTCCCCATGTGTTGAACCCCAAGATCTCATACTACTTGTTTTCTGTAAAATCAAGATGACAAATTCATCAGGTATAGACATTCACATGGATACATCAAAAAGTGTCTCAAAATATGTTAATCTTCAGCTATTTCCTTTTGTCCACAGATGACAAACCAGCTGATGGAAAAATTCTCTTCAAGAAACCAGCCAAACGCTCCTCATCAGAAAAGTTTCAGGGTATCACGGCAAGTTCCAGCAAAAAGAAGAAAAATCTGGAAGAAGAGAAAGAGGCAGACAAGAAGGAAGGCTCTGGTAAAAAGGTCAAAAACAACAGTCTGCTGTCGTTTGGAGGAGATGATGATGAAGAGGAAGACTGAGTTGGCAAAATCAGATCAAGAAGACGGGTGACATCAAAGTCAATCATTTTACTCCCAGAAGGACACAATCCTTTCATGAAACCCTTTGTAGCAAACAAACTGATACAAGTCTGCAAAATTCAAATTTTAAAAATATACCTTTGTATGTCTATATATCAAGTTGTTGTGCAAATGTGGTATCTTTTTGTTCAGCTTGTGAAATACTGAAATTGTTTTGTAAATAACATAGTTGGCATAAAGTAATATGGCATCTGCATTGTCACAATGTTGCAAAAATATTGTGTATTTATTGTGTCGAATTTAATACCTTTAAACCTTTCTGAGGCCATCAAAACATATTTTTGTTTCCTAGTCAATATGAAATTGTGGTGTGTTAAACTCAGTGTAATGTATATGCAAGTCTGCTGATAATTTCACAGTATACTGTACATTCAGTACTATACTGAATGTAGGACTATATTTTGGCTTCGTCAAAGGAGCTGTAAAATATGATGTCGAGACAATGCATTCATGTCAATGCAGTTTTTATGTGAGTATGATTTGTGTACATTTTTATACACCGTTTCGTCCATTGCTTTAATTGAACACATTAAAAAACTGTACAAGATCTAGTCTATCAACTTTGTTTTTACAGTTTCGACTATATTTATACCTCTAACACTATAATTAGGCCAAATGTTCACTTGCCATCTTAATATACCTCACCCACTGATACATTATCTGCGTTATTTGTTATAATAGTACTTGACTGAATAAAAAATAAGGCTGCATGAAAAATAAAAATCTTGAATTCAAGTCATACAAAGCCATATTATTTTAACCTCTTTATTCAAAAAGGCATGTTTCATTCTCACACCCGCATCCAGATCATTACAATTGATGGAAGAACCCTTGACTTAGAAAAATCAAACTTAAAATCTCTGCTTCTTCGCGATCAGACGCTGCGTTCACTTTCGTCTGAAATAAATATCCTCACTGACAGTCCTAATTATGGAAATTAACTTTATCACACTTAAGGCTGATGCTTTTGGAATAGTATGAGAGGAACAGAATTCACTGATATGTTTTGGATTATTAGAAAAAGAGTTGATGGTGAGGTTTAAGCTTAAAACTAATTAGAAACGTTGTTGCAAATGAAATACAAATAGAATTCTAAACCAATTGCTGACTTAAAACGTAATACAGAGCAAACTGAATCAAAAGGATTTTATTGAGAAATGTATTATCTGTTAAGCCTGTTACTTGTTGCAGATAGATGACAGTGGGCAGTATTCACTCACATGTTTATTTACCAGAAACAATTCACTATCACATCTATCGTGTTTCTGAAATTATTTAAACTGGTCAGTTAAATTAACCACTAGGTTGGTCGTCTTCGAAAAGCAGATAAAACAAGATCACAATTCTGTTTCTCTCAGACCACTTTAATTACAAAATGCATTAATCATTCTATCAGTGTGAGCAGCATTTCCCTCTGAATTGAAACCTGTTAACCCTCTTTACCTTTAATGACGGATGCAATTTGAAGTGTTCCTCCACTCGGGATATCCTAACCCCAGCACGTTCAAGTACAAAAAGAAATGCCAGTCAAAGATTGCAGTTCCCCAGGTTTAAACCCACAGTGGGAGCATCCTGGGACTAGCCCATAAATCTCCCGTATATTCAGAGCCCTATCACCCCTTACATCAGGGCAAAGCTGGAGTCCAAAGCACTCTCTGGTTTCCTGGAGTAGGGCCGTTTCAAAGTTTCATGATGCTCTGTTTTATTTTGATTGGTGGATTTAGTTGATAGTTTTATTGGCGTCCTGTCTTCAGTCCTGTGGGCACTTCTGACTGGGGCTGACAAAGGCCTATCGAGATTTCTTGGTTAGTTTTTTGCCCTTTTTCAGGGAGAGCTTGTTCTTGACAAACCCACGCTTCCTCTTGGACGTCTGAGAACAGAAGGAGTAAGAGTAAGCAGGATATAATATACAAAGGACATAATGACGTCTTATTCAGCAATTGAAAAGGGATTATTGTAGAAAATGGACTACCGTAATTTACAGACTATAAGCCGCTACTTTTTTCCTACACTTTAGAAACTGCAGCTTATGGTACAGTGCAGCTTAATCATTTTTTTTCCCGTAAGATATACAATGGTCCCTCATTTATTACGTTCCAAAAATAACCCGTGATAAATGAAAAAGTACCGCAACGGACGATCTGGACGCGCGTCCAGAGCGTCCACAACGCGTGTCGGAGGCGTTTGTCCTCAAATGCAAAGGTGTCTAACACGATCTTGACGTGTTTCGGAGTCACGCTGCAGCATGGAACATTTTGGTAAATTTGGCTGAACGCAGTCTGTCCTGTACAGGAGACATGGCGCCTCCTTTAGCCAATCAGGACGCAGAACACGCGCCTGCATACACTGTAAAAAAGTGTGAAATGTGAAGCGCACTATAACGAGGGATCACTGTAAAGAACGTTTTTGAGCTAATTTTTCATATTACTACGTGGGATACCTGCGGCTCAAAATCCGGTGCGGCTTGTACAAGTACAAAATGTATTTTCTTTCTAAAATTAAAGCATGCGCCTTTAATTAGGTGCGCTCTGTAGTCCGGAATTTACGGTAATTCATACCTTCTTGGAAGTGTACTTCTGTCTGTTGGCGTCGGTGCTCCTGAGCTTGTGCTCCAGTCGGTCCCTGTTCTCCAGTTTCTTCACTTTGTAAATGCGGACAAGCCAGTGCTCCGAAGTAAAAGCCTCCTCCAGGTGCTTCAGTTTAATATCTTTATTCCCAATCTCTGCATTACGGGTCCTGTCGAAACCAGGCGGCGTCCGGAAGTCCAACTTAAAAAATATGAATAAAAAAAGTTATCAAAAGTTTCAATATACTATATGAGAATAATCAGGTACAATATAATGGTTAAAGGCAGCCATATAACAATTAAATGCATTTAGTCATACAATTTTTCAACTTTTTTACTTCATAAGGCAAAACAATATTGACTGAAAATTATGGAAGCGACAGAGTCATTGTGAATGCCACAATATCTAAGCAAAATAAAGTCACCTTACTGTATTACATCAGAGCAAGCATGGCTAGTCTAAGTTTGCTTGTAGTAGAAGTAGATGTTTGCTTTAAAGTTGCAAACCTGCATCTCTCCAAAGCGGTAGTAAGACATCTTGTACATGAGGCAGTTGAGGAGCGTTGGCGATCCTGCCTTGTCCACTCTGAACTCTCCTTGAGGGGTGAAGTAGTCACTTTCCTGTAAGGGAAAAAATCCTGTTGAAGTTCTATCCAGCTTCCATGACACTTGAACAGCTGTTTCAAAACTATCTGCGCTATGCCTGGTGTGTGTCATTTAAAGGCTAGATTTTCCACACATACAAAACCTTTAATTAACCATTAATACAAGTCAGAAGTGGATTCACGCAAAGGTCTTCAAACATCAAAAGTTTAGAAAAGAATTTTCCCTTTAACCTTTGCTAATCCAATATGCTTGCTGTGTTTTAGTAGTTGTAGAGGCTCACCCTTATATCTCTTGGATGCTCCCCTTCTGCGATCCGGACCATCCACAGAAACTTGTTGATGTCATCTCCAGAGTAACCAATGACTCCTCCAAAAATGATTAAGACATAGTCCACATCTAGAGACCTCATGATCTCGTAGGCCGCAGTTTCATTGGATGACATGGCTTTACCCACCTGAAACAACATGAAGAATGCATGATGAGCAGTTTCTATTATTACTGTATAACAATTTGGTCCAAACGTTCACTTCTACCTCCACATTTCAGGTTAATTTTATGAAAGATGTTAATGATAAAAATAAAACTCTTTGCCTTGTGAACTTTGCCTGTTACCTTTTTAAATGAATATTCTTAGATTTAGTTTAAAAGGTAAAGATGGATAAAAATTGTATTTCTTTTGAAAATAATCTCAATTAGAGCTGGGATTGTGCACGAGAAGCAGTGCTAGACATGTCCACCAAGTGGCACTATACAACCAAGCAACAGCAGCAAAGCACATTTTCCCCTATCCATTAAAACGTCAGAGTACTGTATTGTGACATTTTCATGTTTGTAAATTTGCACTGCTTTGTTTGACTTATTTTTTTTAGTTCATTTTATAGTTTGAAGATGCAGAGTAAATTATTATCAGTAGTTTCTTTCATAAATTTAAATGTGAGGACTGCAGTGTGCCACATCTCATCCAGATGACCCCTCGTAAACAGGAATTGCTCCTCTCCAAAAAACAAACAGTCTGTTACCAGAGCTATATGACTGTTGTTCCAGGTATTATTGTCCACCAGTGTGGTCCTGTTAGCCATCCCAGCGATTTGATAGCCATAATCCCACCAGGACATGACCCGGGCATGCTCGTCTGTGTTCTGCCTCAGCCAATAGTACGCCTCCCTGAAGTCGTCCAAGATGTTACGAGACCTGGAGGGGAATATGTTACACAATGTCAGGATTTATACAGTATAAGAATTTACATGTTTTTAAAGCGGCAACCCTAATAGGCAAAACAGTAGACAAATTACAAAATGTCCGGACAATAAAAAAAAAGTTTTAAGTCAAAAAGCTGGTTGGAAAAAATGGTTTATTTCTTTGACAGTATAGAAGGGCCATACTATTGATTAGAATAATACAATTCAAAGATAAGGTGTCATTTCAATTCAACTCTTTCACCAACATTATTTTATTTATAAAAAGCAAATGTAAATAAAATAACTACCAAGATCACTTTGTTAGTCGTTCAGTTAGTTATTTATACTCACCCGTCGTGGTTGTATGATGCCAGCACTACACTGGGGCTGGAGTAGGCATTACTGGTGACCCATGTGCAGTGAACAGCAAACATCATAAGTAACATCAGCATCAACATCGTCACTATGGACTTGATGTTCGGTCCAAGCCCCTCTTCCACATTCTCTTGCTCAGACACGTGTTTCCGCACCTTCCCAGCCTGTAAAATAAATACATCATACCAGTTGTTCACAGCAGCTAAATAAGAACCATCGTAGCAGTCCTAGTTTAAGCACATTCATTCATTTTAGGTGGTGCAATTAAAGGTGCACTATGTGACTTTTCTGATTGGTCCGCCACTTGTTTCTCTCCTTGCAGATGTTATTACTCTGCCTGTTCTACATGTTTGTGTCCATTAACATAGATGTGTACACCATGATACAAATCTATGTTAATGGACACAAACATGTAGAACAACCACTCCAAGTTACAGGGTACATCTGTGGAGAGGTGTCCCTGCTCAGGGTAAGATTTTTTTTAGCCTTTACAACACCTGTAATTGAAAAAAAGCACTTTAAAACCATACTGTAACATTTCAGACAAAGCGATAACATCTCCGGAGAGACAAGCAGACAGAAAAGTTAGAAAAGTTACTTAGTGCACCGTTAAATAAATCAAGATAAAAACTAAAAAAGAACAAATTTAATATTGTAAATTGTTGGTCAGCAGTATCTCTTTGAATGTATGCATTTTAATGGTTTGTAAGATGTATTATATGTGCATTACATGTTTTTATACTGTCCCTTGTCTGAACTTTACAATTAAACCTTCAATAAAACATATATGGAGTTTATATAAGCCGTGGTTCGGCAAGAGGACGGGTTGACTATAAAGAAGAGTTGTTACTGCAGTGCTGGAGTGTTAATTATTCCCATTGAGAAAATTCACAGGTTCACAATCAACAGCTACCGTCATTTTATAGTCTATTTGTTCACCAGCGCCTTTCAAGACGACCCGCAATAGGTTTGTAATTCATTATTCTTACTGTATAGATTTGTAAGAACAGTAAAAAAAAATATTGCCAGTATTGTTGTGTTTTAGACCATTACAACATTCTATCGACCAATTAATATTTTGTAAAAAAAAAAAAAAAAAAAAAAAAAAAAAAAAAAAAAGCAGATGCCAGTTGTAATACAATGAATTCTTGGGTTTAGTCACTAATAAAAATGATCAGATTCAACATTTGTGCATTTACCTTTTGGATATTTCATGGCAAAATGCAATGTTATCAATAGGGAAATGTGCCCCTTAGTCTTGCCCCCCATCTGGGAACATTACATCATCACATTTGAGAATATGAAAACAACCAAAACACAGCTCTGCCATACAAAAATCAATATATTTGTTTGTCATTTCTAAGTCACTGAATTCTCTGACTATTTATTCATTCTAAGCACTACACGTTGGGAGTTTCTGGGGTTGGGGAGATGGCATTGTGCGTCAAGGTCAGACATGGTCAAACCCTTTGAGTGAGATACTGTCTAAGAAGGAAATACTCCAAACTCAATGGTCCTTTGTGTTTCATAGAGGGTTTGAAATCTGTTGTTAAAATGGCATCTGCTTCATTCTCGCTGCCAAATCCAAAACTATAAATATGGAAATCAGGATTATTATTCCTGAACATCAACAGGCTGCAGGCTCGCACAGAAGTTTGAACAGCTTTATACGTGATTGCAAAAATGTCCACCAACGTTTTGAGACACAATTAAATTACTACTTGGTTTAGTGGGATGGGGGTAAATATTTATCATATAGTTTTACGTCAGTCAAGTGTCAGTTTGTGGAAAAAAAGTTATGAAAAATACACCACTGAGTTCTCTGTACTTATGTCATCAAGGAAGACATTCATTCATTCAACATTTATTTGAATAAATGTTGAATGAATGAATTTGTATTATTGTAATTAGAATGATTGGGCAATTTAAGCAAGTTTGGGACATTTACAGTGCAGTAAAACAGTAGCTTTTACAACAATATACCTGATATCTTCAAAAATTGTTATATTGCCCACCTGTAGGCCAGAGCCAGAATTCAAGTTTTAATGTTTTCCGTCATATTTATCCAACCACACTAAAAATCTGCAGTTTAGACATCCACCTGCCTCAACCTCAATTAAACACTGTAAGCTTAGAAGGTTGTGAGGTCTTCTGAATCTCACCTTGTCATAGAGGTTCCCTGCGTTTTTCTTGTCATCTTCATCGCTGCTGTCTTCGGCCGGTGGACTCTGCCTCTTCATGTCATCTCCCAGATAATGCTCAAACACACTGGAGAAGGCCACAGCAGACAGCATACATACGACCGGTGTGAGGGTAAGCATCAGACGCACCATAACTCCGGCAAAATACACTGCACTGATGGCATACAGGGCCACTGTAAGAGACACAAGACGGCAAAGGGGTGAGAAAGAAAGTTAAATGGTGAAAGGAGGTTATTGCAGTTTTATGTTAGTTTTTATATTCAAATATTTGGGTTAAAAAAGAAACATTGTGCTTTTTTCAGGAACTTATTATTGAACTATAACATAATAGTAGATCACCATTTTCCATTTTGTTCACTGTAAACCACATTATTGACAGCTCAATGATAGAAACTGGTCCATGGACTTCTTCAAAATAGCAAAACTGATTTATGAAGTTATGTGACATTTTAGAACCCAACAACACTGTCACAAGTTGATTCTGCAGCAAGTCTCCTTTAAATCATCCAGTTTTGCTGCTTTTACATTGTCTATTACTGTAAAACACATTGACACATGAACATTTTTGAACACTAGAACCATCCTGTTTACCATGTGGAGAGTCATTAGTGTCAGCATATATTCTGACTAAATGAAGGACTAACGCAAACAAAATCATTCCAGGCATACACAATAACCATAACAATGTTAGTGCAGGCCTCACCGAACACTCTCTCATCGTTGATGTTCTTAATGCAGAACCAGAGTCCCGCGGGAAAGGTGCAGACCAGGATGTGCAGGTCAAAGAAGAAGGAGACCCATGTGGTGGGCTGGTGCTCCGACACCGAGGCGATGATTGGGATGTGGATCTTTGCATAGCTAAGGGCACAAGAGGAGACATGCAAGTTTGAGTAGCTTAATCAGCAAAAGTTAACTCTATAATATAATAGATGAATTGTAAAAAGCTAGTTTAATCAGACATAGTTTTTCAAAAATGTCATTCTGCTTATCCCACAGTGACATCAATAATCATATTTAAGTGTAAAAAATAATGAAATCCTGATATCTCTAGTTTGGAGAGACAGGACATTATTTGTGTGCAGATGAACACAATGACAATTAGACATAAATCATAAATTTATAGTAATTGCTGGTTGACAAAATACCATTGCAGCATCTGTACGAAGGTTGTGAAGCCAATGAAATGTTTATTGGGATAGTTGATTGTTCTGAAAAGGCTTGTGTATAAACAACTTTGCAAAGACCTAGACACAAGGGATGTCTCAATGACGCATTCTCAGTCATCACTTATCCTTGACCTCTCCACATATTTTCTAAATGTATTCTCATGGCTATTTATTATCCAACTGATGAGACATGGCATAAAAACTTGTATATTCCTCAATAACTTATAAAACCTGATAAAGTCAGTCTTGTATTTCAGGTTCCCGAAGCATTTAATATGCTAGGCACATTTCCAAGAAGTTGCATTAGTTTAGATGATTAGTTTATTTACCTGAGACTATGTGCATTGCAACACATTCCCAAAAAGAAAAGATGCTTTACATCAGATTTAGCAAGAGCAAGTTCCCATCTGTAGTCCATTTGTATTTATGGTTAGATTATAAACAGAGGTTAATATAGTTGCTCAATAGTATCAACCAGTAAATCTGTATTATACATGATGCCCAAAGCCTATTGACGCTGAAGCTGTGGGAAAATCTGTTTTGGCTGATGTCAGTTATCTGGTGGATGACCCCCTTCAGTTTTACTGCACTGCAGCAAAACTCTCCTTTCCTTCAAACCCTTTCAAACACAGACAGTTAAAGATACTGAGGCGTGGCACTAACACTCACATAGTATGTGCGGAGAGGGCACAGAATGTCATCTTTTAGTGGTACAATTACTGGAACAAAACAATTTTACAGGTGACAAAAAAATATAGGTGTGAATTGCTGGTGTGATTATACTTTCCTAAGGACAAAAAAGCTGTGTTCAGGCAAACAGCTGTCCTAAGTGGGCAACTTAAACAATTAACCCACTGCGCCAATGCCTTATTAAAATATTTTTTTGATATATAAAACATACATATACTAATAACCATCCTCCATACAAGAGAAAAAAAGCATGAGTCATCAAACAATGTCCCTTCACAAAAAGTACAGGGAACAACTTTTTATCTGGAACAGAAATAAATCTACCATGGGACAGCAACTGCTCCTCTCCTCAGCGTTTTATCCAATACACTTTTGGAGATTTATGCTACAGCTGTTTCGGAGTAGCTCATTTAAAGCCCATTAATTACCCCTGTCCCGTGGTGAGATGGTCCCAAACACTGATTGCAACGACTTACCCAGTGTCCCACAGGGAGTAGAAGCGCCCACTCCACGGTGCAATGTAGCCTGAAGGAGAGGCAGACAGATGGGGGTGGTTAGATTCTAAGAGATTGTAAGTACATTTAAACAAACATAGATCATAGAGCATCCCTGATAAAATGTAACATGATGAACTAAGGCAAGATCCAAGAGCCCACTAATAAAGCATCCATCTGACAGTGCGCTGGAACGAGATAAATGTCCTTCTCCAAGCTGCTGATACAACATATCCAATTGAACTCATACGTTTTCAAAAAATCAAGTTACTATTACAACTATACTAAAAATATCAATAATGTATCATTACGGACTTCTTGGCAATACATGTATATGAGATGCTTTTCTTTGACCAGCTCCTGAACGGTTCTTTAGTCAATGCCTGTATTTCTTGTAAGTGTAAATAAATGGCCAAGATTATTAAGAATATATTTTTAAATCCTTGAATTATGTTATAATTATGTTAATTCATATTTTAAAACATAGTACTAGGCTATACGAAGTCCTGTTACAAACAAATGCACGTGTAAATGAACGAGAGTGCACAGCTGATCCTGACGTGGACTCACACACTTCATTTTCACTTCTGTTTTCTTCATATTTCATATACAAGGCAGCGCTGCGGAGCACATGCTTTTAGTTTACTCTTTTACTACATGGTTATCTGAGCAGAGGAGGAGGATTATGCTGAACTTTTCACAGACTCGTTTCACGCAGATGTGCTCCAGACTGGATATTTAGCACATTTAGTTGGGAATTACACCTTTACCAGGACCAAGGAGGCGGAGGATTTTGCCAGAGTTTGCTTCATATTATCTGTTTGGCTTCAGCTTTACGTGAACACTGCAGACTGTGACTGGATGTGGATTTATTATTACACACTTTGAGTCTGAGACACTGTAAAGCCCCCACACTGGAGACTGGATGTGTTTGAGTGGCTACGTTGCAACTTTGCTTGTTGTTTCTTCAGCTCTATCTGTTTAACCAGTAAAATAACTTTTGTACTTCGGCACAAGTAGGTTTATGTTTAAACGCGACTGCTGTTTGTGCCCTTCATTTGTGCAGATTTGTTGTGACAGGTGAGCACCTGCTCTTCTGATAAATTGGTGCAGTGTATTTATTGGCTAATTGACTGTGGTATTTAAAGCCAAGAAACCGAAAATTGGCATCAAATGTGGTTTTTCGGTACTAGTACTTAGCAAAAGCTTTGACAGTGTTTCGGTGTCCAGCCTTAGCATCAACTGACTTATTCATATGTTTAGTCCTAGTTGCTATACACCTTAGCAAGTTAGTAATAGTAATTTGTACTATATGAACAAACACTTAATTATATAACATAAATTTATCATGTGCAGCAAATGAACAAGTGTCCATTCATAGCAAGATTTCAGAGAATTCGATTAATACAGTCATAGAAAATACAATATATAACCAATAAACAAAGTTTTTCACTGGTATATTTGTGAGGACATAATGCAGTCTCTAATGAGGTTTCTCTGGCCGACCGCAGTGACAAACAAGACACAGGAGCTAATGGCCAGTGTGGACTTGCAGAAAAGGCCTCCCTGCAGTTTGTAATAGACGTGTGATGTCCATGTACTGACCATAAACACCAAGAGTTTTTGCATGTCACGCTTCAGACGCTGCTAAAACACAAATTAATCTTTTAATTACATGCCCATCAAAGCAGCTAAGTGCCTACAGAGGCCATGCAAGGACAGTGGAGACGAGGCAAATGCATGGAATATATGCTCACATTGTTCACATTGTTCATAGTTATTATATTCATATACATAGACACTGAAGGTGGAAGGCGAGACACTGAAGGCGGAAAGAAAAAACCTGTTAAATTTAGAGATATCAATGTGAAACTTTTGTAGTTTACTCATATAAATTTAAGAAAAAAATATTACAAGTTTTTCATTATATAATGTTTTCATATATAAATAAGGCATTTTATTCAAAACAGAAACTTGAAGGAATCTTATTTTAATTTCTTGCTTCTTTTTGTTGATTTGTAGATACTAGATTTTGGGTATCTTATGCTTATACTGTGCATTTGCTGCATACAGGGTCAACAGCTTTTTGTAATGAATTAGATAAACTTTTGAGGGGCAATCAATGGTCACAAGCGAACACTCAGAGCTGTGCATATCCAGGATGTATCTCAAATTAAACTATGCAAAACAACTGCTCAGTATAGTTTTAATATCATGATATTATTTATTTTATGAGGAAAGACATTTATACTTCAATTTGAATAAAGTGAAGTCTTATTGTTGGAGAAGTAAATTACATTCTCAGACCGATAAGGGGACCTGTTCAGTGTCCATCTATAGAATTATTGTGGTGCCAGTACATTTATTGTTACTAACAAGACAACAGAAAACTCAGATTTTAAACAAAAGGAACTACAGTATGAGAGTAAAAGCCCACAATCCCTTCCTTATTTTCTTGGCTGTACACTTCTCCATTCCCCTGGCTCCAGTATAGCTCAATATGGGACAATCCAAACCCTCCAGTATTAAAATGCCATTATCAGTAAGTATGGCTGTCTGTGTCTGCTAGACAAATGTATTTTGCATCATAACACAATTGTCCCTCCGCAGCCTCCATTTAAGTAAAGCAGCATCAATTCCCAGCTTATTGCACCACCATCTTAAAAGCTTTCTCATAAACCGAATGTAATATCCATTGTTTTGTGTTTATTCATTTTAAAAGCTGCTTGGACTGTGTGAAATTCAAAGCCAAGAACAGACAAAGTTTAGTAAACAAAAAACAATTCATTAGATTTCAATCAAGCTAAATTATGTGAACAGCTTTAAGCCAAAACATCCAACTAAAGTCAAACTAGGTCTCATTTATGTAGAGTTCATACACCAGCATCCATACATGTTACATACCTTCTTTCCATGTTAAGTTTATAATCTATAAGACAATGTAGACTTTTTCTTTTTTTTTTCCAGTATTTTCAATGGGCTCCAGTGTTGTCTACTTTTTTTTACACTTGCTAATCAAGTCAATTACTCTCTTGGCTGGGATGAATTAGGTCATCTCAATCATGGTTTGCTCATATACACAATATATACGTGTACCTGTGTAAGTCAAGTATATAACCGAGAGGAACACAACTCCAGCAGCCAGTGCGACTCCGAGGAAGAAGAGTGTCTGGAACTCCTGCCGTGTCAGCCTATCTTTCAGATACTGGAGGAAAGCATAGACCTGCAACAGCACGAATACACCTGCAACACACAACACAAAAACAGAATAGACTTTAGGAAGAGTTATGAGTATTTTTTCAAGGGCAGCATGTATGTCTGCAGATGCTGTATTTAAGTACAATCAAAGATAATAGCTGGCTTTACAAATACCAGACTTTATCAGAATGGATGGAAGCAAGGCAAAAAGTAATATGAAGTGAATTCATATTAGTTTCAAGTGCTGTTTACGTTAACTTCTTTACTCTATACTTCATTATTTAGGGATTTCAAATGGTCATGTGGAATACATTTAAAATTCAAAACACAGCTTGTAAAGACCATGCTACTGCACCACATTTGGGCTGGTCAGTTGAGAATTACTTTGTTTCCCTAAAATTCAAGGTGACAGTTTTCTGACCTGCAGCGGCCATGTGTTCGCTGGTCCTGATTGGTTGAAATCCCACAAAGGGGATTTGCA
Source organism: Periophthalmus modestus (assembly GCA_019594935.1). Taxonomy (NCBI): domain Eukaryota; kingdom Metazoa; phylum Chordata; class Actinopteri; order Gobiiformes; family Gobiidae; genus Periophthalmus; species Periophthalmus modestus. The sequence goes on along the minus strand of JAIEZT010000124.1, from coordinate 16,469,286 downwards.
TGGAAAGGACCAAGCCAATGATGTAGAAGGTGCTGTATGCTGCAAGAGACAGAACAAAAAAGGTTACAAAACAATTTGGGTCAAACATTGAGTAAATGTGAAAATTAGGTCGTCATGCCCTGCTAAAGCTTTCACCGAAGAGGACAAAACAGCAAAAACTCCCACAGTGCAACTTTTACTGTCCTTGTAGCTTTATACAAGCTGATAATAGCATTTGTGCTGAAATAAGGATTGACAGTCGAAGCTTCACAGTTCAAATCATTTACACACTCCAGTCTAAAAACGACTAGCTCACAGCAAAGACCCCAACTTGATTTGACAACCGCTTCGAACAAGTTCATAAGGGTTATTAGGGGGAAAAAACAGATACACAAAGCCTCGCGAACACGGCTTTAGGAGTCCAATAGTGGTAGTAGCAGAGCAGCCAATCACAGTTGTGAAGCTGCAGCCTCATTAGAAAGCAAAGAGACAAGCCTGGGAAATAAAGGCGTACAAAACCTGGCACCGCGAGCTACATTTTCACTTCATTGGTTTGATGAGTTGGCACCAAAAAAGACCAAGCATGTCTTTCCCCAGCGTTCACAGCAGGATTCATGGCTGCGGAGGTTCACCGGTCTGGTTAATGAGCAGCAAATAACCCACTGAGATTGGATGGAAGGAGACCGAAGGGAAAGATATGGCTATGTTCTCAAACACTAGACATTTCAATGCTTTGTAAACAGCGATGGAACTGTCGGGTTTCAGATGATATCACAAAATATATTTGAGCTGAAGGCAAAATGTCTATTGCTCATTAGCAGGTTTTTTTGGTGTGGTAGGGTAAAGATATCATAATAAGCAGATAGGATGACTACACCTCATCACAAAAGGTTTGTTTATATATTTTATTCTTTATTGAAAATTAATAATCAGTAATAAGAAATCACAAACTAAATCACAAACTACCGTATTTTCCGGACTACAAGCCGCTACTTTTTTCTACACTTTAACCGCTGCGGCTTATGGTGCAGTGCAGCTTATACATTTTTTTTCCCGTGACGCCAAAAACATTTTGCCCAGCAACAGTAGACCAATAAAACTGATGAGTAGTTCACAGAGGTCCAATGAAATTGTATGATCAATCGAGCACACTCTGACAACTATTGTACTGTATTGTATTGTGCGGCTGCAGGTGTATTTCTCACTTCCTCTGTCCCCGCCTCTTCGTCCTGGCACCGCTGTAATGTCTCGTAATGTTCTTTTTCCTGCAGTCACTGATCCACAAACTAAAACAGACTCCATCCACAGGTTACAGCCCTTTTTCTCCTTGTTAAAACTTATTCTGCGTCTTTATGTTGTTTCACATGTAAAGTCGCTCGTGAAAGCGCATCCAGAGCGTCCACAACGCGTCGGAGGCATTTGTCCTCAAATACGACGCATCCAACGCGACTGTTTCAGGGTCACGCTGCAGCATTAGATATTTTGGTAAATTTGGCTGAAGGCATTCTGTCCTGTACAGGAGACACGGCACCTCCTTTAGCCAATCAGGACGCAGAACACGCACCTTCATACACTGTAAAAAAAAAAAAAGCATGCAAAACTGCACTAGTGGTCCCTCACAAATGAACGTTTTTGAGCTAATTTTTCATATTACTACGTGGGATACCTACGGATTAAAATCCGATGCAGCTTGTACAAGTTTTTCTTTCTAAAATTAAAGCATGCAGCATTTAATCAGGTGCACTCTGTAGTCTGGAAAATACAGTAATTCACTTTTTTGCTTTCTCACGTGTCCATTAAAATATGGCAATGGTATTAGAGCTTCTAACAAATTTGTAGGAAGCACTGCCTTCTTGCAAGGAGCACTATGTAACTTTTATGGTGGAGTGTGCCACATGCTCATCTCCATGGAGATGTTATTGCTTTGCCTGAAACATATTTATCTTGCACTTATTCAATAATAGATGCTTTGGTAGCTGAAAATGCAAAGAACATGTAAGATAAGCAGAACGTGGTTATCCACTAGAAGTCAAACTAATTTTCACTTCACATCAGCAAAATGGTTGCCTTCAAAGGACCAGATGTAGATTTAAAGCAGTATTAATGTAACTAAATGTAACCAAAAGTAATGTAAAATAACTAACAGCTTTTTAACCAATTCATTGCTTCTCTATTCAAGTTACAAATATTCCATGTCTGTAACTGTGTATGTCCCGATAAACTAACATTTTTAAAAGTCTGTATCTGGTGGGGGCACACCTGCTCACAGACCTTCGGCATGGCTTCAAAAATGCACTCTCTGAAACAGACTCGGCCACAATAAAGCTAGTTTCACTGCCGCATGTTTTTTGTGACTTTTGCAAACATACTCTGATCACAGTTTGCCTTTTAATTCTTGGACAGTTTCTTGTTTTTCTTGAAGGGCAACTTTTGCATACTTAGCTCCATGTTTGGTGTCAGAATGCCAACATAGATTGTACTCTTTGACAACCGACACTGCCTCACACATAACACAAAAAACAGGTTTACAGGTTTTTCTCCTTGAAGCACAAACTTGTAATCGCCTTTCCACCTTTCTTGCAACTGCCTTCCATGCCTACAATTGTCCTTTTCCAGAACATTTTGTGATCATTATTTGTAAATATTTCTCACTTCCACTTGTTGGGAAAATCTCATTAGTTCATGGTCAATACACGCATTAAAGCAGCATAGACTTATTTTAAAATGACAGTCATACCTCTTAATTTACCTTCTCGCGGGTCTTGAGTTTGACAGATGTGCATTAGAAGGTTACATAGTGCACATTTAGAAGCCAATCTCAAATAAAATCTGGTAAGAAAACACTACAATAGCAGCAATGAAAAAAAAAAAAAAAACTTCCAACCAAATCACAGAATTCTAAAACTACAAATACAAAACATAATTTTAAGGTTTTTGTGGGATCTTTGGGGATCTTGTTCAACAGAAATTACAAGATTAATAGAACCATCATTCTTCTAAAGTCACTCCAACACTCAGTATTTATCTGTGCTGTGCCCAAATCATTTGAAACTTTACCAAACCACAGTATGAAAACTCTAATGGGAACGTAGATTTGGGCAAAACACCAATCTTTCACACTCGTCTGTGCTGCTGCCATTACCAGGGACATGATGTGTCTTAATATTCGTCTAAATCTTGTGTGGAAAGTCTTGCCATGCCGTTTGTAGCGTGGTTATCTCATCTTCTGGTCAATCAGGGAGGAGACGGTCTCATCTATATTTTATCTCTACTGTATTTTATTTTCAATTTGTGTATTTAAGGGTAAATTCTTAAAAGAGGAAGTGCATGTGGTTTTATTCACATTTGAAAGAACCAAGGTTAGAATGTGTTTAGCCATCCGTAAGCCGCCAACTCCAGTGTACAACAATTATCACTTAATGTCACAAAAGACAATTTAACACATGTTTGTAAGCATCTCATATGGGTATGTAAGGATAAGGCTGTATTTAATTTATAAACATCATCAACATAAAAAAGCCAGTAGAATGGTAGCAAAGAAAGCATAGATTAAATAATGGATCAAAGAATATGAGGGATTTTCATAACCTGGCTCCAAAAAGTCTGGCTACAACATTATTGACTTGTCCCTCAAATAGAACAGGTAGTAGCAGTGGCTCGGCAGTAGAGCGTTCTCTACAAAATACTGTGGAACATTCCAGTCAATTTAACATCTTCATGGAAACAGGTTTGTGGTGCACCCTTCACCACAAAAGTCATTATAGTACATCTTTACTAAGTTTTAAATCTAAACTGCATACATTGTAACAGTACTTCATTAACTTAAGACCATAAAAATCATACAACAGTGTTACAATAGGCCTGCCTTACAGGGGCTGCGAACCTCAAAGTCAAAGTCTGACGTGCGTCCTTGTGAGAACCCTCTGATGTCAAGCCTAATGAGTTTTGAGCTGGCAGAATGACAGGACCATCCCGTAACAGAGGAGGCAGTGCAGAGAAGATGGTTCCCGGCAGGCGTCACAATAATACACCTGCTTCATACATACTCAATGACGTGAATGAACTGAGAGAGCCTGGGAATAATACAATTAAGTCAGACATGACCAAAATATTATAGAGGACTGCATAACCAAAACTTAACCAGACCCTGCAACAAAGACGGAATATCCAGCACTAATAAATCTCCAGACTTGCAATTACATGGAATTTTTGGTTGCTTATTTGCAGTACAGTAACCCTCTAAAATGCAAATCACCTCTATTTCTGTAAAGGTGTATGGAGTCAGTATGTCTGCACAGGTGTTCAGGAGAGACCAAGGTGAATGAGAGAGCACAGGGGAAGAGCAGCGCGTGCTAAATTATTCATGTAGCCGATAGTGTTATTCAGGACTCTCTTTTTCCGCTGCTTTAGACTGGAGCAGGAGCAGGTTTAGATACTGCACACTCTTTGATACAAGACTTCACAGACTTCTTCACACGGCTCCTCTATACCCGACTATTACATACCTACTTTTGCCAATAAGATAATCCATACATCATCATATGGGTAGGCCTGTCACATAATAGCCATATCGACCCATCATTCAACACATGATAAATGGAACAATAATGTTTGGGGGTCAATACTCATCGTGGGGACTTTTTCTTTGTACAAGTAAGATTTTGGTTATTTTTCTGTACTATAATAAGATTTGAGCTGTAGAAGGTTGATTATGAACTTCTCCAACTCATTATAGATACAAACTAATTAGTAAAAGCCAAAGTTAAATATGTCAACTAGACAAAAAGCTGAAGGAGTAAAGATGTTTCACTGCTCATTCAAGCCGCTTCCTCAGTTCTGGTCAGATTGCCGGTGGATACTGCCTTATAACTATCTGAAGCAAGGAGGTAACTACACTGAAAGTTGGAGAAACTAAACAGCCATAAGGGAATGTACCAACACTGTCACGAGAGCTCCTCGGGACCCCAGTCTGCTGTAAAAAGTAACCACTCCTTTGAAGATAGTGAGGTACAGATCTTAGCCAAGAAAATAAACAGCCATAGAGGGGAATGTACCAACACTTTTGTCACGAGAGCTCCTCGGGACCCAGTCTGCTGTACATCTCCATCTCAAAGCCCCACTAACCACTCCTTTGAAAAGATAGTGAGGTACAGATCATGGAGGTAGCCAGAGAAAATAAATGGCTGACTGCAAGCACAGTGGCACACACTTAGGGTAGCTCAACAGACCTTGCCCACATAGTTAGCTCCACCCTCCAGATAGATGTAGTAAGGCAGTGTCCAGCAGCAATCTGACCAGAACTGAAGAAGCAGCTTGGATGAGCAGCAAAAGGTATTCACTCCTAACCTTTTTGTCCAGTTGACATATTTAACTTTTACTATGGACCAGACCTGGATAACTGAGGGATTACACACACAAACTAATTACTCAAGTGTTTCATTCTGCTGTATGTATTTATTGCATCTTGTGTTTTTTTTTAACAATATTGTACATTTAAAATACTTTTTTGGATATAATTCTGCTTTATAGTTTGGTTTCAGTATTGTCATTGAGCAACTATATTTACTTCAACAATATATCGCACTTAAAAATGTGGCCTATATACAAAGGATTTTTTTTTTTTATTTCCCATACAACGTTTTTTTCAAATTCAAAAGTGAAGAAGTAAAAGTTCTTAATGATTGTCATCTATTACTGGCTGCATTGTGTGGAGTACAAAGCTGTAGGTGACTCAGAGAAAGTAGGTTGTGGGTTTGATTCTGGGGCAATTTCAAGCATCATGAACGAGCAAACATGGTGGCTGAATACATCATGGTTCTGAAGTTTCTTTTTTATGGTTGAATACAAAGTTAAGTGCTAAACTAGTAAGAAGTTAAGAAGACAAATCCTGGGCTCAACCAGAAAATATGGCAGTCTCCAATGGTCAAAGACTCATATCCACACTGGTTCAACAGAAACAAATTCCACAATGCTGCATCACATAACTAAAGTCAAGCTCCGTATCAAACAATCAATGCTGTAATATACAGATTAGACCTTATGAAATGGCAGGACAACACCACAACTTATATAACTGGACAGAAAGAAAAGTATTTTGCCTGTAACTACACTTAAAAGACAGAACTTTCTTAAATGTCTGCATTGTGGGACCCTGCTGTGGCCCGCTGGCTTGTTCGAGAAACATGGTGAGGTGTTGCAGCATTGGCCCTGAGTCTAGACTTCATGAGTGGAGTGCTACAGAATATGTGAAAGCCGAGCTCTTTGAAGGACGACAGCTTTAATCTTTTCTGCTTCTAGGTTTTCCATCTGCTTTTTCTTATCTTCCCTTTTAGTCTGTCATTGTGTAGCCCAATTCTTCTCTCTCTGGGTAACATGAACAGATGTCACATTGAGCACATAATGGATGGTTATAGATAGGACAAATTATTCAAAGTGAATTCTTCCTACTTTCGACTTCGTCCAAAATTTCAGATAAAACAGCATCAATGTGTCATCACTTGTTCCCCTCTTAGACAACTTGTGAAAAGATGTCAGTGTCAGGAAATACATTTAGTGTTAAAATGGCTCTTGCTTGGGTCAAACTGCTTGGTTAAGATCCTACAACTAATAAGAACGCTTAAAGCAACACTTACACTCATAGAGGTGATGTACCGCATCCAGAGTCCATGGAAATGTACCGTAAACCAGACTTCAAAACATTTTTCATAGCAACAGATAGGTTTTAGGTCATACTGTGGAAGATTACAGGAGGAAGACTACCTCCAGGCCAGGTTTGTGGAAATGCAAGGCCACATGATTCCATGGCCCCTTCCCGCCCACCTGAATGATTCCATTGAAATATACCATAAACCAGACCTCGAAACATTCTTCATAGCAACAGATAAGTTTTAGGTCATACTGTGGAAGGTTATAGGAGGAGGACTATCTCCAGGCCAGGTTTGTGCAAATGCAAGACCACCTAGTAAGGAAGTTTTTATGGGCAATAAAAAACAAAATGAAAAGTGATGTGCTTTAACAACTACATTTTAAGCAGCAAAAAGCAGCCTTAAATATATTTGGTTTAATCAACTAAAAAAAAAGAAGCTTGAAGCTTTGATTTTCAACGATTTGTTACAATATCATCAACAAACAACAATATCCTTTTTGTGTATTCAAAATGTAATCATGTCCAGACATTAACAAAGCTTTTATAATCATTTAGTTTTTTTCCGTCATCTCCATAAGACAAATAACATATGTTGCAAAAATATATCAGAGCAACCCATGACTGCTGACTAAACAGTTGTCCTGCCCTCTGTGCTGGCCCTTCACTTCCATGAAGCTGCATTTAAATGTGAAATGAGCATCATGTGGACCATTGCGGATCCAAAGTCATCCTTTTATGCCCCAGAATTAATGTTAACATCAAATATTCATGTTTGTACATTTAAGCGTGGGAGAGCGCTGTGCCTCACCTATGTACACTCTGCGGCTGAACCTCTGCATCAGCAGCAGCACAAACACATGGAGCGGTATCAGGTTGATGATGAAGACATAGCCACCCCAAGCAGAAACCTGAAAAAACACATGACAAACTGTTAATGAGACAAGTTTGTGGAAAGAAAGCTGCAATGAGTAAGCAATAATAACAGTTACCAGTTCAAAATTCCCCCTGGTGCAATTACGATAAATTTTAAAGTTAAATATAATGCAAAATAAAATATTCTTTAAAAACTTTGATAAATAATCCAATGATGAATTTAACACTTGTTAACAATTAGTTTTGTTGTATCATTAATGAGTTGTAGATGCTAATTATTTACCTTACCACTCAAATGTTAAATAACTATAAAAAAAAACATTTACAATTATTGCAAATACACAATATTGGCTCCAGAAAACGATGAGACACACAGACACACACACACACACACACACACACATATATACATATACATATACAGTATAGTAAACGATTTGATACTCAACTACGGCTGAACTAAGAGCTGCAGTGTGCAGTGTGTTGTAGACTGTTGTACATAGTTGTAATTTCATCCACTGGATCTGATACACAACTAACCACACACTTTTGTTGTGGTGTGATCATTGGGCCATTCTGTCTTCCCAGGATTGGAAAAATGACTCGCTGACATTTTTTGGTATTAAATGGCACCCCCATTCTCCTCCAAACAAAAAGACATGTAGTTTACTCTGCCACTTTTCATCCATCACATAAAGCAACAGACAAAATTCACTTCTTCTATTCTGCTAAACTTTACGGCTACAACACTATGTTACTTATGCAGTAATGATTGCTTATTACAATGAGCAAATCCATAATCTTTCCAGTTATAAACCAATATCATAATCTCAATTACAATTGTCTCACATCATCCAAGCAAAAGGTGGCTTTGTATTTTTATGGTCTGAGAGCATCATGAGATTTTGCAGCTAGTAGTGTTTCTATGGCGGAGGAGATAATCAGTGTTGTAAAATTCCCGCTGGTCCCTGTTGGCTGGAGTTGGATGTTGCATGTGTTTTGTCACTTATTCACAACACACAGCTCTGTAATGAGGCAGTGGGCAGCAGCACAAGCCCACCTGAGAGCTGTACAATTATTATGAGATGCAATATTCAAACAACCATTAAGTTTTGTGCTGCTGGAGAAAAGCGTGGAGATTTATTTTATGTTGCCTTGCCCCGTGTTTTGAGGGGGTATTTTTTTACTTTAACCTTGCACAGGAAGATGAATCCTTGTAATATCTGTTCACAAACTCAAGAGAATCCACTGTGGCAGGCTCCCGCCGGTGTGATAGGGTCCAGCCGCCAATGGGCTGGAAGCTGGACCAATCACAGAGCAGCATTGAGTGATATGGGCAGAAGTCAAAGGTGAAATGCCCAAATGCGACTAAAGTTAGTGCGTATAGGCTATAACACATAGATGCATATTATAGAGGGTCCCTAAAAACACTCCTGGATCCAACTCAAATTAACCTTTCTACCGCGGCCCATTGTTGAATGGAATCATGTGTGCATTCATAGCTTACAATAATAAGCCAGGGTTGTATTGTGTAAGTTGTGCGTACTGCTACAATAACAATTTGGGATGCACTATGGGGCATTATCTTACAACAAGCCCCACCAACCTCTATCTCACAAAGAGGTCCTCACATAAGACACACAGTATGCATGCTTTGTGCCCATTGTCTCCAAGTGTCGGGGATTGCCAAGGAGGAGGCGTCATGGCTTACAATGATTCATCCTGGAACCGTCAGTGGGTGAAGCAAGACTGGCCAAATTATCCATTTTCTCTTACAGCTTTGGTTAAAGCAGATTTAAATACCAACTTCAGCAAATATTTGAATTTGTACTGTGAACTAAAATTTGGAAGTCTAAAGTATCTCTCCTGGCTCTAAAATGTGTGTGTTACTGGTATAAAAATGAGAGAACTCCATTGACGGATATCCTAACCTCCCATGTGCAATTATACTGCTATGAGATTTGGATATTGATACATTTAGATTTATTTATTTATTTTTTTTTAAGTGTAATATGCATAGTTTATTATGTTTGTTCAACCCTTGTGCTTTGGCCAGGGTGTGTTGTGCTGTGGTAGATCTTTGGCAAATATGTAGGGCACAGAAAAATGAAAACGTACCATGTAAAAATAGGAAAGGCAGCATCCAATGGCCCAGAAAATGGAGCCCGTCTTCACTGATTTGACCTGGACAGAAAGAAGAAAATAATCTGTTTAGCCTGGTTACTAAAATTGAGTTAATCTAACTTTTTGTTTTCTTTACTTATTAATAAAAAAAACAATTCTATAACCTTATTCCAAGTCTAGTCTAATCTAGGGCTAAACCGGGTTTAAAAGTGGACATTGTCACTGTAGTTCTGAACAAGAAATTATCCAAAGGCCAAGAAAGTGGATAAAATAAACTCTAAATTAAGGAAACCCACACACTGAAGAGCTGTCTCATTGGAGCTGTCAAAATATCACCTGAGTGGTAGTACGTACGACAGTTTGAGAAACACTGACCTGATACTATCAGTAAAAAACTAATAAAAAACTGCCACTCTTTTGGTTAAAAGAATAACAGTAATGGTTCTACTCCAATGTCACTTTTCTGCTATACTATATTGTACTGTACTTTCCATGGAAATATTAGTACTAGTAAAAACTAGGTTATGCTTTTTTCTATATATCCTGGGACTGAAAGCTTTATAATGGGGACTGTTGCTGCTTTAAATCTCAGTAGTCTTAGCTGTGTACCAGAAATATGAATTATCCTCCTCTATGAATAACATTAGCCCATATACTACACATGCAAAACCACAAAGGACAACAAAACAGAGTGCATCTTAATTATCTCTGGTCCCTTTGTAGCATCTATAGATAAATAAGTATAAACCGTCTCTCGACTTGTTCCCTGAGTAGTATTTACCGCCATGTTTTATTCAACCGTGTGGCCAGTGAAGTAGCACAAAGGTCAAACACATTTTTCCCTTTTCCCAGCTAAAGTACTTTATAAATTAGCAGTGCGGTATCCCAGGTCACATGAATGTCACAGGAAAGGGCTAGTATTATTGCAGCTCACACACTGGTAACAGTAGTATTGAATAAGGGGTCTATTTAAAGGCAGCACAAAGTAGCACTGGGCTGAAATCAGTGCAATGACCACTAAAGTACCTCAACACTAATGTATCAGTTTGCACTTGCACATTTTAGACAATGAAAAGACTTTCGGACATTCCCACTCCATAGCAAACCGATGGAAACAATGCTCTAATGTGCAGTAAACTATATCCAATAAAAATATGAATAATATTTTTCTTCTTGACTGACCACTGAGGTCTGGATTTACACATGGTTATTAAGAGAGCACTGTTCTGTACTAAACTGGGCAGAGGAAACCAATGATGAATTGATTACATTTCACAATTTTGCTGCTAATCCTTGTTTTATGTTTTTGATTAGTGTCAAATTGTTTTCATGTATGATCTTCACCATGCGTCAGTTTTTGGAAATGTTTTTGGTGAACTAATAAGCTACTGAAATGAACTTGAAAATTAAATGAATGTCTACACTTCATTACAACACTGCAACAAACATATTTGGAGAGGAGTGCTTTATTTACTAAGCTTTAGTAAATAAATTATGCATCTCTGATATACATTTTACGCAGTGCGTTTGAAGTAAAAATCTAAATTATTATTATTTGATCTTGATTCAGCAATGCAGAGACTACCGCTCAACAAAAAATGTAGGTGCTGAATGTGAAATAATAACAAACACTGGGCCAACTTACCCACAGATAGTAAGTAAACTGCAGTGCAAAGATGGCGATGCCCTCGTTATCAAAAGACCCAGCCACAGATCTGGAGATGTATCCCGGAACGATGGCGATGAAACAGGCCGCCAGAAGCCCCGCCCCCTGATTCCACAGCTCTCGGGTCAGCAAGAAGGTGGAGATGGATGTGAGCCCACTGAAAACTGGGGCCAAAAACACACAGACGTCCCGTATATGGACTGTAATATGAAGGAGATTTAGCACATAGTGTATGAGCCCTGCTGTCACCATCAACCCGGGGTAAACCTGGAGAAAACAGAGAAAATGAAGTTTTCAGATTAGGATGAAAGAACAATATACAAAACTAAATGTAGAATTCATTATTCCACAAAAAAATATCAAACTGTACATCAAAATTACCACATTTACAATAGTCAATTTAGATTTTAAAAATATACTATAGACCCATCTAGTGTAGAAAGTCATTTGAATCCAAGTAATAACGTAATTAAACAGACCTAAACATAATGCTATGGAACATTTATTTAAGAATTCTCCAGGAAACTAATATTTCTTCCATCACTCACTGCTAGAATATATTTAATATGAAGTGAAAAGCACAGCCAATATTGACAAGCTGTACAGAGTGTGAACAAATGAAAACGCTGTTCTGTGCAGCTTTCTCTGCCACGGGAGCAAGATAAAGTCATCACTGAATGGTCAACACATTGAGCATTGGCGCTTTGCAGAAAATAGTGTATATTGTGTAAGTTTGCTTGATAACATCACTTGAAATGGCACTTTTCTTAGTCATTTTAATGTGCAAATAGTTGCTGTTATTTTGAAATACCACTACAATGCTAATAAAGAGTTGACACTGACAGCAGATTATAAACAGTGGGTAAAGAAGACAATGGAGACTACGGCTGTTAAAAGTATCGAAAATCAGATACTGAAATTAGTATCGAAACTAGATACTTATTTGAGCAGGTATCAATACTAAAAAAGTCACACTCAGAACAGAAATGAGCCTTTCCTGAATAGCTTTAGCTTTAAGATCACATAGATTAGTATACAGCCATGGACCAATATGGAGCCTACAGATATAACACAGATACAAGACAATAAGGTAATATAACAGAAAGTACTACTTAATAAAAACAGGAGATGAGGTGAGTACTTCGGTGGGGCTCTAGTGAGTCAGATAGAAAGATGTAGGACAAGGGATAAAGCCACTTATCATGGAGGAACAGAGATTTAGCTTAGCACATGCCAATGCATCTAGTGCTAAGTTAAATCTCTGTTCCTCCTACTATTATGTAATGCTGAATCGGTACTGACAATCAAGTCTATTCCTTAGTATTGAAATTGAGTTTATAATATCATGACAACACTAATGGGGACAAGGTAAAGTAGAGAATAGTTAGCAATATAGTTAAGCTTATTTTTATCACAAAACATTAATGAATGGCTAACAAACTACCTCCCAAACTATCACAAATGATGGAGTCCCAATCTAGTTCTGCATGTTAAACAGAGATAAGCCATTATACTTCTATACACATATAAGACAAAAGAGTCTTCAAAGTCAAAGTACTTAAAGCCACTGTTTAGTTCACTGATATTAATGGTTCCAGTAGAGCTCTGGAGAGACGATTAGCCCACAACATTAATTCTCGTCCATCATCCTCTGTCAGCATAGAGATAGTGCAGTACAGAGGAGAGGGGAAGCGCTGGAGATGAGCTAGTCTAATGACGTGTTAAAATGACCGCTCTATGTGTGTCCTCTGGATGGTATGAAGACCGATCAGTTCAATGCTTCTCATTCGCACACTGTTCCCTACAGAGCAGTTTAACCGTCTACCAACTCAGCAATGAGAATGTGTGAGCATCCACCACGGCATACAATATCTCCTCAGTAACGCTGATAAATATTGTATAAATATATAAATATATATTTTGCCTACCGATTGATCAGCCAAGTGCTACTGGATTTTGTAGGTAATGTAACAATTTACAACAACCAGACAAACTTATTTATAGAAGTCATGTAGAGAATGTGAAATATAGTAAGTCAAAGAGTGTTAACCACATTTTAATGTATGCACTTTTGCATGAAGTTATGTTGTAAAGAATAATTGTATCAGAGCTAAGTGAAAAACACTTGCAGCAGTATAAGACAGTCTAAGAGGTAAATGCAGTTATGTGGTGTTGTGTCGGGCCAGAGTCAAAGACTTACTGTGCCTCCCACAATCCTGCCCAGAGGGTACCACGCTCGCTCATCGAACCAGTTCAGGAACTCGTAGAACCCATTGGTGGTGAGGTGGTGAGTCGACCTGTAGTTGAACCTAAAAACAACAAAAAGACAGTAATGCAATCAGTCAAAAGCCATTTCAATTACTTTGTGTTAGTGCTTAGAGGGAGATGTGAAAATGAGAATCGCTAACACTGATACAAGTTTGGCAAGTAAAATGCATTAACTGTACAATGCAAGGTGCACGTTTGACAGTATTAGCTTTCTGCAAAAGATTTCGTGGAGTTTGTTTGAGCTAAAATAATAACTAATCCAAAACAATCAAGCCTCAGGACAAATCCATAAAAATAATCCGGCTACATTTAAATCCTGCAGCAAGACAACTTGAGATCAATGCACACCGCCTGACTCAAATTTATAGTGTTGGAACTAAAATAATACGGAGATTAACAAGAAAGTCACGAAATTACTGAAGCCACAAGAACTGCCAAAATTAGTCAAAAACCCCATTTAATGAGAGGATCTACTGTGGCAATCATGAAATTTGTTAAAAAGTTAATTATAATTGATTGTCGAAGGCTTCAAAATGGCAGCTTCTATTTTAGAGAATTAGTTCCACTGACTGTGCCTAGACAGTCAAATATCAAAAACCAAGGCACAGAAGGGTGAAGCTTAATTTTCTGCAAAGACAAAATCAATCTAATATCTTAATATCAATCTTAGAGGTGGAGACATAACAACAATTGTAATACTGATGGACAATTTGAACCATTTGCAATATAGCAAGACATTACTAAGGTAAACAACATAGGACTAAATATAGACTAGGCCCCAGTGTTGTATGATTGTCACGCATTTCCATTCATCCCTATGGAGAAAACTTGGCTTTGTGATGCAGGTGACAGTTCCCGCTACATCAACGTTGACAGAGACAGGTAAAGTAATGTATTGCACAAGCACAACAATCCCACGGGCAGGTAACAGCAGAATAGAAACAGCAGGATTGCTGTCCTACTGAAAGAGTGGAGCGTCCAACCAATCCACAGGGGAGACCCACCTCTAGTCTCTCCCATTGCCTTCCTCTCAGCATCCTCTTGCAGTTGTTTATATCTGCCTTTTTTTATAAAAGGGAAACAATACAACATGTGCAGCCTGTAGTAAATACACTTTCACTATTCTACAAGCTAGCTCTGCTCATTCACAGCAGTTAGTCCTTTGGTCGCCTGCACATTTCTTGACACTCAACAAACTAGTGGCCCCCCATAGAAATAAACACAGATTTGATGAGGGTTTGCAGCATATGGTTAGCTCAGGCCCCTAAGGAGATGGCGAAGGATTGAGGCTCGGTACTAGAACAGTGATTCCCTGCAAATGTGGCTGTGCAGAATTTTGCTGCAAGTGCTCTTTGGCCTGGTTACATCCTGGGTAGATTCTTGTTCAGACTTTACAGGCTGTAAAAAAAAAAAAAGTATTTATATAAAAAGGGGGTATTACACTTCTTTGCATGGGGTATTAACTGTTAACGCACAATTAAATCACTATGTTACCTTTTATTGTTTTGAAAATGATATATTCAACAAACACAAAATATTAACATGTTTAATAAGTTTCATTTTGTTACTGCACATCGTAACCAGTTGTGAAGTTGTAGTGTGTTGTTTTGTATCACACTTTTGTATATTTGTGGAGCACTGGACAAAATCGTACTGCTGACTGTAGGAAGGATTCGACTAGTGCCTGGGAGAGATCGCAAGATTACTCAGGCATGTGTGGATGACATAAAACTACTTAAGGCATGTTTTTGATTAGGAAATAACAGCATTATAATGTGGTAGTTAAAGTGTTGATTTGGCACAGTATCCCCTCTTAAAGATAATGACACAAAATTAACACTTACATTAACAATCTGGTGTAACGCGACACAGAGCAGATTCAGAAATGACCATGACATCAAAAAAAAAAAAAGTATTGAGTAACTTTTTTACCATTTTTCATGAAACATTGAATTAAACAAAGACTTTTCCACTTACACTCATTAGCAAGTGCCAATTGTGAAAAGTTATGTGGTGTTGTTCTAACGCAAAGCTTTTGTCCAATCTTCTTCACAACAACACGCAGACTGCTGAAGTCTGGCTATGAAAGTAAATATGGCAATTCTGAATTCATTTGGCCCATGCTTATGTGTCTAATAGACTCTCGGCCAGAGTAGAAACTCAAAATGAAGTGAGCAATCCAGACGGTCCTGAAAACTCCTCCATAGTCCACAGATGGCAAACATATTTAAGACACTTCAAACTTATTTTAACTGATTAGTCATGTACCATAATGACCACAACGACTTCTAATGCAGCACACATCTCTGTCCAAACACACTGAACAAGTGCAACAGCTGTCATCATTAAACACAAATTGAGAGTTAGTCGTTCAACAGCAAACTGCCAACTTAGAACACGATATGATGCATCTCATGATCTCATCTAAGGCTGAACAATTTTGAATGAATGCGTAATTGCAGTTCTATTGGCTATGCTTGTTAGAAAAATCACAATTTATGGTTTAACAGTAGGATACAGTTCACAGTGCACTTTTTTAAGGTTTTTTGGCCCACAGGCTTTATTTTCTGAAGACAGGACAGTGTGAAAGCAGTAAAGAGCAGGGAATTGCATTATTTAGTGGAAACCTGATTACGTGTGTACCGATACTGATACTGGTATCAATTATTGGCCGTGATACAGGAAAATTGGCTGGATTAGGAATTTGGAATAATTGTCTCTGCTCCAAGGTCATAAAGGTTATATTGCCACATTCCAATTCTATTAAATCTGCCACTGCTTTAGCCAATATGTGACTGGTGCTTTGGCTGTATTCAAGTCATCCAATGAAAAAACAATAGTGAATGGATGAGTTACGGTTGGAGCTGAGAGAGCCAAGGCAGTGTCCAGTCAGGAATGGGTTTTAATGAGGCTGAATCAAATAATAGAATTTGTTTCAAAGTCTGAGGGACTGAATATGCCATTGGTCAGAAATTGAATCTATGAGAGCTTGGAGCAGGTACTTTGTACAACACACCTTCTTCCTCATGCTGCTAGTGGCTAAACTAATAATGATTTATGCTGGTGAGGATGCTGGTTGAACTGGGCAGATTATTCAAACTCAAAGTGAACATGTTTAGAGCCAGGAGGGATCTGTACATAGTATAGATTCAAACCACTAAAGCACAACAGTCTTTATTTTTACCTTTTATCTTAAATGCCATTGAGAACGACATGCTAAAATGGTTACTTACTGCATGTGACTGTGCGTGTGCGACTGTGAGTGTGCGTGTGTGAGTGTGCTTGTGTGAGTGTGCTTGTGTGAGTGTGTGTGTGAGTGTGCGAGCATGAGCGTGCGTGCATGCGTGAGCGTGCGTGTGAGTGTGCTTGCGTCAGTGTGTGTGCAGCAGTGTGCGTGCGTCAGTGTGTGTGATTGTACGTGAGTGAGTGTGCGTGCGTGAGCATACTTGTGCGTGTGAGTGTGTGTGAGAGTGAGTGTGCATGTGCAAGTGTGTGAGTGTGCATGTGTGAGTGTGCGTGTGAGCACACTAGCTGCAACTAACTAACAATTGGTTATAGTTTTTGAAAACTATGTAAAACTACGTAATTGAAATATTAGTATCTTAGCGACTGGCCAAGTTAAGCCTGAAGAAACCATTACAGTGTGTCATTCACCCACTTGGCATTGCAGATCAAAACTATCAAACTCACTTGGAGATTGATTACATTGTAAATCCTTGTCGCCTTTCATTGGCTCAGCTCTTGGGGCTTACAGTAAAATCCACCGAGATCCAACAAGAACACAATGAAGCAAAACAAATATCAGGATTCAATATTACAGTGGGTCTCCTTGTCACATTAAGTAGCAAACTCAAATTAATGCATATTATGACTAACCAGCTCTAAACATGGAGATTAATAAATAAGAACAAATAAATAAAATAAATCTCTCAAATAAAGTCACTGCGCAAACCAGTCTCAACATAATCCAAAGCTTTCTGAAAAAGGACAACTGTTTAAAAAATGTTGTTTTAAGGCACTGATGCATACTGCATATGATCAGCAGTGAAAATCCACAGTTATTCATATTTTAGTGCATAAGTCCTCCTGGCGAATACGTACCTTCTGTTTTAACAGCAACCTTAAGCCCCTGACAGCAAACCTCCGGGGACACTTGAGCATTCACATAGAGGTCAGGGAGCTATAGGCTTTCAGTGCTCAATGCTATTTAATATTTACTGATTCAAACAAACAACTATCTGCTGCCTTTCAACAAATGTATATTTACGATTGGGGAACAGTGACTCAGGAGGTCGTCATAGAGGTTTTAGCTTATTTGTGAAACATAAGCAGGGGATAGATCGATTGTTTGTACTGTGCCATGCAGCGGTGACTGCTTTGAAATCAGTGATGCCAGATTAAATGTTGGAGCTGCATGTTTAATGCAATAGTTTATATTATCTCATTCACAAATGATTTCCCCAATTGCCCATGGGTAAAATATAATCACTGAATACAATCTTTTCAGTTTTGACAATTTTCTGTAGTTTGCAGAACATTTTTTAGTGGAGAGAGGGAAAAAACAAAAACAAATAAATTGAAAAATCAAATTTTGGAAGTAAAAAAAAAAAAAAAAAAAAAAAATCGAACTATTTTATTTTCAAGTAAAATCGCACAGTCCTAGGTCAAAATAAGCCAGCTGTGTATTATCTGTATCTAATTATAAAGTATTATTGTCATAGGATCATACTGTGTGGTTAGCATTCTAGTCGTTTTTAGCTTTACTGTGACTGCAAAACTCACAATCCATAAGGTAAGTGAGGAATGTTTCTGATCAAACCATAAAGTGTCTCAATTGTTATCAAAACGAATGGTGAGATGGCGAGATAGCAGACTGATTGTTTCGCACCCCCATAGCAAACATACAAACTTTGAACCTACTATAGCCGTAATATGACATTTTAAATCCAATATACAAGATAAATGTCTGTTTAAACTATGACATCACCTAAATCGAAGCCTATGTCAACATGCAGCAGCTCTCTTCCAGTCACGACTATGTAATGTGGGTGACTAATATCAACACCACAAATAAATTACTGGCAGACATTTTACAGCAATCCAGCAATAAAACAGATCCGTGCTTCTCCTTTAAAAACTCTTTGCCTTTTTGTCCTACATTTGAACCACAGTGGTATAGTTAAATCTGGCAAATGTCCAAACAAGTGAAGCCAAGACAGTCAACCTTTAACAGGCCACACAGCGATCCTCTCCGACTGTCGCCAACTCTGCAAGAGAAGTCTCATTCAGAAAAAGAGCACCGGGTGAACTATATAAATGTAACACTATGGTATCAAAAGTCTAATTCATGGAGTTGCATTATATTAACAATGCATTTTGGATTCATTATTTTACAGTTTAAGTGTTAAAAAGCAGTAGGAATTATGTACACCATAATCAAAAAAAGTACACCAACGCTTTTGCTACGTAGTATGGATAGAAATATACTACAAAAAAAGTATGTGATTTAAAAGCAAATTGTAAAGGTAAATGGGTATTATTGCTTAGTTACACACAAAAAGATACAGAATCACAATCATTCTACCATACTAAATTCAATCTGTCTTGCTTTAAAATATTTACTATAAACAGCGCTATATTCAGGAAGCAACTAGTGCCTATAAACAGGTTAACTGTAGCGGTCATTAGAGGTATATAAGGGCTGCATAAAGTTAGTAATACAACCCATCAATCAGGTTTCTTTGTGTTGAATCCAATCGGTGTTTATTTAAATGGCATGACAAAGCAACGTACCTGTATGTGCACAGTTGTGCTTTAATAACAGATTTGTTCTGTGATTTACACAGTTGGTGTTATTTAAGAGCACCTTATCAACAAAGCACAACCTGAACATCAGGCAATATTTTTCACAGTCAACATAGGATGACAGTATAAAGTGGCTACAGACAAAGCAACTGGGGAGGGACACCTATGAAAATTAACTTTAGAGCTGATGAATTGGTAAAAAAAAATAAATAAAAATGTATATATATATATACACGAGTAATAAGATTCATATCTAGTGCAGTGGTAAATGGTCACATTTTTATATATAGCGCTGTTCCACCTTCAAGGCACTCAAAGCGCTTTACATCAAGGAACTACTCAACCATTCATACACCGGTGTACACAGGCGCTGGGGGCAAGGTGGGTTAAGTGTCTTGACCAAGACCCAACGACGGCATTCATCTGTGAGGGCTGGAATCGCACCACCAACCTGTGAGTCAGTGGATCTGACGGCTCAACCAATGATGTTTATGTCAAGAGCGGGATTTGAACCGCCAACCTTTGGATAAGTGGACAAAAATCAACCAACTGAGCCAGTCGCCCAGTGCATTATGCTACTGTAGTGTTCACTGATCATCATGGAACTATTATATTTAAAAATTGCCATTACGCATAAAGAAAATGTTGAGTTTTCAAGTAATCTTTAGTCACAATATGTTCAGCTTGCACAATATTTACAGAAAGCAGAAAGATACAGAAGACATGGAAATAAAAAAGTGGACAAAAGTCTGAGATTTGAAGGTCATATTTGCTTTAATCACCACAGTGAGATTGGTTTGCAGCAGACAGATTTGCCGCTCCAGACCGTGACTTCTTCGACCCCTGTGACCCCAACCATCGTTGCCTCGCTGTTGTATGAGGAGATAGAGGTTATAGAGGGCATTTTGTTTCAGAGATTTTGAGTTTCAAAGCCTTTTGGAGACTGGCAGGAGCATGTACACAAGTAGACTGGGGTCATTGCAGCCTGGGGTGAAGTAGATGGAAACTATAATAGCCTTCGTCCACCTGTCTGTCTGTCAGTGGCATTACCATGTGTGGTGGTAACCTAGAAAGTGCTTTTCGATCAGCAAAGCAAAACACATCTCTCACCTCCTACCTTTTCATCTGTGTGCAATGGCAAACAAGCTCCTAAATTACTATCATCATCTCCAAACTGTGCCTCCTGTTTTAGGTACAAATCTAATTTCACAGTCCACGGGAAAGAAAAAAGGCAGCTACTCGTCCTGTGATTTTTCATTGTTTGGTTTTGGTTTGAACGCATGGCTGAAATCTGAGACGCAGTTACAGCGGGAGATGGAGGAGAAGAGGTGGAACGTTAATGGAAATGGCAGCAGGTGAAGTATACAGCTAAGGGTTGAAGCTAAAAGGGGGTAAGGCAGAAAGATTCTCCAACTTGTACCTGCTCCAAAAATGACTTTACATTTTAGATAATTGCATATTACAAAAAGTGTAATGTTAGTTTGAATAATGTGTTCCATAATCCAAGCCAGCATGAATTTGCCTTTCTGAGTAATGTGTTTTCTAACATTTGCATATTTCATAAAAGCGTTTGCTGTGACGTCTCATCATTTTCCATGTATGGTTTTAGCACGCATCAACCGTGCAATGCAGCTAATATAAACAACTTTGGTAGCTATTAACCAAAAAGACAAATACGAAATATTGGAGGCTAGATACATTAGCAACGAGGGGGGAATAAACTTAGTGTGGTAGTATGTTATATGTATTCTTATTGGCCTTTAAAAACATGCTCTTGAGTATATTTTAGAACTTAAGTTAATGGCTATCTACTAACAATAGACGCCTTGTTCCCACAGATGCACTCAATATACTGGGAACTAGTGTTAAAATGCCATGTACTGCCAGGAATTTTACTACTGAAAAAAACCCAAAACCAAATAGGGTTAGCAACCTTTTCCAACATGCCAACAGAAGCATGCAGTTGTAATGGATGTGATTTGGCAGCAGAAATGCTTCGAACGAGTCTGACAATCATGTATGGACTTTGAGTGCGTAGAAGGAATGGATTAATTAAACAAAATTAATCAAATAAGGGTGTTGGACTCTAAATACAACTCCGGGTGTGTTTTTGATGAGGGAACAATGTTGTAAGATGGTTAAAAGCTTAAAAGAATATTAGCCTTTGCCTAGACCTATCCCACATTATGTTGTGTTATCAGACTATTGTAGAGTTGGTAAAGGCAAAGGCAGAGCATGGAGGAGAGTAAGCCGGTTTAATGCTCAGGGCAGGACCTCACACAAAAGCATTTAGTCAAATCTCAAATTCCTCTAAATCCTGCGCCGCTGCAAACCGGGACATGCGCGGAGCTGTGATTAAAAAAAGGTCATAAAAAGAGGTTATGGAGGTGGGACAGACAATTGGATAAAACTATTAATATACATTTGACACTCAAGTTCATCTCAAGCGCAGAAAAATCAAAGTCAAAAGGT
This sequence comes from Periophthalmus modestus, assembly GCA_019594935.1. Classification (NCBI taxonomy): domain Eukaryota; kingdom Metazoa; phylum Chordata; class Actinopteri; order Gobiiformes; family Gobiidae; genus Periophthalmus; species Periophthalmus modestus. The sequence continues at coordinate 16,447,453 of JAIEZT010000124.1, read as the reverse complement.
TCTGAGACAGATATGCCTTTAACGGTTCCAGCTGCCAAGAGAATATAAAATTATTTCAGAATTTCAAAACATGCAACAGTATCATTCATAATTTATATCCTCTGTATTGCACTTTCGCTTCCAAAACTTTGGATTAAAACAAAAGCAACAGGCTAGAAGTCAACAAACAAAGCCAGTTAATTAAGCTTGTGCTACAATTCAAAGATTACTTAAAACTCTAAATTTATGTGTTAAATCTTGTCATGTGCACATTACTATCCAGAAACAGAATCATTTATTTAAGACCACACAAAAAAGTTGATGGAAATTGTCTCTGGTACAGCAAGAATTGCTCACATCTTCAGTGTCAGTTACATATCAAAAGGGTTAGACAACATGTGTACACAATACAGCACGCAACAGGTAATAAACAGGTTACATCAGAGATAGAATATTTTGGCAATTAAAAAGATAAAAATAAAACCAATGCAGTGGAAACTCAGCTGTGAGGGAGGAGCAGCCCGAAGTGCTTACCTTGCCAACTGCTTAGACCCAGAATTACGAAAGCCTCCTCCCTGGACAGACACTATGGCACATTATAAAATATACATGAACCATGAGTTTTAAAGCTAAAGGGAGAAAAGATACTGAAAATGCTAGCCTTCTTTGGGAGATTGAGAACATTTAGCTCAACTAATGTACATTTTTTGGACTTGTCTGCTGTGTTAAGTTTCTGCTAATGGTACAGATTTTGACACCATCATTATTGACTCCTTTTCACCCCATTGAAATTCAGGATCCTCAGATGTGGTTTAACCCAGGATCACTCTATTGTGAGTTTGTGACGTGACTAACTTCAAAATTATTTTTGCTTGCTGCATTTTCCTTCACCACAGGAAATCATTTGACCCTTAGTGTCAAGTGCTTCACATGCTGACATTTTATGTTCATTCCAGTAGATCATTCCAGGCAAATCTATAACATTACCAAGGAGCAAAAGCGGCGGTAACCCTTTACCATAAAAGTTGCATAGTGCATAACTAAAATGTTTCAAGATCAGTTTCCAAAGCCCACAATGAGAATTTAAGCAAGACTTGTTGAATCAATCAACCTCGATAGAAATGTCTGTTCATCTCCAAAGTTAGCCCTGAATTCAAAAAGCTGTCTCTGTGAATTCACATCTCTGAAAAGTAAAAACCATGTCTGTTAAAAAGATGGGTTCACAGCACTTGTCCGCAGCACTTTGGGTTGGTCAGTGATATTAACAACCCCACAACAACACTGCCTCAGCCCATTGCAGTCATGATGATTATTTAATGAGCACTACCATTGCCTCTCCAGGCAGCTTACTGAGCATCACAGAGGATAGTAGGAGGAGCAGGGGCCATTCAAAAGGCAATGGGAAATAGAATCAAGATTTATGGAGTGTACAGTAGGGCTGTCGCCGCGACCGCAATATTGCAATAGCGTGGTATGATCAATCACACCGCGCAAGGGCTCAAGTAACCACTATACCTGCATTTAGCATTTTACGCACATGCATAGCAGAATTTTACTATTCAACTATGAACCAATTCATGTTCCCATGGCTGTAGAGCTGCTGGGAATATGTATCAGAGGACAGTGGTGAGAGGAAAAGCTGCACCCTCCCTTTAAGAAAAGCCCTGTCTGTGTTGGTGCTAAAGCTAAACGCTAGCACATCCCTTCAGTCAGAGGGCTTGAGTCTTGAGCAGACTGGTTTATCGTGGATGTACAGGCTTTACGCGTTACTTACTGGAGGAGCAGAAAACTTGAATTCAAATCCACTCATTGAGCAGAGGTAAAACCACATTAAGTTTGGCTCAGCAGTTAATCTGTGCTCTGCCGACAGTTTTCACAAGCGCTCCGTCCCACAAGTGTCCACAAGCGCTCCGTCCCACAAGTGTCCACAAGCGCTCCGTCCCACAAGTGTCCACAAGCGCTCCGTCCCACAAGTGTCCACAAGCGCTCCGTCCCACAAGTGTCCAACAAGCGCTCCGTTAGTGCAAGCGCTCCGTCCCACAAGAGTTTAGTGCAGGATAGCGTTATAATATGATAAACGTATCCTCCCCAACTCGTCTCTAAAACCAACTGTAAACTGTAACCGCATAACCGTAAAAGTAAACAGCGTTCAGTCTTCAGCAGTGAATTGCAGAAAGTGCATAGGCTCTTTGGTTTGACAGTAATACAGGCTCTTCTCAAAGCTTCTACTAAATATGTGCATTAACACTGACCTGAAGCCCTCCTCCATAAAACCAGAGCAGTTAAGTGATGACAAAGTTGTTTTCCTGGCATCTACTTCTGCAGAATCCCCCCTAATAACATTTACTACTTGGGTGAAAAATGTCTAAAATATGGGTCATTTATAAATTGCCCACCTTTTCAATGATATGTGGTGGTAAGAACATAATAGTACATTTTGATATCAGATCGTTGCATAATTGATTTGGATGAATCACAGTTTGATCTTAGGCTCTAAGACTCAAATTTTCAAGAACAGCTAATGAATTCATGGTCCAATTTCAATTCAATTTTAAGCACAGTTCTAGGTGGAGATGGCAAATTAAGAAACTGAAAATAAAGCAAGGCAAGGCACCTGCCCCAAGAAATAGACAAAAAAAACCAAAGACATCTGAGCAACCAAATGCCTATGGCAATATTCTACAAGATAATATACAAGAAAATATTTTTATAAGACCTGGAATTATCCAAATCTAAAACATCAGTAAAGCACAAGTTGTCACATTCACAATTGACAGTGATGCTTGCTGTGGCTGACGTCCATTTAGCTTGTCATGAGGTGCAATTTCTCAGCCCAGCTTGTCACTATGGGTTGTTAGATGCTTACTTAGAACAAAGCAGATGCACAAAGTAGAAAAAATTACCTGTGATAAAAGTACTACTGAGCTTAAAATTCAATAAAATGCAAAACAAACATTTCCCTTGAGCTATGCAGGTTAAGACTTACCACGTTAAAATTTGAGAACATACTTTAAGAAGTTTTCTCCAAGGCAATCGGCCACTCAGGTTCAATTTCCCCCACGTTTAATGACACCAAACAGCATTTTCTGCTCAAATGTCAGCAAGACACTCTCCAAACACGCTGCTCCCAGAAAGTAATCGTGCTCTACCCATTTGTGTGTGTTTTTTACTTCAATAAGCCAATTTTGTTTCAATCTCAACAGAATTTGCTGGAGGACTGCTGCTTAGTCAAGACACTTACAGGACAATAAAATCAGGGTTTATGGGGAATACACACTACAGCTACTGGGAATATAAAAGGCAGATCTACTGGATATTTAATGCCTTGTTTACACGATGAGAGAATAAAATAAAAATCTGTTAGTATAGTATATTCCTCCGTGCTTGTCCATATGTTATAAGCACATCACATTTCACATTTTTTCTTTCATCTAGACTAACTTTGAAGAATCAGTTGTTGCTAATTTAAATGTAAATGTACTATCCATCATTGTGGTTGAAACAAGCAAAACTTCCCAGGGTGATGGGGAAAATGGAACTTGTTTTCCCATTGAAAAAAAACAAAAAAATGTTCAAGATATTTGTTTATTATAGTCACATCACCAATAACATCTAGGCATGTACTAAAAGGCCAAATAAAAAAACAGCCATGACGTCACAGAGTCTCAAGCCTAGACCAAAGTACAATGACTCCAATATTAGAAACAGGGACTGTCCCAGGACTTGGGACTTTACCAGATCCAGTTTAGAGAAGCCTGGAGGTCTGAATATTAAATCTGAGTTAACAGTAGGAATGGGATGATGTTAAAATTTACACTCACAGTTATTTTGACCAAAATAATCGTGATTAATGATATTATCACGATAATTATTAAACCAAGGTTTACAGTTTTTTTTTAAAAGTTACTAAAACATCAAACCATGTGCCGCTGCTAGCAAGCTGTGCAATCAGCTGTGCAAAATGCTATTCAGCTAGTGCTAACCTAGCAATAGCAAAATCAACACAAACATGTATCATTATTCATACAAATCCAAACTAACACAAACTACATTCAGTAGTTTATTTCACAAGGTATGTTACTTACAATGGATATTTTCAGCTCAAGTTTGTCAAACAATGCCGGATGGTTGTCTCGCAAATGTGCATGCAAGTTGCTCACCCTCAGAGCCACAACTTTTTTTCGGCAGGATCTGCAGATTGTTGGCTCATCGCCTTGTTGGTCTTGTTTTCAAAGCCATATTAATTCCACACATCAGACTTCAACTTCTTGAGTGGAGGATGTGTCATCGGGATCCAGATCCACTGCCTGCCCACTACTAGCCATGACAGTGACTGACTGTGATGAAGAACCATCCCGAATTCAGAATAGGCACAGAAGCTAACAGGTTTCATTGCTATGATAGAGGGTCCCCCTGTGGGCAAACACCAGAACTAATATCTAAACATTGTATTGAAACCAGAAACATGAGACAGTTTGGTGCCATAAAGGCAACTGTAATTATGTGCGATGATCACGATTATTAAAAAATGCTACGAACGATTAATTGTGGAGCTTTTTGATTGCGATTAGCAATAATATTGTATATCGTCCCATCCCTAGTTATTGGGTCTGTGATGGGCCTGTGGTGGGTCTGTGGTGGGCTGAGGTGGGCCTGGTGGGTCTGTGGTGGGTCTGAGGTGGGTCTGAGGTGGGTCTGAGGTGGGTCTGAGGTGGGTCTGTGGTGGGTCTGTGGTGGGTCTGTGGTGGGTCTGTGGTGGGTCTGTGGTGGGTCTGTGGTGGGCGTCCATAGAACATGATGAAAGGGGCAATATGCTGCATGCTACTGCAATATTCCATTTATCATTATGGCTCAAAGCACAAAGAGAAACTCACAAGCACCTATTTCTGCTGAGGCCAGATAGTAATGGTGCAATAAGCAGTCTGTAAGGAGTGGATGATTTACAATGAACAAAACAGTGTTTTCAGAGTTACCTGAAAATAAACAACCCAATGTACTGCAAATTAACGATTTAAATATTAAAAAAAAGATAAAATAAAAACAAATCACTGCAGTATAAACGGTCATTTTTATTACCATACCCAACTAGCTTCACCACTGCTCGCTGTATTTGGATGCAGTTTCTATGGTTACCCTCACAGTTTGTGTTATGTGGGACTCTTCCCACACATTTAATTTCATTCAGATGTGGCTTGTATTTACAAAGGCTTCAATGTTCACCATCCTTCCGTCACTAGATTTACTGGCTCAATAGCATCTGTCACATCAATATTCTCGTCCAAGGTAGCCTATTGTCCAAAGCAACACTGTCATAGCCACTGTGCCCACTGTGACGTCCACTGACTGCATGTTTATGTTATCTGAGATGATCTGTGCAGGCCTGATGCAAAACAGCAGACAAAATAATGGAGAAAGGATACAGCCTCCACTATCTATAATCTAGTTCTTGATCAGATAATCTCTTCCGCCCATACCCGCTGAAGGTTGGAGGCAAACATTCAAAAAATAAGAGCACACAAACAAAAATGGGATAATCTTGAGTGCAAGAGGTTAGCATAGCATACCTATGACACTACAGACTAGAAAAAACATATCAACCGATTTGTTTTTTTTCCATGGCCAATGTTGATTACTTAGAATCCAGACAAAATCGATGGCCAATAAACTGTGGGGAAAATAATCAAAATCGGTACAAAAATGTTGACAAAGTAAAGTCACAAATCTGTTTTACTGCAAAGTGGACACGAGAACTGTGTAGTCATGTTTTGTGCACTTTCCTGTTCGCACTATAAAGCCTTTTGTTTGTAAGAGATTTAAGGTTGATAGCCGATGTGTTAAAAAGTGGAAATATTGGTATGATATATTGGTCTATCTCTAGCACATCTCCTGGTAAAGTCTATACTAAACATAAAGCTTACTAGATCAGGCAAAAAAAAAACAAGTTTTAATCTTAAAACTATATAGCCATAACAGTTTTTTCTTCCAATAGAGAGTATAATTTATGCAGCATATTCTCTCATCTCCATGTTGCATCAGTCGACAAACATGCTCTTTAATGTGTTGTGAGTCGCAAACTGGGACGAAGGCTGTGTTCTCCTCCTGCTAAATATTTAACACAGATCAGCCCCGTTTGTTGTCACATTAGAAGATTCATCGGGTGTGAAGTGAGAGCACCGCCATTATGTTAATTTCTGCCTTTGTTTGTACATTTAATCAGGATAACCGTGCAGCTTTGATGAGGAGTTAGTGGAGCAGTCAGTTTTCTGTTAACAGCTTTAATGTGGATCTGAGGAAGAAGGAAACCAAGGGGGTATTGGCGAGGACTTCGGTTGCAACTTGTAAGTACTAATCCTCCAGCTATGCACTTCTGCCCAAGATCCTGGCTCGAGATCTGGAAACATGTCCTACGCTATGCTCTCAAACTCCTCCTAAGAGAATGCCTCCGTAGCACAGACTGGAATATGGGACAAATGCAGGAACCTGTATATACAACAAATTGTAAGGATAAGGGTTATAGGGCTGCACGATACGAGAAAACATGTGACACTTGATAACTATGTTTTGTATTATGATAATGATATTATTGAGATAATACGATCAGCTAACTCAAAATTAAAAAAAAAAAAACATAACTTTTACATTTACTAGTCAAACAAACCAAGACCAACCTTTTTGCATTCTTGTCCAGTTTTCCTTTCAAGAAGAGAACATTTCTGTAAAGTGAGGGAACCTTGTGTTGTTCCGATATATTTATTTTCTTGCAATATTGATATTTTTGCAATATATTGTGCAGCCCCAACATTTACAGACACAGTTTTGCACATGCCTGATGCATTACCATAATATTGCCTGAATATTGTAATCGGGATAACAAACAAAGATTGAGAAAATATTTTTGTCCACCCTAGCATGACTAAAACTCAGAGATTTTCCATTACGCTAATGCTAAAAAATATAACTATCTTCTCCCTACTCCAATAAAAACACAATATAATAACAACATGTAATCAATAATGAAACGCAAACACAGCAAACTGGGATTTCCTCTGAACTCAAGTTTTACGACGCTCCTCCATGACACCCGAAGTACACACACTGCCAAAGTGTACTGTAGCTGACTGACCCACTGAAGCATGGCTAATTTATGAATGCTGAGTTTCTGCTTCAAGTGAGCGCTCCAGCATTTTGCATAGTGACAGAGAAATATGAAACTCATTCAACTAGCAGTTATAGTACATTTTAGGGAAAGCTAAATATTGGACAGAGTTTTAGAGGCTTACAAATGTCCAATAAAATAAAAAGAGCCAAGTACTGGGGGCATATGTTCAGAGACAAAACAAATGGGATATTCTCTTCTGGGTCATTTTACAACTGATCCAATATACAGTATGTCCAATGTACGATGAATGTGTTCAGTGCAGTTGTATTGTGTCTTGTAAACCATTCTGTCCTTACAACAAAAGGTTGATGGCAGCTACTCTAGTTTTGTGATCTAAAATAACTTTGCTCCTGTTGATTTGGGCCTTCACTCACATAATCAACAAGAAATCAGTTTATCATCATAACAGTGACAAGCACATTAAGGGAAAAAAAAAATTAAAATACTATGGCTTTGTGACTAATCAAATTTGAATCTTAAATGGACATGTTCCATCAGCCATGTCGCATACGCACTATATACACAAGCTTTCTGTGTGGCAAAGATTCATTTTTATGCCACCAATTTTCCCAAGATGTTTGGGTCTCCTGCTTTCAGATAATTTTGCAATTTGTATACAATTTACATAGCCATCTCCTGCGTTTGCAATTTACGTGTCTGCCAATACAGCAGACAATAAAAACATGACAGTGAGATTGATAACAGGTGGAAACAGTGTGAGCTCTATAACAGAGGCCTACAGCCATGCCGCATACGTTTACTCACCAAATTAACTAGAAAAAAAATGCTCTCTACGCTAACACACAGCAGGCCACTTAACAAGCTCATACAAACAGATAGAAGATGGCACAGAATGATTACACATGACACTCGAGTTTAATAAGACAGAGTGCAACCACAGCAAATAGGAAATGTAAAGCTGGCGTCTGATTGGTCGCTCAGAAATGCGTGTCATTTAAGATGGAGGAACTACAGGCAGCAGGCAAATTATACGCAAATGAGAACGCACCCAGACGAGTCATTATTGTATGAGGTAGACGCTAATAAACATACCTAAAAAACAGACAAAGACAAACAGACAACTTTGAGTAGAACACAGACTTCATGGATACTGCAGGGATTTTTTTTCACACTGAGATATCTTCCAAAAAGTTACAAAAGTACATGTTGCAAATCGCATCAACAAAACTGAACTCAACTGAACAGATGAGGTATTTTGTCTCACCAACCAACACAAAAGCTATCACCTCAGTGTAGGGCAATTTTAGATAAAAATAGGTGCTGATTGTTGGAAAATGTCTAATCTACCAGCTATCAGCTCTCTCACTGTGAAAATGTAGAATAAATGGACTACTCAAAACCACTACAATGACATCCAATCAAAAACAGTTTGTGAAAGTATGATCGATGCAAAATAACCTTTAGTGGTTAACTTTGACTTGCACAGGTGGTATGAAGGTACATTTAAGTATAAATGTATATAACCGAATAGAGTGTTTAATATTGTAATCAAATATCTTCATGTTTATTACAAAAGAAAAATATATGTTTTTAATACTATAGTTGTGTTACTAAATTGAAAGACAGCCAAACTGAAACATCAAGAAATGCATCTATGTATGTATTCTGTATGAATCCATTTTGGATTTAAGCAAACAAGTTTTGCTACTGAAGATAAGAAAACATTTACTTTGCACACAGTGTCACATATCCTTAGCACAATATAACAGTGGCAAACTGTTGACATCTTTATTTTAAAGATGTAAAAAAAAAAACATTTAAGTGTAAGTAAAATCCAAGATCAAAGATGCAACAAACTCCTCTTTTGATTCCTTCTGAAAAGCGATGAGCTACAGCCATGTCATCATTTCTCACAACATTTTTACATGAATAGATCCTTTCTGACGGCTTCTTTGATCATATTCACATTATTCAAACATATGGCATCACCAGTCTGATGTGGACCTAATTAAAAAAATGACACAATGAGCACGAATGTAAAGATCTGAAGCAAAAACATGGAAGGATAAATCTGCGTTTTCAAGCCACATTCATAAGTTCTTAAAGTGATGTTGAGATATAGGGAGGCTTTATGTGTGTATTATGCAGTTAATTAGGATGTCTTAACGCTCAAATAAAATCTTAGACGTTTATGTTTGGAAATGATCCCAGTGCATTTAAATTAAAGACCTATCCAATTACTTGTTATCTATCAGTGTCCAGTGGTGATATTGCTTGTATGTTTATCTACAAAACACTGTCTCAACTTAATTGAGTTTTTTTTATGTAAAAGCTGCAGCCACAGTCCACAAAAGCACTCTTTAGATAAGACTGACAAACCGGAAGAGACGTGATATAACATTTCTAAAACTCAAGCTTACAACTTGTGTGTGTGTGTGCGCATATGTGTGTGTGCGTGCGTATGTGTGTGTGCGTGCATATGTGTGTGTGTGTGTGTGTGTGTGTGCATATGTGTGTAGGATTGCTGAATGCTGATGCCAAAATAAAATGAAATAAGACATTTAATCACACTCAAATTGCCTGTAAAGATGATTTAAAAAATAAGATGGAGCTGGTCAAATACTCTTTTTTATAATAAGCAATGAAAGTGTGTATGGTAGCCTTGCATGAGCAGCAAACATTAACACAAATCTAAGCTTTCCTGAACAGTTTTAGTGTCATTTTGAGCTTTATAAGAACTAGTATAAGATCTCATGGGAACAAAGAAAGTACCTTTTTTTTTCATAAAAATTGCATTCCATTACTAAGAAAGGAGCATGTTTTATCTTTATTGTGGTATCATAATCTTTGTCGAGTATTGAATCAATTTCATAGTATCAAAAATCGAATTTTAAATTGAAATTTTAGTACTGTGACAACACTATAATACAAAAAATATGAAAAAATTGAATTAAAAGAGTTGATACAAAAAAATACATAAATCATTCTTGTGCTTTTACTCTATGGACAGAATAACAGGACAGGCTCAGGAGTGTCTGATGTCAGATATCCCAGTAGCACTAACAGTTTTAAGCACAAAGCCCTTTTCTCAGCACTGAAAAGTCAAACTTGCTCTAAAATGGTCTTCACTTTCAGTTGGAGTGTTTTTTGTTTTTTTTAAGAGCAAGGTTAGGCCACCTCACCTCCTCACACAGAGGCAGCCTAAAGAGAGGCCAATTAAGAGCTGACAGAGGTACACAGCACGATAGAGAGAGTGGGTGGTAAACAAGATCGCTATAACTATAAAGTGTCACAACTACTGCTCCTGCTCCAACTACTCGGAGGTCAGGTACTGCAGGGGAAGAACACCCAAGTCTCTTAAAGTCCCACAGATCAATTTTACAGAAAATACTGTAAAGGAGGAGCAAGAATCAAGGTTGTAAGCTCACCGAGTCACCAAATTTAGCATGGGATATTCACCTTGTTCCCAAAGTTGCCGTGGGCGCCGCAAGCGTCATTTGGGTCGTATCATTTTGCACGTGCCCAATCCTGACAGCAAATAAGCTCTATATGGACTGTAACATTTTAAAGGTTCACAGAGAATCGGTTCATTGTTGCCTTGTTGGTGAAATTAACACAAATCAGCCTTCTTTATATTATATTTTAGCAAAACATTTCTCAAATTCTCCACTTACATGAATGGGACTCTCTGGAAGTGCCACCACAATGAACATGCGTTTTAGTACCATTTACAGGTAGAAGTGACTGGGGCGAAATAAGGTCAATTCCATACAGTTTGGGGTGCAACATAACATTTGCATTGTGGGGAAACACAGAAGTGGGGAAAAAACGCAAGCCTCTTTCACAAGCAAGCTTTCTCCAATAAAACTTGTTTAACTAATGCTGTATATTTACTGATTAATACATTTCTACATGCAATCAATGAATAATCGAACACATCCCAAGCACAAATAAAGTTGCTATTAAAAAACGTTGCTTGATCATAACTTTAAGTGGGACTAAACTTTGTCCACAATCACATTTAAAATAGAGCTGCTAAACTGGGGCTAAACATGTGGGCTAAAAAAAGAGTGAGGGAGAGGAGGGACAGGGTCTGATGTTATAAGGAACGGTATGATTGGTCCAACAGGTACCCACATTTCAAACTCCGTTCCTGCAAGTGTTTGTAATAGGAAAACCCTGGCTGTCATCAGAGCAGTCTTTTGTGATGTCACCAGCTACTTAAAATTGCAGAGGCCACTCAAGGCAGCACAAAGATTCAAATGTTTTTGACCAGAAAGCTACAAATTTACCTAGTTTGTAATAATGTTGCCAAAAAGGTCTAGGGACAGTAGACAGTACAGTAGTAGCGAAATAAAGTTGAATTAGCATTGAAGTTCCATGGGCTTTAGCTACACTGATCCAAAAAAGACAAGGTGCTAGATACCTGCAGATAGAATGAGGTCATCTAGTTTTCTTAACCATCTTTATCTCCCTCAACAACCAAAGCAAACTTTCCTTCAATCACTCTGTCAATCAATCGGTCCTGCACAATGTAAAGGAAAGACAAGAGCCAAAGGGCATGAAAAGCAATTAAAAAGGACAAGATGTTGAAAGGAAACTACACAAAACTATAAATACTACATTGCCCCCGGTGCCTTTTGCACTAAATAAAGAAGCGACCAGGTATAGTGGAGTATTGATCTGTGGCATCAATCAGCGTTCTCATTATGTGTGGGACTATTTTATTTATTTTAATTTATCTTTATTTATACAGGGAGCGCTCAATGACTCTTTTTCACGAACACCCCGTTTAGACAATACAAACAAAACAATAACAGCACAGGTTCATTTAAAACATTGATTATAAATGTTGATCACCAGATTATTACAAAGCATTAGTGGCACCAATGTATCCTGCTTTGCATGTCCTTGAAATGTATTCCATTTTTGGAAAGCTAAATAATTGAAAGTCCCCCCCCTTATAAATACATTTTATACAGTGTTTTTCCATTATGATGGACGGCGATGGCCACCCTACTTTGTCATGGAGTGTACAGTGATGAGATTGAAATTCATCACCGGTTATGAAACAAAGTGCTGAGTGAAAGAGTATGTACAGTTTCAAAGTTATTTATTTAGCTCTTATTGTTGAGGAAATTTAAGGACAATATATTACGATGACTTTAATAAGCGGTGGATTTTGATGCATCCAAAAGAAAATCTTAGGCGCACCAATGTCTGTGTAATCCCCCAGTCCTCCAGGTCTGATCCATCATAAAGGCCAAAGTTAAACTTGTCAACTGGACAAAAGGTTGGACAAATGAAGATGTCTCGCTGCTCATCCAAGCCGCTTCTTCAGTTCTGGTCAAAGGCTGGAAACCTTTGTGGTTGCAGTTACTGTGCACCCCTTTTCTGTAACCCGATTGATAAGAGTTCAAAATGGAGCATTTATTTAAATAAATTGTAACTAACTAACTAACTAACTATTGCAAGACAAGCCAATTTACATATTAGCTGGAAATAATTTACATTTTTAGTTAAAAAAAAAAAAAAAAAAAAAAATGTGTTGTGCAAGGGACACTTGCTGCGACAACTGAGAGCTTCTGCACTGAGGCACTCTCAGATTCCTCTCTGATAGCAGCAGAGCACATTCTTTGAAGAGAGGAAGTTTAAGGTCAGTTGTAACACTCCTAGTCCACCTCATGATGGCATCTTCATAAATGTCCTATATGGATTTGTATTCTATGAGTCTGATTGTTTTCATGTATTGTGGATGCAAGGAAGCCCTCTTTCTAAATTGGACTGGTAAGTTCCCATATTTGATGGTTATATGGTGATATTTTGAGGCTTTGCAGTGTGGCTCGGATGTCGGTGCCCACCTCACATACACTTAGACAAACTCAGTCAGTCAAAATCACAGGGAGTCAGACGGCACTGTCTAGGTACCACCCAGTGGACGGCCATGTCTTTAATAATGACAGGCTCTGGTCCTCAGTGTCCTGCAGGTCAAAGATATTTTAAATATAAAGAAGACTCAGGAAATTAAGACTGTTCATGTCACACTACTGGAGGAAGTGGTCAGTTTCACTGTGGCTGAAAGGTCCATGTCTGTGTAGATGATTCACAACAGAAGTGTCATCTCCATCATAAAATATTGAACTTATGTTCAGGTTTGCTTCAATTTCCTGTTTATAGATTATAATGATTCCAGTTATAGTTTTAATATTAACTTTTCATAGATTTTAACAGTTTAATCTGCAATGTGCAAGTTTTTGGGTGATAATTAAAGGGGGTAATATTAGTCAATATTGACTCTTGTATTTTTAAATTTGTATAGAGCTTGTGACATTTTGCTGTAAGACTGCAGTATCTTCACAGTGAACACAAAGACTAAACAAAGTGGCCAAACTCAAAGATCATAAATCAGGCTGAACAGAAAACAGCAGGAGACGGTTGCAGTCCAGTTTCATCATTTCGCTTTGTCAGATTGAGTAAACTCCTGTAATTGCTTTTTGGGACATGGTGATCTGGCCCCGGGGTCGCCATCCCACTGTGTTGTATTGCAACACATTATAAAATCACTTAAAACACTACAGGCATAGTCTTCAACAGGGATTTGTGCTGCAGATAAAAAAAGCACCAGAGGAAAGGCGATAATGTCACATGCACACTTCAGCGTTTCCCTACCATTATGTTGGCCCCATCAATAAAATGGTAGGGGAGCGCTTTCCACCCTGTCAATCAAATTATGCCATCAAAAAAAATCTATCATCAAAACGAGCATCTTTACCAAATCCATTCGGTTGCTCCAAAAGAAACTAATGTAGTCGCAGAAATCCAGTCCATATTTTTTCCTCATACTTTTCCTGCCTACTCCCTCCATCACTCAAAAAGATCCGGATTTTATGCTATGCCATTGACGGCTCCACTCACAGCAGCGGTAGCAGCGCTGCCTTTCCAGATGATAACACGATATCATCGACAGATGCAGAACTGTCCCAGCTCAACAGTAAGTTATACTAGAGTTTGTAGATGATAATAAAATGTATATTAATGCTTAGTGGCACTTTGGGAGTAAACAAAATGCAAGGCAAACCTACTAGTTTAAAAATTTGCATCATGTTTGATAAATAAATTGAAGTGTACATGGAGCATAAAAACAGTGAGGATGAAAAGAGGCGTTTGCTCCTCTGACTGTTGTGTGGATTTTGGCTGCTACTGCTTTCATTCAGAAGCACACCATAAATAAATGTATAAGGTCATAACTTCAGGATTCATTACTGCAAATAATTAAGGCCTCGATATGAAATCAAACAAATGCTCAAGGCTCTAAAAATGTTTAGAAGACATTTGTTTTACCTAATATTAAATCCATAGGAATTAAATATAGACCTAAATATTAAACAGATTTAAAATAAATTTCTTACTTTTACATTTTTCTCCTTCAACATGCACAAATACGTGATCACGAGTGAACCCCCTCCACCTCCTCCTCAGGGGAAACATTGCACTTTCTGATAAAGTTTCTGTTTCAGTAAGTACATGACGCACAGATAGAGGCCGATAAACCCAAGAAAGAAATTGTAGTTACTTTCAAGACAAACTATGGTCAAAATGTCAAATTGCAGATCAGATGCAACTCCCACGTCGCTTTAGGACATGAAATATAAAGTTACAGACCATAAAATATATGCAGTACTTGATGTTTTTAGGATTGGGAGGAAAAATATCAGGGATGCAGAAGGGTTTATATGGTTTAGTATAATTCAAAATGTCCTTTTAGCTCCAAAAACTTCTTGAAATAATTTTACGGTCCTTATATTGAATCAGCTTTTTTTTTAGACTAAATTAACACCGACTTACTCTTAATGTCTAAATTGCGGTGGCAGTGATTTCTTGACAAAAATGGTAAGCCTTTGTAACCAAACAGAATTTTGTGCATTAAGTGATCAGACTTTGATTAAAGAGTTACAGTAGTCAGGTTTAGTAGAGTGCCACCACTCTCCTGAGCAGCAGCTCAAAATAACTCATCTCAGCCTGGCTGTTGCATTATGAAAGACTAGATTTGTATTATGTAAGCTGAACATTGGGATATACCACATGTAATCAGTGGAGGGATTTCCTCAGTGGAGAAATGGACACACTCCAAAGGCCTTGGGCAAAATTCAATTATCAATTTAAGTCAACATAAACAGGCAAAAAATGTGGTGTGAAAGTGGCCAAACAGGGTTGCACTGTTTAATAAGACAAGTAGATGGGCTAATGCTGAGAATGGATAGCTTTCAGAGTTACCGTTTAACAATAACTAAGAGACAGAAAACAAACACCCAAATTCTAAAAAGAAAAGTTGTTACCTAAAAAGTCAGCCTTTGCCCTGACAAACCAGACAAACCTGAATGCTAAAGGCTCAGATAAAAATAACAGGTGTGTTTGAATTTGACTGGCATATATAATCATCTAAAACATGGTTTTAATGTTTTGGCCAGTTTAGGGCTGCTTCTGGGGTTTTCCAGGCATGTCCCAGAGGGCAGGCACATGACTGATCCATGCTAGAGAACTAAACATTCCGGGCATTTCCACTAACACAAAAACTGCTGTAATTAGCTTTTAACAAAGATCACTTGTCACTACACTACAGACTTATCTGGAACTGGGGGCAATAATGAACTACATAAATATGTAGTCAATCGACGGACTGAAGACTTTAACAAGAGCACACCTATACACCTAATGGCTATTTATTCCGAAATTGCCTTATCTGTTTTACTGTCGTATTACTAAATATTTGATTAATATTGTTTTATTATCCATAGTTGATCTGGTTATTTATTAATACAACATTTTGAACTACAAAAGAAATGCTCTATGGTAATGGAGCCACAACAAAAAAGATGAGGACACATGTTGCAGATTTTAAGACAATTCTTGGAGTATTTATCAGATTAAAAATGCATTAGTGCTGACAGTCTACATGGAGTTTCTGCTGTGGGTGTATGTATGCGAGTTAGCCTTTTGGTGTAAGTGTTGCATGAAAGTGGAAAAAGAGCAGCGGGGATGTGAGGAAGAGGATGAGAGAAGGTTGCATGGGTGGAAGTCAAGTTTTACTTCCAGGGGCCCACTAGTCCCCTTCAATGAAAGCTGCAGTTTCCGGGCAGAACTAAAAGACACCAGATTGTCACAATAAAACAGATTTTTTTTTTTTTTTAAATAAATGTTTGTTGTTTGTGTATTGTATTTATGCAGTTTTATAATTTCATACTCCATATGAAAAGAACTTGTGACACATTTTTCAATTTCAACTGCCAAAAAATTGCTGCTGACTCAGTGACACAAATGGGATTAAATTAGAGCAAGAAAATTCAAGGTGAAACTTTCAAAGTCTGCTGTTTATAATTAAGACTTTGTGTTAAGGCAATTGGGTTTCACACTCTTATGGCAGATCAAAGTGTCTGAGAAGAAAAGGAGGAGAGGCTAAACTAATGACAAGAATTAAGATCAACTAGAGCAGGCATGTCAAATTCAGGCCCGCACACCAAATTTGGCCCTTGATATAAATATATTTAGCCAGCAAGATCATATCAAGTATGTATTAGAGCTGGCCTGCCGGCCGTCTCACCAGTATAGCACATGCACCTCTAATACTATGAGCCCGGGCCCCCACCACTTCACTTCCACTTGACACTTATTAGCATCTGCTACCTGTCGCCTCACTCAAATTTAATCCACCCATTCTGAAAAACATGCAGATGTTGTTGAAATTTTTTCAAAAAATATTTCATTTGGCCTGCGACTTAGTCACAGTTTTAAATTTTGTCCCTCTGTGAATTTGAGTTTGACACACCTGAACTAGAGTAAGAATTATACTCCAAATGTTGCAGCATAAAGTAAAGTAAAAAGTTACTGTTGTCATCCATAGGGCAAAAAAAAATATATTAAATAGATTAATCAAATTTCAATTTCAAGTTCAATTTGATTTATTTGTCAGAAAATCATTTTTTGTTTTCCCCACTTTCTTGCATTGGAAATTACATAGAAAATGTAAGAAAGGATGCTCACTGTAGTCACAGGGTGCAGCACAGAGCCAAGCAGCACTGACTGCTTTGACATCAGTGACTTCAGATTAAATGTTGGGGGTGCATGTGTAATGTATGTGAGGTTAAATATGATCACTGAATAAAATCTTTTCAGTTTTTACCATTTTCTGTAGTTTGCAGAACATTTATAGTGGAGAGGGGGAAAAAAAAAAAAAAACTTGACAAAAAAATGTGTAGAAAAATTATTTTCAGAAAAAAAATCACCCAGCCCTACCATAGGGTGGGCCAAATCAGACACAGACTAGTGAAAATATAAATCCCAGTGACTCAGTATCAGTGAAAATGCTGGCATCACATCCTCTCCACACAAAATATGAACAAACTAACTATGACCAGAGAGCTTACTGTAACCCTGTGCTGTGTGGTTAGCACTCACACCGTGGTGGTGTGGAGCGCTGTACACACTTAGACGGAGGTTCCAGTCTCTTCACTGTACACATATCATGACTTTAACAAAAGGACACATTATAACTACTTGTTTATAATGACAAATTAAATCAGAACTTTAATTAAATTAATCTATAAATCAATACTAAAATGACATAACAGTGGACCTTAACTTACAGTCCAACATAACGGCTTAGAAAGAAAGTTCAAAGCACTCGAAAATGGGACATGTTTCCAAATAAAAATACTAACATGGGTCAAACCTGCAGCCCTCAGTATACCTTGACAAATTAACCATTTGTTTACCAACTAAAAGTATGCCAAGGTCAACTCACACCCAGGCTGGCTCTTTCTCATACAGGCAGGCTGACAGGCGGTAGGAAGTAGGAGAGAGGATGTAGGACTTAGGAGATAGGAAACAGGAGGCATTTGGCAGTGGCTCAGGTCAAGTCCACTACAGCGTCACATTTCAGAGTCCAGCTGAGTGTGTCTGCAAATCTGCCCAAAAGCACAAACCACCATGACCCCAGTGTCCAGGGCTCACTGCAGCTAATAGCAACTACAAAGAGCTCCCAGGCACTCCAACAACAGAGCATTTTGTCAAGCTATAGCTGCACACTTCTACAATAGCACATTTAACGAGAACATATAACATAAGCAAGGAACAGAATCAATGTATTGAGTAAGCTGGCTCCTGTGCCTATTGATTTACTTTAGTATAACATAGGTGAACTTCTTTCTCATTTAGTCTTTGTGTAAAAGGTCAAGACGACCAATATGTAATTTAACAGTCACAATCATGGCATGCACTATAATCAGTCAGAAACACACTGACTAACCAAGACATACAAATGCAGAGAAGGAAAAAAAAACCTCAACTTTTGCTTAACAAAAGTGATAAGTTCAGTGATAGTCTACCCACAAAAAAATAATAATAATAATTGAATAGGCCCATTTGCAGTTTCCAATATTTTTATTTCAGAAACTGAACTTTCAACCTCCTTGCAATCCTCTCTGAGCTCGTCCTATATTACCTGATTTGTCCCTAAAAACTCTAATTCCCCATATTGTTAGCCCATTCTTCATTCTGGAGACAGCATATATTACCCATCAGCCCACTGTAGCCATGCACAGACAGACACCTCTATATTCAACCACTGCTGCCTCTATCCCCACAGTGCAGAGGGATTACAGGCTGCAACTATTTTTCAAATATGATGTGAATTTTATGGTGAATTAGTTCCAATGTAACTTGAAGCCAAGATCTTCCAAAGTTGCTGAAGCAGGATTTTACAGCAAAACACATGGCAGACTTTTGCTTTAAAATGTGCAATATAAATGCATTGAATATTTGCATTGGGGAATTCATAAACCATTATGGTTTATGGAGTAGTAAATTGGTTGAGAGTTTTATGTTGAATACTTGCTTTAAATATATTTGTTGTAGGGTATTTTTTTTAATGTAATTTGGGTTACTGGGTCAGAAGAAAGAAGGTTTTCATGACACAGAAGGAAAAGACAAAAATATACAAACTATATTACATATTTCTTAATTTGCATTTGTCAGAGAAAGTGGAGCCATGTTTGTTTTTGCTCGTGTCTAATCAAACTTACAAACTGCCTAGATGATGACATCTCTCTGTCAACATTTAAAGAAAAAAATCAGTTAACAAGAAATTTCAGAGAGAGAAAAATAGTGCATTTTTGAATTTGTAAAATAAAAAAAACGGGATTGCAGCAACTGTAATTACTGTAGTCGACAACTAACATGGCTTGAGACCCCTTGAGGTTTGTGAAACTAAAAATAAAATCAGAGAACAGAAAATAGTACAGATTTAGAAGTCCATTCTCTGCAAACATTTAATTGAAATGCCTGATTTTCACCAATTTGTTACGTCATCAGCCATTTCATACATTCCAGTTTATGTTGACCATGTTCATCAGGTGCATCTAGCAATCAAGTATGCATCTGGGAATTATTAATTAATTAATAATAATTATGAGATGGATTTTAAATTACGTTCTGGAAATTGCAGTCGTATTAATAAACATGAATTTAAAATATGCTAAGAGGTAACACCACAATGAATTTTGCATGTACCTAACTGTACAGTAGAAGACTTCTGTAGAAGATTTTTGAGGCCGGGAATACATGTTGAACACAAACCCAGCCTCAAATTTTCAGTTTACAGAGAATCCAGAAGATAACATGTGTAATGTAAGAAGTTACAGGTTTCACTCAGCAGTGGGGGTCTGTTAATGATTAATTACCTGAAAGTCATTACTCAAAGTAAGCTGCTTAATAGTGGTTCCTGTCTGAACTTTGCTGTTAACCCCAACAGCTGCGTCTCACACAAAATATTTGTGGAGGACTGATAACAAGTCACATAGATCGAGCAGATCAATGTAGAGATGTGCCCACTGGCTTTGCTTTTAGATATAGTTCACACCATGACAGGAAATGTGCATCAGGGTCAGCAGAGGCACACAAGGGGGCAGCGCCATACAGCCGTGATCAGAAATATCACAGGGCTTTATGCTTTGATGTTTTTATAACATGACCTCAATTAAGTATGAAAAGGAAAGGTGTCCGACATCTACAGGAACTTATTTCTGGTTTGTATCAGATGTTCTATATCATTTTTACATTTAAGCTACGGCTGCACAATATCATCAAAATATTGATATGGTAATATTGCCTAAAACAATAATTGGTAAAGGTAGATTATTGCAACAACATAAAGTTTGGCAGAAAGTTTGTGTTTGAATTAAGTGTAAAAACAAGCTTAGGAAACTAATTAAGAGGTACATCTTTGTTTGAATTCAAATTAATTTATCATGTTAAAAACAAATTAAAATACTGCAATAATATTGCAATGCAAAACAGTTATCAGTAATGTGTATCGTGCGTATAAGTATATAAGAACTATTACTTACAATCTACTATTCTAAGAACTTCCAATGTGGCTGTTACAAGACAAGCCATCGTCTGACATCTACCTAAAGCCATGTAACAACTGGACGCATTTCCAATTTGTTTTCCTTACCGTCTCCAGCCTGACACCAAAGCATAAGATGAACCATGAAACTGTGTGTGAACAGATTTTTAGTCCTTGTCATGCCATGTTATGTTTTCGAATCTCACCAACCCAAATCTTGCTAGTCTGGTTCCCTTCTTCACGGCCGATAGGCACGAAGCTGGCAGCTGGTGTCACAATAATCATTAAATGTTTTCACTGATGCAATGCAGGCTTAGGCCAAAGCAATAGTCCCTTTGAGCATGAACAAAGCTTGGACATCCTTGGGCATGTGGGGAGTTTTGAAGGGCAACAACACAGCAACCACCTCAAAATACTTCATCTAAAGTGTTTCTCTGTCATTACAAGCTTACAAGTCCCACAAAGCCTAATAGAACATAAAAAGGTGACATACAACCCATCTTCTGATTGCTTTGAGCCCTTATCTTAAAGCACCCAGGGCAATCTTGCAGCTAAATCTAACTGTGGTTGCTGCTGTCATCTGAGAAGCTTTTCGCGCTTACACAGCCACTGTGCACAACATAGACAGAGGACCATTTAAGAAGATTTAAATTTTAAATCTATAAAGAAGAACACTAGAAAAAGCAACAAAGCACAACAAAATGCAAGTAGAACTGGATCAACTGCATTTACACAACTTGAATATTACAGTACTTCTGAATAACGTGCTACTATTCCCATCATTACACACCACATCCCCACCAATGTAAGTTTTGGATGGATTAAACAGAAATCAGTCAATGGTCGGGAGTATGCTTACTCTATTGACTGGTGCAAGGTCGAGGTCAAAGAAGTTGAAGAACAGATTTGGAAGTAACTTACTTTAGCAGCAATGATGGAGCAATTTAATATGATGAGGAGTCAATTAATAGGGCACATAAAATAGACGAGATACTTGGGCTATATTTTGTCAAAGGGCTTAACCCTCATTCTGTCACTGAACTGTTGTTGTTCCTTTTACGCGCGCGTCAAAACGAACTGTCACTATTGTCCTCGTTCACTCCTCCCCCACCCGTCATCTACAATGTGTTAATTAGTTAAAAGTGAATTAAAAAGGTGGAAACTGTGGCTTTCTGGTGAGTAGTTATTTGAACATGCGTCTAGTTTTGCGTCAGTCACGTTCAAATCACCACAACTTAAAAAGCAATCCAAACCTGACGCAAATCTACTTAGCAGCAGCAACAACACAGATTCGGGCAATAAATCATTTGAAAGAACATCTGGCAAGCTACTAAGCCCTCGTGCTGAAGAGCAAACTTGCTTAGGGCGCAGAGAGTAGAAATTCGTGACGAGACCATTGCCACATGACCATTATCGCTGCAGCTTTTACGCACGAGAAAAACACTTACCATGGGTCAAACTCGTGTATGATGCTCTCAAAGCGGATGACAGCAAAGAGTCTGGAGCTGAACCCTGCCAACCAGGCCAGGAAGAGGATGGTGAATGACAGCAATGACTGCCACCCGGCCGGCTGCGACAGGCCGCCCGACAGCCCGCCTCCTCCCGACGGCCCGCTGCTGCTGCTGCTACAGCCGCTGCTCGCCCTCTCAGCCACGGCGGTGCTGCTCCGTCCATTGCCCGAGTACGAGGGCCCTCCAGAGTTCAGAGAAGACTTGTGTTTGTTGTCAGAAACCGGGTGATGCTCCGCCATATTCAATCCTGTCGTGGCACAGCAAGCAAGCGCAGCTATCTGGTATCACACAGGAAAGAAAAGCTCTCCTCTCCTATCCCCAAACACCACGCAATCCCCTTCTCTCGCTCCAAAACGTCAGATGGGATTGCTAACTTTCAAACCGTACGTCCCATCGACCGCAAAATAAGAAAAATATCCCCCGAGAGTCACATAGCAGCGCGGTTTTGCAGCATTCAGCCTGGAAGTGACACATGCGACTCGAGCAGTTCCTTCTTCCTTCCTTGGAGCTGGATGGGGGGGCGGGACCAGGGTCCAATCAGGAAGCGCAGGCAGCCTCTCACAACGGGACAGGTACAGACAAGCTAGGAGGGAGCCAATCGGAAAGCAAAGAGCAGATTCACTGACAGCTAAAACAACCAATCACTGTAGAGATGTGTGAGCGTCAGTGAAAGGCGAAATACGGGTTTGATGGACGGCGGAGCAGGCGTATAGCGCGTGAACAACACAGGGGCTCCTAGGGTCACTCCAGCCAATAGAATAAATGAATTTCACATCGCCTGTACGGTAGATACAAGGGTAGGACAAGTAGGTTGAAGCTTATTAAAGATCCTAGTAATGCCTACTTAAGATCTTTATCAGGATTAAAACGTTTTTCTTTTTATTTTTTAGTGCACAGAGGGATTTGGAAAACATATCTGCCACTAAAAAATGTGACACCAAATGAAGGATGGGACAGCTATCCTCCATTGGCACTTTCTGGTTAGACTACACACTAAAACTTTCTCTCTCTCTCTCTCTCTCTCTCTCTCTCTCTCTCTCTCTCTCTCTCTCTCTCTCTCTCTCTCTCTCTCTCTCTCTCTCTCTCTCTCTCTCTCTCTCTCTCTCTCTCTCTCTCTCTCTCTCTCTCTCTCTCTCTCTCTCTCTCTCTCTCTTTCTCGCTCTCTCTCACTCCCTCACTCACTCTCTCTCGCTTCTCTCTCTCTTTCTCTCTCTTTCTCTCTGTCTTTCTTTTCTCTCTCTCTCCCTCACCCTCTCTCTTCTCTCTTTTCTTTCTTTCTTTCTCTCCCTCTCCCTCTCTTTCTCTCTCGCTCTCTTCTCTTCTCTCCGTCTTTCTTTTCTTTCTCTCTCTCTTCTTTTCTCTCTCTTCTCTTCTCTCTCACTCTTCTCTTTCTTTCTTTCTTTCTCTCTCTTTCTCTCTCTCTCCCTTGCTCTCTCACTCACTCTCTCTTTCTTTCTCTCTCTCTCTCTCTCTCTCTAACTTTCTTTCTTTCTTTCTTTCTGAAATGGAAAGAAGCAGCTGCTAAATCTGGTACAAATCATCAGATTTGTACCAGATTTAGCTGGCTAGATGCTGGCTAGATGTTTGGTCCCTGTGCAGGTGAACACACATTTAAAATACACATTTCATTACAGTCACATAATAAGACAAACTGTTCATCATTGAGATTAGCAGTAAAATACAATAAATGTCCCCAAATCCAACACATGATGTTTCCTACAGTCCAAACAAATATTAAAAATTAAAGTATTCTGAAGAACCTGATCACTGCACATGTTGGCACAGGCACTGCAGTTTAAACATAGGCTATTATTTGTCCCAAGGTGCAGTTAAAAAACTCAGTGTCTCTTCCACCTGAAGGCCTGAATATGTGTATTGTCTAAGAATCTTACACCACTGTCTGGTTTGAAAAGGTAACGTAATAAGACTCATTGTGCTTTACACCTGTATGTGAGCCCATTGTAAGTTCCAGTGTGCACTAAGGGAGTTGGCGCCTCTAAATAACATACAGGCTACAAGTGCAGTTACTGTGTCAGTCCTATAGCTAGACACTAACCAGATTTTTTTTATTAATAAAACTGATTATAATAATTTCAAGTGATGGTAGTCTGCTGCACCAAAGTTACAGGAGGCTGTTAATGGGCTGGACTTACTGCTCCCCACAGGAATCAATGGCAAAACTAACATATGCAAACGCCATATGTGCAAAGACTTTTGGCTATGAGTTCTAATCACAGTGCACCTTCATCGTATCAACATTCAGTTCGATTTTTCCAGAAACAACTTTATAGCAAAAGATCAAAGTTCTTGGGCGTAACACTGAACCTCCTTATTCTGCATTACTGTCTTACTGTCTTTTGTAGACCGTTCATCTTCATTGATCCACAAATCTCAATTTTGTTCACAGTTTGAAACCTGAGAGCGTAAATATACGTCTTTACCTAAGCAGAGAGAGGCGGAGATGGCTCGGTTATAATCTTATGGCATGAAAGAAACCATATGCCTGCGGAGGAGGAGCTCTGTACAGCACATATCAGGGAAAGCCAACGGGGGGTTTTTTGATACAACAACGCTAACTTTGGAGGTTGAAGGCAAAAAGTAATGAGCTTCACCTTTCGCAGTGCACTCTCCGGAGAAACATCACCTCAAAGTTAATAAGGCCAACGTGGCTGCAAGGCACAGAGACAGACAGCATCCTGTAATACTGCTCACACTGCGCCGAGGGACTATATGCATGTCTTATTGTCAGGGATTCTCTGTTTCTTTTTTGTATCTTGGCCTCATCTCAACCCCTTTTGACACTCCATACAAAACAACACCCATAGAGCTCCACTGTGCTACTTTGTATGCATCTGTTTCATGCCCCGGTATCCAAATAAGCTCCTAAATCTCATTTTGGTAATGAGTCATGAGTTTCAAATTGGGAGTACTGAATAAATTTGTGCTTGATGAATGCGCTCTGTTATGATTGATGGGCGTTTTTAAATCTTGTTACAAAGAAAATATAATATTAATAGATTTGATTTGCTTTAAGCCTATCAAAGTTTGCAGTCAATTGGATAACATTATGCAGTTAGTGGGTCGGCCAATCTAATCTGAGCTGATATTATACACTTTATTTGTATATTCATCCAGCTTCTCTGTAAATATCCCAGACTCACTTTTTGCACCTGCCTTCAATAATTAAAGAGCCCATATTATGCCATTTTCTGATCTATGTTATATTGTTGTTTTCTCATTACCAACATACCTGGAATTTTGTTTTGTTTCATTCACACATGTTCAGCACACAAACCCTGCATATTCAGGCTGAGTCCTGTCAAACGGAAAACACTCTGTTCCACCTTATGATGTCATGACGTAATACAGGAAGTGCCCCACTGTGTTTTTAAACTCCACACGCCTTCACTAGAATCATTTGGATGATTTTAGTCCTGGAATTGCCAATCTTTACTGAACACAAGGTCAAAGGTCACTGTTAACTTGAAAACTACCACTTCATGACATCACAAGGTGGAGCAGAGCATTTTGAGCTTGCAGACATACTAATAAACCAAACTTACTCAAATATGTGTGAATGAAGCAAAAGACAAGTACGGGTATGTTTTTGATGAGGTAACAGCATTATAACACGGCTTAAAGCTCACACCAATCCATTTTGCCTAATATAGCTGCACTTTATGTAAGAAATGTTTTTAAATGCATTCGTTTTGCAGTGCGTGTTCCTGTCTTTGTGTTGTATTTAATTATGTCACTCCTGTGTGAAGCACTTTGCACTAAATTCCACAAAATTTGACCTTTGCTTTGACCCATTAGGGACTCAGTAAACTAGTTCTGCCTGTTTGGCTCATCCTTTTATTTCTCTGGGGCAGCTTGTCAGGACAGCCTTCACTGCAGCGACCACTGACCCCTCTCCAAACAGACTGCTTTGAAAATACCCTGGATTTGTCTATACATGAGCCTATAGTGAATGTTTTAGGTTTACGGGGGAAACGGGAAAATTCAGAAACCTGCCATAACACAGGAAGAACATGCAAACTCAATTTATTGCTGAAAAATACCTTGAAAAACATGCATACTTACCACGAGCAGGTCGGCCTCTCCACAGATCGGGCCTGACAGCCACAGATTAAAGCCATACACTGTGAAACATTGTAAGCAAAGCAATCTTCATGGAGACAAGCAGATAACAGACAGTCCACCAGAAAAAGTTACATTGTGCACCTTTAAAAGACAGAAAGCCATTGTAATGTCTACAGGTTAATACAGGTTTTTACAACACAAAATATACCACACAGTTATTAGTGCAAGGTCAAGAAAATGCTGTATATTTTTTTATGTTATCTTGACATCTTTATTTGGTTTCACAAATCCAAGCCAGATCCTTTACAACCATTCAGTAAAAACACAGCTAAATAGTTAGTGACCTTGGTGTAAAAACTGAGTAAATCACTGTAACCATGCTTTACAGAGAATAATAGTGGTAATAAATGAAGAAGCAGACAGTGACCTTTTGGTTCTTATGCCTCAGACTCATTCATTGTTCACACCTCTGTGCAGCGTTCGAACTGCTGCAGAGGGGGGAAAGTGTTTGTGGTGAACAGGTTTGGTTTCCAGATGACTGAGTAAAATGCGTAGTAGCACCATGAGTTAGTATTCTGTTTTCAGGTTATGAGGGCATTTAAACATTAGTGACACATTTTGAAATGCAGGAAAAAATGTATTAAAATAACATGCAAAGTGTATAGAATATAACCATTCTAAAAATATTTGATGAAATTAACAATTCAAAAAGTGACTCAAGAAAATGTGTGAAGTGATTACAGCTCACCTCTGGAATTGTAGCCTTCACTTGTAAATGTATAGAAGGGTATTGTTCAGTATAGTGAGGTACTAGATTAATTATTAATCTGAGTTGCTTCCTGTTTTTAGGCCTTTGTCCAAAGTTGACAAGGTAAAATGAATAAATATATCAACCCAAAAGCTGACAAAAAGTGAATATATTCTTCAAAGAAGGTAACATAGACTCAACACCCTAGAATATTTTGAGAGTAGTATTAAGTACTGATATTACTGATGTCTAATTATATTAATCCTCGCTGCTATCTACTGGAGAAGCACAAAATCACACAATGTTATATTCAAGTCCTTGAACTGTGAACCTGTTTTGTTCAGAGTGTAAATAAAACAGATTTATTTCAATGATGGTGAACAGAATGATAAACATGCATCAAATGTAATCGTGAATGATCTCATAAAAGGCATTACACAGGGAAAGAAGTTAATGGATATGTGCTGCCATCTAGTGGAGTAGTTTAAAAAACACATGCACACGTTAGGGGTCCGTGATACTGCAGACTGTGGAGTGGGTCTGCTTATTTCCTCTTGTGTCAGAGCAGGGTCCGCTCTGAAAAGCATCCAGACAGAGTGAGCTTTACACTGTAACGCAAACGTTTGTTCAGAGAAGAAAGCTTACTTCAGAAAGTAAGTGCGCCCATATAGCAAGAAAATGCTATTACAAATATATGTGAAAAAACGATTACTTTGTTTATTGTGAAATGAATAAACAAAACACAAAGATGCTGTTCGCGTCCAGGAGCGCTCCTTCCTTCACGAGTCTACTTATCTATAAATATTTAAATACTTCAGTACAATATGCAGATGAGATCAACGCTGACCTCTGCTGTCCAAACTAATGAACAGATGTTTATGCAGTCTCCTATGCACCTGTGGGACTGTCCCACAGGGAGAGGGATGTCCTGTAACATCCTCTGAGAGCATCCAAAACAACAGAGCATGTCACACACATGCCAGGTGTCACTGAGGGGAAAGGGAGCGGTCATGGGCAGGTCACTAACACTTCAGAGCAGGCATTTTCAAACCTGTTACTCTATTTAAACTAAACACAGTACATGTTATATGCCATTAGACTGACAGATTTAAGGACACTTTAGAAAAAAACAAAACTAAATCAATGAAGTTTTACACAAAAAACAACAATAATAAAACAGTCTATTTTTAAAACAACAAGACATTTGTAATTACTAAAGCAAAATATAGAAATGAAATAAGAAAATAAGAATTAAACATCAAACATGGGTTAAACTGGACTAAAAATGTAACAATAACAACAAAATACTTTTGACCCCCCAAGGAACAGCCCTTGTGCCCTCCTTCATCCTGCTCCGCACAGACTGTGTGTTCTGCTGGAGCTCTCCTCCATCGACTCTGCATCTGTCGACCTCATCAAGGATGGAAATGATGGTGGAGAAAACAGAGGACTAACACAGGATTTTTTTTTGGACTGGAGGATGCAGACCTCATCATTGAGGTGAAGACCAAGGAGATGGTGGTGGGTTTGTGCTGTACTGGTCAACTGTCCCCTTACTGGTGAATGTGTAGGGGAAAACACACAGAGAGAGGACTCTTAACTGTGTGTTCACCTGAACAATAAACTGGACTCAGAACACAGACACACAGTAAGGCCACAGCAGGACCTTTTATGTGGCACCACCAGCTCCAAAGCACTTTCCTCAAGGGGAGGTGCGTGACTGTTGGGTCCTGTTGTAAAGGCAAAATTGTAATTGTAGTTTTTAGTTTAGCAGAGCACAGGTTACTTACACTCCTATATGTTGGTAGCATCTGTGAAGTGTAAATCTGCATAAGTAAGAGAGGTGTGCTGAAGTGTGTCTGCGGCTGTACAAAACACTCCACAGACAAACACTTCAGACCTGCATTTCTAAACACTCAAGAAAGAAAAAGATAGTTGCCCAAGCAGATGAAGAAAGTACTTTAACATGCTGTAAAATCAAGCCTTGAGCTTATGAGCTCCAAAGGTGGGTAACTGTTTGGATGGATTACGTATTACACAGATAGATATATATATATATATATATACATATATATATAGATATATATATATATATATATATATATAAATATATATAAAAAAAAAATCTCCTCCTTACCCTCCGCGGGTGGTCTTTATCCCCTCTTTTTCTACCAGAGGCCTGGGAGCTTGAGGGTTCTGCGCAGTATCTGTGCTGTTCCTACTGACTTTTCTGGACTGAGATGTCTGATGTTTTTCCTGGGATCTGCTGTAGCCACTCCTCCAGTTTTTGGGGTCACTGCCCCGAGTGCTCCGATGACCACGGGCACCACTGAGGCATCATTCACCTTCCAGGCCTTCTCCAGCTCTTCTTTGAGCCCCTTGTGTGTGTGTGTGTGTGTGTGTGTGTGTGTGTGTGTGTGTGTGTGTGTGTGTGCTGTGTGTGCGCGTGGTGCGTGCGTGTGTGTGTGCGTACTTATAGGACCAAAAGCTGTCTCTTCTTCAGGACCTCTCTCTCGCTCTCTCTCACACACAAACACATACATACACATGCACACATGCACACACACCCACCACCACCACCACCATACGACATTCATACAAGGCAAGGTGGGTGAAGTGTATTGCCGAAGGACACAATAACAGCTTGTACTAGAGCCACTGCTGTTGTTGTCCAAAGGTATAAATAATGCATAATATAAAGTCTTTAATAATGTAACTTCATCATCATGTTTGGCCCCAGTAAGTTTGGGTTTGTTTTTGGTGCTATGGGTTTGATTATATCAGCAAATGTCAAAAGTTATAAATGTCAGCGTGTGAGTCACTGCTCAAAGCCCGGTTTAGGCAAACTCTTACATAATGGTTCATCAGTCACTGTTCCAAAAAAGTAGAGTTTCGGCTTTTTACAAAAATGGGATGAGGATGATGCACTAGGTTTCAAGTTGTTCAGTTTTAGCTTTGGCATGTCTGTAGAGCCTATATGGTTTACATTCAAGTTTAAATTTAACCCAGATTGTACTTGAATACACTCGTTCTCCTGCCGTCTCTCTGTTTTTGTTAGCCAAAGCCTGCCTTCGTCTGCATTTGTGTGTCTAAACGTATCATCTGGCCATAACTAGTATTTCTGCATAATACAAACAAATCAATTTGACTCCCCCTAAAACATTAAACACCCCTCACTCATTTGTCAGTTAAAGTCACCTGTTTGAAGAATCCAAGAGTTAAGCAGCTGAAAGTGATATATAGAGTCAGTCTCTCAAAAGTAAAGTTTATTTTGGACTATTGTAGACAGATACAGTTGGCATGGAAACAGCACGGTCCATTTTTAGATGTTCAAGTCAAAGTTTGGACCTGTGGGTTTCTCAGTCCAGACACCAATGTTTCATCTGGTCCTGTGAGGCTGATCTCTAATTACTGCTCCCCACAGCTGCAGTGTGTAGGCAAAGCATTTACTAAACTTTTACAGCTGAAGTTAGAGGATAGTGTACATTAAAGTGAAAAAACTGAATAATTGAATAAAAGGTCATACATTCTCAGACGCAAATAATCTGAATTTCGAATAGTCCACATACATTCTCAGACGCAAATAAATCTGGTATTTCGAAGCTCAAATGTTCAGATCATTTGATATTGTCAACACAAAGTTTCTGTCACTTGTAAACTTACTCACAGTGGGAAGAGAAACCAAAACTTTTACTCGAGTAAGAATACTGTTACTTGAATAAAAATATGACTCAAGCAGGAGTAAAAGCATGCTGCTAGAAAAGTACTTTTTATAAGTTACTCAAGTAAATGTAACTGAGTAAATGTAAGGGAGTACAATAGTGAGATAAGATTGTTTAAAGATTTTTTTTTTTTTTTTAATATTTTGAACCATAGCTGATGAGTCAATGAAGCAAATAAACCTAATTGGGACAGTCCAGTTTGAAACCACCATCCTAGATTCATGATGACTGTGGAATTGTTTTTAATTGTTTTATTTTTTCCAAATCATCTTCATTCATAAAAAAAAAACAAAAAAAAACTTACTTCCAGTTCTCAAAAACAGTTCCTCCATCGCTCCTTTGTGATTCTTCCTCTGTACAGCACATCACAAAGGAGGAGAGGAAGGAGGAGAGGAAGGGGGTTCAAGTTGCGGGCAGGGGGTGTGGTTTGAGTCCCTGTAAGCGAGGCTAAGTGCTTTGAACATTAGCTTTGTCTCCCCGTGTCTCTGGATGTTATGACAGGTTTCCAGATGGGCCCCGTCATCTATAAATAAACTGCTGTTCCCGTCGAAAAAACACCGACACTTATGTTTAATGCATCTCATTACTTTGCCGCGGATCTGTTCCAAAGACTCTCCAACAAAGAACTTCAGAGAGGAAGACATGCGTGTAACCTGCATATGACCCCCCGCTGAACAGGTGGATTTTGGTCGAAAAACTTGAACGCTCAAACATAGAAAGTGCATTGATCTGATCATCTGAAGAGACAGGAGAGTCTTTCCCCTGAGCTGAAGCTGTGCAGACGTGGCCACTTATTCTTCTTGCACTTGTTTAGGTATAAAAGCAAACACTCATGGGGGTCCAAATAAATGCTGATAAATATAGTCGCAATTTTGTGCATGGTCATATGTGCACAAACCAATTAGAATAGTTTTCCCCAACAAGTATATTACATTAATTCAGTGGGAAGTCTGTTCTAACACCTAAATTGCAATGAGGCATCCAGCCAGTAGCAGTGGACGACCAGGACATCTATTCAGCTGCTGGCAAGGCTTGACTAGCCCATAATAGTTTAGTATTTTAGGTCAAAACAACATCAAAAGGATACCCATGAGGAGAATAAGCAAACACAAATCTCTACATGCCCTCATATCCTTGTAAGACGTCCGTGCTAACCTCTATGTTAACAATCTGGAGTATATAGTTTGCATTAAATAATAGATTATACTGATACTCTGTTGTTTTAAAACTAGCAAACCATTGTTTCTTAGGTTACCAAAATGAAATAAGCATTAGTATATCCATTATATCACTGTATGCCTAAGATATCTTGTACTAATGGACTGGCCTTTAGTTGCTGATGGGGCCCTGTGCGTTGGAATATTATACCTATGCTAGGAAGATGCATAATTAACCTACTATTGGTCAGAGTGTTGATACAATATGTACTCTTTTGCACATAATGACTGCACTAAATACATGTGTGTTCGATCCTTGGACCTTGGTTAAATAGTCTGATTAAACACAATACAATGAGTACCAACTTCATTCCGTGGACATATATGTTGCCTATATAATCGAAATCTTAAGGGCCTATTAAAGCTATAGACCATTCAAACTTACTTCCAGCTCTAAAGCGTAGATGGAGGCAAAATACCCATTGTGTGATAGAGTGGTGTTATTTAGCCTGATTAGCGCTTTGCTGCAGCAGTTCTTCCTGATGTGTTTCTCTTATCGTCTGCATTGGAGCACTCTGGTAAAGGCCAATGTGCCACTGCGTCCAAATCACCCCCCGACTCCTCATTATCTACACACTGGGCACAAAACACAGCACACCAAAGCAGTTATCACTTTTAAAGTTTTATTTGTTACGCTGCAGTTTGACTACAGCATAAGTACAAGCATAAAATCTTTGACTACAACAGCACTTAGAGCAACATTTTTTCATTTTTTTCTTCTTTTCTGTAAAAGTATTGCAATAACAGACCTTAGGCCTAAAACCTATTACATCACAATTGCTTAAATAAAAAGAGGCAAAAGATACACAACGATTTTTACCTCCGCGTTTTGGATAGCTACAGAGAACACGCTTGTATAGTCATGTAGATATCCAAGGTTTATGCGCAGAGGGGGCAGAAGAGGGGGGTTGACGAGAGGAGTTGTAAATAAAGCAAAATAATGTTACAAAATCCATGATGGAAGCAGTCCTATGGTAACTGTCAAGACAAGAGAAATACCAGACTGTATAGACAAATTTGTATTATTCATTATTGACAAGAATAAAATCTGGAACAATAAAAACAGCTACTTGTCATCAGCGGTTGATTACGGAGTTTTAGAAAGAGGGAGCGCGCTGTAGAGAGAAAAAAGAAAAGAAAAAAACTCAAATTAAATCAGTCTGAGCCCAAGTTAGTTCTTCAAGCTAGTGCAGGAAAACCAAAATAATGTTAAGTAGACTCTCCGAAAGAAAAGTACACAACTTCCACTTATTTGGTGCTTTTGAAGAGAGAATGGCGCATTGCTATGTACATCGTCTATAGATAAGAATGAACATGCTCTGTGGATATTGTACAGTGGAGTTACTGGGTACATACTGTAAATAAATGACTGCAAGTTTTAAGTATCAAACATGATGTCCATAATCATATACAGCGCCACAAATAACATCTGAATGTATAGAAAATAAATGAAAAAAAAAATGCAACAGCGTTACTCATCCTCACTTGGTGCAACGGTCTACTGAAAAAATATGTATTTTTTAAAAAAAAGAGAAAAAAATATAAGGAATGACCAGATTTTTGATTAAGTTTCTAGAGATGAAATGCTTTGAAATCCAGAATCAGGCTGTGCTAAACATGCTAGACAAGCTTTGGCAGATTAACCAAACTACAACTGGTAGAAGTACTAAGCGTCCTATCCAGGAAGTGCTCTGGAGGGCTGCGGTCATGTGCTCACACGGCCATTTTTCAGACATGAAGTTGTGGCATAAGGACCATAGACGGCAGAATGTAACGGACTAAGGCATCTATAACTCACTATCAATTTGGCAAAGTCAGCTTATGAGCCATATTTGCAGCTATAGAATACAACTCTAGTAAAGCTAATGGCTATAATGCAATTTCATAATGCATTAATGGAGCTTATCATAAGACTAACTTCAAAAAGCTAGAAGAAATTGGCAGGTTGTCAATTGAATTAGTAGCAATGACTACAAGGCTGACATTCATTGTTGCCAAGATGAAAAGTGTTTTTATAATATGCCTGAAACACAATAACTCGGCTTTACTATCACTGATTCCTCAGTCAGTTATTTTCTGCAGTCTATGACAAAGGCCAATGCATGTGATAGTACGTGACATTTTTACATCAGCATGACGACACACCTGTTAGTGGACTCAAATCAGAAAGTCCAATAGGCAAGTGAATCCTTTCTCACCAACGTCTTTAAGCCACAGGTTTTCATCTTCTCATAACAGACTCATATTCATAGCAAAATATTATAAGTAGTAATTTGTGTTGCAACCATATTCTAAGCATCCTTTGCAAACCATGTTTTCTCATAAAAAAGACAAAGCACGTTTTTAACTGTAGGCATTTTTACAAATTTGATGCTGCCTTTCTTAAAATTCTTATATTGTCTATACATTATATTACAATATTCACAACTTTTGTGGTGTCTACCCATTGGGTAGGATATGTGCATAATATATTCAAGTTATATACAGCACCTTACAAACAAACATAAAGAGAGACAGACTACTGAAAAAAGCACCGTTGGAAGTGAGGCACAACGAAGGTGGGAGCTTTGAGTGCAAGTGGGTTCCTATGTCTGCTCCACACATGGACAAAATGTCAGTCGGGAGGGCATCAGGGGCAACTAGGGCATAGAAAAGAATATAACGCAGTACAAGCTAATATAATCAAAATGTAAGTTAGATTCAAATAGCATCTTTAAGAGCAGGTTAAGAAAAGTGTGACGCTACTGAACTTTTGTTAGCACTGTGTGGAACAGATGCAAGTGCTAGCCTCTGCAGCAATCCCAAGCAACAGTTTGGCCCAGTGTGGTCTGCTCAAACATGAACATTAGGCACCTTATTTACTCACATAATAGTAACATGCAAACCTCCTTGTAGAAAACATAAAATTCATCTTTATATCCTCCATTTACAAGCTATGACTGCACAGACAGGACAAGCCAAGGGAACTGACGGAAAGAGAGAGAGGGAGGAAAGGTATAGCAGGACTGGATGCTGTGGTCGAAACTTATTGAGACTTGTAGAAGAATGTCAAATGTTGCAAAGCATATGGTTGAATTTTAGTCTCAGTACATTGGAGCGTTTGACCCCAGCCAGTTTGGGATTATCTAGAAAGTTTACGCAAATCGGGAGTAAGATGATGGTTTTGGAGGGAAGAGCAAAGGAAGCATGAGAGTAGCAGTAGCAACAATAGTAGCGATAGCAGCAACAGCATTAGCAGCGATGTAGTAACAAACAGAGCAGTACGGGCTAGGGATGAGGCATACATTCAAATGCACTGATGATCCCCATGCGAGCAGAAAAGTACAAATGGATTCTCATGTTAAAAAGCAAGGGTTGGAAATTATTTTGACTAACAACAGCAAAAGTAAAATAAAGGATCTAATTTTATGTAAACAAAAAAAAAAGAAAAGAAACCATGACCCAGTATATTATATCCACCATCTGCAAGAAATTTATTTTAATCTCGTTTCGCTTTTTCATTCATAAATTCTCACTTTATCTGAAAATCTGCAGGATATGCAAAAAGTAAGAATTGAGGGCAGTAGCACTAAGCTTTCATGGAGATCATGGTCATCGAAAGTAACAAAACCAAGATACTAATCAATACCAAACCTATTATTGAAACTAGATACTCATTTAACTGATTACTGATAATATTAAAGAAAGTACAATTTTGTATTGACATTCTATTGTGTAAAATTGTCTTTTTTATTATCGTTGTGTTTTCAAAATTGGTATGGATCAAGTCTCTTTCATTGTAAGTAATTTTCCATCATAGGATCTCACTGCGCAACATTAAGATAATATATAGAAGAGGTTAGAGAGGTGCATCTGAAACCATCTACAGGCATATCATAAACAGATACAGATTATGCTATTGTGGAAGAAAAGGAAGATATAACAAGCACTGGGTCTTGGCATTGAACATTAAGGATAAGAACAATCCCTTGTGATGATTTATGACATGATGGCATGGTATAGGCTTTTGTCTTAACAGCAAGGCCAAATACGCATTGCAGTCTCCCCAATGCATCTGTGTGGCTTTGTATACACAGGTCCAATTGTAAAAAGACGGTTTAACTGTTAACATATAAACGTCATTGAGTCTTCACAAAAGCTAATAATAACGCACATACAAAAAACACACTCAGACGGTACTCCAGTAGTCTAGCAGAGAGTTAAGTGCCTTTCTGTGTCGCTAAAAGGGATATACCCACCAATACATAGACAAAGAAACTGCACTTGCACACTGCCAAATCAGGTCTCCAGTCTCTATACTCTTAAAGGGCTTAGCGGACTCACACATGCACACTTTGACTGGGCACTGCTAAGAGGCAAGAGCGAGAGGGAAGTGCAAAGATGGCCGACAAGATGAAGAGACAGAGACAGAGCAGCGGAGAAGGCAACAATGAGCAGAGAAGGCTTGTTTTTTCAAAAAATTCTTACAAAAAAAGGACCCTCCCATAGCCCTTGACTTCGACCACAAGACGTTTTTTATTAAACCTGATTGCTGCGCTGGCGAATGCAGACAGGAATCCGAACTTTTTTGTTGTTTTTATTGTGGCTTTAGAGACGTGAAGCTTCTAGTTTTGATTTGTGTTTTTTTCCATGGTATTTTGCAAGGGGTGCAGTGTTGGCAAAATGCACTGTGCAGATGAGGGATGCAGGGATTTTAAGGAACTAGGAAATAGAAACTCCCTCTAACTGGTGACTGGACAAACCTGAGATACATTTGAGTGGATGAAAACTAGTTAGTAAGATGATATCAGCTAGTTATTAGCAAGTTATTATTCAACTCTAAACAACTATGCCAAAATGCAACAAAGTATAGCAGTTGGAAACAATTTTGTCAACCATTTTCCTGTTGAATGTTTGGCTGGTCTGCATCTAGACATAATTTTAACCCAGCATAAAGCGTAGGCACACATTTTATATGGTGTTATATTAAGATGACTTCAGACCATACTGCAATTTGTATATTTTTAGAGTTTAAGACAAAAAGAAAGAAGAAAATGCATGGTCCGCCCAGTCGCCATGTTGGAGGGAGGTCTCCAGTGAAGTGTACACAGGTGAAGGGATATTCTCTTACTAAGTCTTACTGTGCCTGTGGAGTAAGCAGACAGGGATCATAGGCTGGGTACAAGTTTTTGTTGCGGTTTCAAAAGAGGAAGGACATAAGCTTATAATACTTTTGTTTGTTTTTTTGTTGTTTTTGCTCCCAACTGTTTAAATAAAGTTTGGAGCCAGAGTTCAGTCAGTCCATTCATTCATGAAAAAGGACCAAAAAGAAAGAAGAAAAAACTACAAAGACATTTTCATCACAGAGCAACGTTTCCCTCTTCTCTTTTACAACAAAAAGATAGTGCAACTTTAAGATAACGTTTTCTTGTTTGTGTTGAATGTTGAAGTTCCCCCATTTATTTTGCTTCCTCATGAACCTTGGCACTAAGATTTGGGTTTGGAGTCAGTTGTTTTAGTTGTGATCTCTAGAAGAAGTAGTCCTTGATTCTCGCTTTGTGCACAGATCCCGGTCCAAAATGAAAAGAAAACAAAATGACAATAAAGTGACCTCCTCAGTTCTGGTGACAGGAGGATGTTAAGAGGAAAGCATTTCATTCTGTGCTGCAGTTTGTGGTGTGAGGAAAAAGCCTCTCCACGCAGTGCATACGTCCAGCCCAGCGCTTTGGACTCCAACACAGGAAACACAAGTCTGCTCTTGCTTCCTTGCTGTCCTTTGTTAACTTGTAGCTAATATTTATTTGTGCATGGGAGTGTGGACAGAGGACATGAGAGACAGGTGCTGTGTGCCAAAAAACACCCCCACTCACCATACAATGAACAGTACATTTGAAAGAAGTTATTATAGACGTTTAATGTCAGGGCCGACAGCTGTGGAATGCTTAATGCAAATATTTAAGCTCAACAATGCAACATGTGGCATTATGAGATTGTTAGCCAAAAACACTAAAAGCCACAATTTACATTTGTTTGAAACAGATGCAAATGTGCATGTTTTGCAGTTAATTGTCTGTAATATTGAAGCTATTAAAACACAGCACAATAGCGCTGGAACTGTAAATTCATTTGCCTTTGAGTACTGCTGTATGAGAGCAGAGGTGACGTTGGCCACAGCAGAGACAGACTAGAGAACAGAGGACAGAGTTCAGTCCAGGCCTCAGGCTCCTCACACCAGGTCTTCCGGTCGGCCGTCCTTGGCCTTGGCAGGTACTATTGTGCTTTCTGATTGGCTCTGCTGCTGGATCGTCCTGCTGCCCGGCCCCCCCACCCTCTGGTTATTGCTGTGCTGGTGAAGAAAGAACGCAGCTCCGGGGTAGTGCCCCATCACCTCGCTGTAGGCCGGTGGTGGGCCCTCCATCCGCCCATGGGTGCTGGAGTTGGCCGCGCTGATGCCCGAGTTACTGCTAGGTGGTCTGGGTCCACCTGCCCCACCGACCCCCCCACCCAAAACCCCGCCCCCTCCCATGTCAATCAAGTCACTGTCGTAGATGGTTCGGTTGGGTGGCGCCCGCACCGATTCGCGGTTCAGCTCCATCTGCTGCTCAGGGTCTCGCAGCTGTAAGGTGCATGGGCCCTGGTATGGCGGGGGTTCCTCTCCGTCTGACAGGGAGATGGTTGGGGGCAGGTCGATCTGGTGCTGCAGGTAAGGGTACGTGGGCTGGAAGCGGCTGAAGCGGTCACGCTGCATGAACGAGGGTGCTGTGAAGCGGTCCCGATGAGCCTGAGGGGCGTACAGCACCTGGTGAACACAGAGGGAAAGAGGTCAGAAAAAGGAAATATAATATATGTTTGTAAACTTGTACATTGATTTTAGTATTCACTCCATGTTGGGTGATGGGGTCTTGATACTATCTCTAACTACCACGTGTATTGTTGTACTAAACCTTGAAGTGAATTTAACACTACGACATTTTGAAGCAGGCCGCATAATAACTGATCACATCCAAAGGCCAAGAGAGAGACCTGTGAATTGGTCCATCCTCCACCATATCGCTTCATCCTGTATCTTTTGTGGCACGTCTTCTCTACAATTAGCTCTTCAGACTGTGACAGCATGATCCATTTCGCACATTTTGGTCCCTTTCGACACATTTTGTTCAGTGGCAGCAAGTCGTTATCGCAAGGAACCCATTTCAATTAGTGCAATGTGGCTCTAATGGCCTGCCCCCACTGATGAAGAGCCAGACGAGATGGAGAACGTGAGAAGGAAAAGGAGAAGCAATAGAAGTAGAGAATGGACAAAGTGCAGTGGCAGGTGGGGGTAACAATTAAGTGAAAAACTTTGTTACTTGAAAGCAAATACTAAATTACTTCTACTGCTGCTGCTAATACTACAGCTGATTCAACTATCACTAAACCAAAATGCTGATGAAGTAGAAGTTAGGAAGGCAGAAAAAAGGAAGAAAAAAGTGTTCAAATGAGACAGGTGGATGGATAGATGTGAAGGAGGGAGGAGGAGTGGAGGTGTGTGGCTGCACAGCGCACTGGAGCAGGGCAGCTCTCAGACGGCTGTCTAGACAGTGTCAGGGGAGGCGCAGCTGATTAATGACGCACCAAACCCCCCACACCCCCTCCTCGCCCCCTCCTCGCCCCCTCCTCCGCCACACACACAGGCAGGTTTCCGTGTCTTTATAGGGACGCGAGGACCATAATGAATTCAGCTGTGATTTGATCTCCGGCTCCGTGACAGGTCTGGAGCATTTCAATATCATTTACAGCAGTGGGGACTAAAGGCTGGACTCACAGTCACAGGTTAGATCGCTTGCTAAGAGAGTTCTCAATAGCTTTAAAATGTGTCAAAATTTGTATTACAATATGGAAAATGTTTTTGACGATATATTTTGTAATTGTTTTGGGCTATTTCAGTTGAAACTAAGTTCTTCCACTCCTTACATCTTATCTCTTTTATTGTTTGAGGTTTAAGCCTCTGCAGAGCCTCTGAAGTCACACTAGGTTTTATAGGTAGCAATTAGCCAGAATCTCTATCTGCATCCCCTTGCAACTGAGAAGCAGTGCACGCACAATTATATGCCCATATTATAAAATGTATATAATCTCCATAAATACCAGCATATATCACCAGCCCAAATGTCAGTTTCAATAAATAAGATACATTTGTGATGGTTTAATGGCTGATAAAAGCATTTCCAAGTCCAATCAACTCTATGTATAGATAATATGAGAAGCTGATGAGCTGGACTTAACACTTTCTTCTATGCTGAGCTGAATACAGACCTTGAATGCCACTGAACCCGTTTACAATTAAGAAGATTTTACAAATGTATTTCAAAACCATATGGCAAAAAGATCATTAGGTAGATCTAACAGAGTCTTCAAATTCCATAATGAGAGAGTAGGAGAGAGAGTAAGAGAAAAGTTAAGTAAAAATTCTCTGGCTCTATGTCCCCCAAACTCTCCTCTTCAGTCGCCAACTCTCCAAATCTGGCCTCTCCCCATGGGCTTGTCTCCTTGTGCGCTCTCCTTCCCCCTGCAGGTCTCTGGGGGGAGCTGCGGTGTTGACACTGCTTTTACCCCTCTCTCTTCTCCAGCTCTCATCTTCCCTCCCCTCTACCTGTCTTGCACTTGGCCTCTTTTAGTTCTGTTTACATATAAGAAGACATCCAGAACCTGCGCTGTCTGTGAGGCTGCCAGGGCTGGCTGTCTGAAAGCAGATTTGGTGCATCTGCGTAGGCAAAAGGGCAGCAAAACAAACCACATTAATTGGCTTGGATAAAGGTTCACACAAAGTGCTCCCTGCCAAACTTTTTACCTTAACAGACTATTGTGTTTTGTCATGTTTTCCTGAGTGCCCCTTCTAGTTTTCCCAAAGAGCACACTTCTTCATAAGATTCGCCATCTGCTCTATCTGCCATTATCCAAATCTAGCCTTTTTTCTGTCATTTTTGGTCACTGGGGTACATCTACGGCACTCTGGGGAACATAGCCAGATTGTTGTTTTAGTATATAGTGCCAGCCAATCACCAAACACTCCCTACATAGTTTAATTGTTGTCATTATTGGCTGAATGTGAGGGTGCACATTTGCAGTCTTAGGGGGGTTGCCAGATTTGCCAGACTTCTCTTATCTCACATGGCTTTAATGTTTACAAGCTTAGGAATACAAAATGTTATGATGTTTTGCCTGGGTTGCTTTGAATATAGATTTTTTTTTTTTTTTAAACAAATTGACAATCTAGCTAACATTTGTGCATTTTA
This sequence comes from Periophthalmus modestus, assembly GCA_019594935.1. Lineage (NCBI taxonomy): Eukaryota > Metazoa > Chordata > Actinopteri > Gobiiformes > Gobiidae > Periophthalmus > Periophthalmus modestus. The sequence continues at coordinate 16,406,417 of JAIEZT010000124.1, read as the reverse complement.
CACACTCAAAGAAACATGAGAATAACATTTTAGTACTTCCATCCGGGCCCAGGTTTGACTTAAAACAGAGGAAAGACAATGCTCTTTTAGTAAATGTCATTATTTTACCTGACGCATAGGAGGGTGCAAACACTTTCAAATGAGGTTCCAACGCAACCTTTCGTACCTCAGTAGACCCGGGTCTGGTGTCATCCAGACATACCCAGCCCTGCCTACATGGTTCAACATCTGATATTTAACAACCTAACAAGCTTTTTTCTAGTATTTCTTGGCTGCATTGGTTACTGCCCATTTGCCATCTTTGGAGAGTTGCCATATTTGTGATTCGGTGCCAGCCAGCCATACCCATTCCATCTTCCATGGCTCAATTTCTGTCAAGATCAAATATTTAGAAGCTTATGAATACAAATGTTATGATCTTTGAGCATTGGACTGCGCAATGGAAACCACGTAGCAATTACTAAAGATAATGCGCTAGGCACTAAGCTGCAAACAAAGCACACAAAGAACCATTTTACTCCCTACATTTGTACGTTTCTTCTCCTCTCCACTGCATTTCAAATAGGCAACATTAGCCAGTAAAACTTATCGATGAGTAGTTGCCACATACCGTCATTTTTAAGAGTTGTCTTGTTGCAGCACATTGAGCAAAAGACCTCCTCCTGTCTGTGTTATGGTGTTCCGAGTTCATTTAGTTTATGGCACCAAACAGGAAGCAGGAAACTCTCTTAAAATACAAATGGCCCGGGGCGAAATGTGTAATAACGAGTGGAGAGATGGAGGAAAACATCTCCAGCGGGTTGAAAAAATATCACACTTATGAGACTTGTTTCGGGGAGGAAGCAGTAAATTAAAGTAGTCTCTCTCCTGGAGCTAAAACACACGTTGGGTAATAGCGAATTTCATACTCTGTGAAGTTTTATTTTTTAGTGCAATGATATATAAATTCTAAATTCTGTTAAATTCTATGATTTTTTTAAAGATGACCTTACTTTACATTTTAAATTTTTGTCTTAAAATTTTAGTAGTACACTGACTGACAAAACCTCCAATACCTTGTTAGACTTTTAAGCATTTAATAGACTTATAATCAGGATTTTAGTCTTGAAGAAGCCATTTCACATGATTTAAGTTAGGATGACAATGATGGCATGTTACGGATGGCATATCACAGGAAAAAAATATATGCAATTTTTTAAAGGCAAATAAAAAGTCTGTTCCAGTAAGTTAACCAGCCCAAGAGAACCCACGGGGGGAAAATTTGGCCTACAGTTGATTGCTGCTATCCAAAATGAACAAAAAAAAAAGTCAAATTTCAATTTTAAAAAATCAAAAAGCCCAGAGTGTCACTTCTGGCCATTGCATAGAGATACCTAGAGAAAATTGAACTAAAATGAGCCAGAGTGGTAGTGACACAATGGCTAACCTGTTGAGCTGGAAAACTACCCAAGCAAAATCGTCTTCTCAGCAAACCAGAGGTTGGTAAAACTGTGTTTTTTTGTTTTATTTTTATTTTTTAATCTTTATAGTAATAGCTTGCAGAATGTCTAGAAATACGTTTTATATGCTTTTTGGATAAATTAGACAGCCCAATGGGTCAAATTTGGCCCTTATCTTAAATTAGTGAATAAAGGGTTAAAATTGAAGTGGATATTTCAGTGTACAGTGAACTTCTAGCAATAATTTAATGCAATGTTCATAATTTTCCAAAGAAGAAAAGGGTTCTCCAGGGCTAGTGGGGCTTCATTCACGTATTTTAAAGCTAAACTTGACCATGCAGAACTTCCTTATTTCATCCTTTTTAATGGCTTGCAGGAATAAATTCAAACAATAAGTAAATAAATATGAGTCTTTTTTAACTTCCTGTATTATGCTTCACTTACTATTTAAATTTTGTATTAATTTTGTTTACAAAATTATACCTGTAGCGACATTTTATCCATTGAGTAGTTTGCTGGAAAGTCTAACTCATTAGTAAGCAAGTCACAATATGTTATTAATTATTTCATCATTTCCAACCGAGATACACCCCTGTTCAGATCTGCCTGATAGTCCCCATATCAGCGTGGGTCTTACCTCTGAAGCTCCTTGTCGAGAGCCGCTGTCAGAAGGCCACAGACACCCATCCTGTGAACAAAATACACATGAATTCAAATATACACACTTACAACACTGTTACCTGACCAAAGCATGTAAAGATAAGTCCATGTTTGATCTGTAATCGCTGGCCATGTTAACAAATACGATAAGTTGCTGTTTTTGATGCAGACCAAGTGATCAGTAAACTTCGATGGTTAAGTGTGTATCTACTGCCTAAATTAATGCGGAAACCCATCGCTGCTAATAGCACTGTGGATCTCCTGGCTTTGATGTCTGCAAGTCTGGGATGCCGTTTTGATGTGCGAGACCAAAAAGCGTCTGATAAAAAAAAAAAAAAAAAAAAAAAAAAAAAAATCAAAATAACTTTCTTCCTTTGCAGAATAAAAAGGGAAAAGGAGGGGGCGGAAAAATAACAACTTAATGAGCAGACAAAAGATAAAAAAACAAGCCCGGATGCAAAATGAAATTGTGCTGTGTTTTTGGTGTCGAAAGGAGACACAACAAAGAAAAAACTGACATCAAAATAATTGCCTGCTTCCTTTTGTCTACATTTGACTTTGGGAACTTTCATAAGATGCCACAGTCAACAACATTTAGCTGCGAAATATAGCACAAAGGAACATGAAACAGAGAACAAAACACTGCAATAGCGTCTTTGTATGGATCTGTTAGGAGCAAAAGGGCAGCGGCTGTTGTTTTACCGCGCAGTTGCTTTGTAGCTTTCTGACGCTACATAAGCAACATACATTTTGTGATTTATTTATTTATTTAAGGCTTTGTGCGGCCACTTTGCCCTCCAATCAAAGCTGGAATTATGCAAAGAGCCGTGGCACAGATGAAAAGGAGGTGACACAGAGGTTAGCGGCTGCATAATTTGAGCTAGAGTTAGTATCTTCCAGAAATGAACACCCCAACAACTTGTTCCACGCTTTTTTATAACAATACATTTTTCTAGTTTTAGAATATTAGTTGTTTTTTTTAACATAGTCCAATATGTAAGAAAATATTTTAATGAGGTCAGTTTGACAGGGTCTCAATGATGTTGAGTCTATCGAGTTATATAAAATGCCTTGGTAATAATGAATTTCACTTTAGTTTTTACAAAATAACACACATAATTTCTTAACATTATGTATTATGTTAGCTAACTACCATATATGTGTGTAGGTACGGTTTTGGGACTTCGTTAGTTAAAATTGTTTCTCAAAATGAGTAGATGCAAGGACACAGTTTGTACCACAGCATTATACGCTCTTAACTCTATTAAGAAAATGAGGATAGTGTAACATCAGATCTTAAAGGCACTGGAACTTATTTTCACTGCCTTAAAACGTGAAAAACAGAACTAATTCATTTTAACCGGCTTGCAGTGGTCCAAGGTTTTTTCCTCACTACCTTATGCATTCAGAGCATCCTAATTATTCACAGCAATGATTTAATAAGCGCTTTTCACAACTTTCAGAGACCACAGCATCAGGGTAACTGTGCACTTGCTGATTTTCGGATAATAAAATGCTGCTTATACAATATATCTGTAATGGGGCAAGATCAACAATGATACATGAGAAGAAATCAGGTGGATGACCTTAAAATTGTACACAAAGTGCGATTTTTTATACACTTGTAAACCATTGTACGTAAATGCACAGTGCACATTTTGTTACACTTTCACACGTCTGTCTAGACTGTGTTCGTGAATTAAACATCAAGGGCCTGCATCTGCCATTGAAGAAAACATAAAATACTGCTGCCTCTCCAAATCTGGGACATGAGGGGCAAGATAAAGGTTTTCATTCAGCCCAGCGGCAATGGGACGAGCAGAAGAGGTGCTATGTTTGTCCTGCCTCGGAAATAAAGAGAGATCACAATGGCTGCTCCGGGACAGACCGTACGAACAGATGATGAAGGGACACGCAGTTTTCATTTGATGCAGGAAGTAAGACGCTGCCAGGTTCTAAATACTCCAAATGTGAGGACAATGAGAGTGTTTGTGAGTCTAACATGAAGACAGGAGTTAAGGCAAGTTTTCATCTGAAATATAGTTGGGACTGGTGAAGTACAGAATGTCCCATACAAGGCTTTTATACAAGTTTAAGTGTGTTTTTCAGTCTTTTTTTTAGGTTTGGCACATGTTTTTTCTGGATAAGTGGTTGTGAACTAGGGCTGCACAATTTTGATAATAAATCTAATAGATTTTTGAGACAAGTATGGTAAGTGCAATTGAATATGAGATATATGTTTAAAAAGTGGGATTAGTAGTAGAGTGCTCATTGTAAACAATTCCAGGAGCAACTCAAATTGCGATTTTGATTCAATTACAATATATTGTGCAGCCACAAAGTAAACTGAACATGGTTTCTCAACAACACTTTCCAACTGTACAAATATTTTAAGATAAATTCGTTTTTGTCGCAGCCCACCTAATAACTCCTAAAGGCGCTGGTTGAATAAAGATCTTGGGCGATGTAGGTTAAAAAGCTAAACATAAGTAAGTAGGTGAGATTACATGGAATTATAGTAGTTACATTACAGTGTACATAGACAATGGAAGGGGTTGTCTTTTCCAAGGACACAATGGCAGAATATATTGTTGAGTGAATTGAGTTACTGAGTTATATTTGCTGCAAGTGCTAAACAAATTGATCAGATGTTCGCAGCAGCTTATGTAAAAAGTTGTAAAGCTGGTAGTCCTAATACCTGTAATGTCTGTGTGATGCCCTCACAAATCTTTCGTTGTTGCTTGTGTTTAGTGTTGCTGAAAGCATCAAAGTCATATACTAATCAATATAAAAACGAGTATCAAACCTACTAATCTGAGCAAGTGTTAATACTAAAACAATCACATACATAAGGCAAAATTGGACTTTTCTTGAATACTTGATGAGTCTGAATGAGTTTAAGCTTTATCAGAAGTAGTATAAGACCAAGACATGTGGTTTGAAAATGTAATGTGCTGAAATGAAAGTATCTTGACAACACTAGTTTATTGCTATACCTGCTGCAGCGCGTGGTCGTGCCTCCGCCCCTGGCTCTGTCGGCTGATGAAGGACCAGGTGGACAGTTTGTAGTGGTTCAGCAGACAGATGATGACCACCACCATCACTGTCATCACCACAATAATGATGACGATCTGAACAAACTCCAGTTCAGCTGAAACACAGAGAAAAATAAAACTTAGGGTTGGGATCAAATATCACAAGGATAAAACCATTTATTTACACATTACGCCTGAGAAGTTCGAAAAGGCATCTACACGCTTGTAATAGTTTCACAGATTTCTGTTATGGTTGACTGTCTATATACAAACCACTGAGTTTAATTAGCCATGAAAAACAAGACACATAGTCAACCACTTAATGAATTTCATTGAATGTATCTTAGAAATATGGCAAAAATGTTCAAACTATTATGAAAAGCAAAAAAAAAAAGAAAACACATATTGCACTGTATTGCACTTCCCACAACTGTTATTTACACACTGACGCAGCAAATCTAACATGATTAGCTTTGTAGAAAACTGGGATGTTGTAAGCTTTATTTTAACTGGTTATGACAAGCCTCGACCAGCAGGGGGTAGCACAGACCAGACTTCACCCTTGTCTCTGTACCAAAGCCATACAAGTCGAGCTTTGAGAGAGCACATGAGAAATGTCCAAACTCTTTAAAAGATGAGTTGTTGTCTGCAGTGACAGTGGTGTCTTTGTAAGGCCACTGAATGCAGGCTGTGTCTGTCCCACTCAGACCAGGACTGTCCCGGGACAAGCATGGATCTGGGACGAGAGAGGAGACACAATGTGCACTGTACCGTCCTGTCTGCCCCCAGTGTCTAGTGCTCATCTGTCATGTGTCAGTCTGATGAAGTGATTTTTTTTTTTTTAGTTCAAAAATCATGAATTGTATAAAAATTTTGGAGTTTTTGATGATATTTTGAACGTGTACAAAGGTTTTCCCACAAATATATGGCAACAAGCATACATGGTACAATACAATGAACATTTTTTGCTTGAGAAGTTGCATATGGGGAATAGTCAGTTATAGCTATGTTCAGTCCCTCTGACTTCATCATTATATCTCCCTACTGTATCTGATCTTGTGAACCATTTTCAATTTTAATGTATAAAGCCAGATTTGCACATCAGAGCAGCTTCAACCCTTGTATCTCTATCTGCTTGCCCTCCTCTGCACTGTTCCTTTTCTCTCTCTCCCTCTTCTCTCCTTAGTCTGACTATTTGAACTCTGGATGTCCACTCTCTCCCGCCTCTCCTCCTCACTCGCCCACTGTCCTTCCCTCATCCTCTTCTATCTCTCTCTCTGTCTCTCTCTCTCTGCTTCTGTCAGAGCGTCTTTTGTTGTTGCAGTTGGTCTGAAGCTGGAGTCTTGACCTTGTCTAGTCTGGCACTGGCTGTGACCTCTGCCTCTGAGTCATTCTCCGGACACAGACTCATTTCGGAGAGAGTGTGCATATGTATATGTGTGTGTGCGTGCGTGTTAATGTGTGTTCATAGTCTTCTTAAGTCCAAGTATAAAACTACGTTCCACAATACAGTCATCCATTTCAGCTGGAATACTTCGATTTTGAAACGATTTAATAGACAAAACATTTTGAAGGATATTGAATATGTTCATTAGTGCTGGTGATTAAAAGCAGAAAAAAAGATTGCTGACATACAAAACAAACACACTGGTAGATAGAGAGTATTTAAATTTATTCTTTCAATTCCCTTCTGCTATTATTCCTTAATAGGGCCAAAATTAGTTATGCACGGAAAAGAATCTGGGGTAAAACCATTTTGTAGTAGTTTGGATCTTATACTGGCCAATTTATTGGTGCCATCTAGTGAAAGCATGAGGGATTGCAGTGTAAATATGACCATGAAGGAACCTCACCAGAAGAAAAGCATTGCATACAAGTTTGCTTTGAATACATTTAGTGTTGGTTTGATTTTGGTAAGTTTTCGGAATAGAGTTTCACTCAATAGGCCAATGATAGCTACCTAAAGTATACTAGAGGAACAATTTCACAATATTTCCCGATAACTTTCAATTGGAAAAGTAATAGAGTTGCCCAATACACCTTTAAGCTCTCTTACAAAACCTGGAGGATCAAACCAAGGGCTAGCCAGTGATTCAGCCTTTTCATTCCCACCAGAAAGTCTCTATTTGAAATACCAAAGTCGACCGAAGCTGGGCCTATCCCCACTGCCCGGGCCTATAATAATCCTGGCAGGCTTATTTGTCAGCTTTAGGCCGAGTTAATGTGGAGCCAGTGCCGAAATCCACCCAAACCCTCTCCACCGCAGCAGAAGCCACAGGGGACGAGTGGGGTACGCCTCGTGAAGAAGGAGGCCAAACCAAATAGAAAGGAAAATATGGAGGAGAGCGAAACCCAAGCCAGTAAAACTAACCAGAGCTAACAACCGGAGTTATGGGATGTAGGGGCCGGCGATATGCCAAAAAAAATCACGATCACTATTCAAATTATGTTACAATGCATTAAGTGATAGCAAGAAGTCATGCTGCTTCTGAGTGGTCACACTTCACTGTGATTGGTTAAACCCACCTGATTGGCTAAATCAAACAGAAAAGACGGAGGATGAACAATAAGAAAAGTAGGTGGGGAAAAGTGTTTGTGCTGAGGCTAAAGCTGCATTGAACAGTAAAATGCTGAATAAAAATGACATCACAGGAGCTGATCAAGATTTTAAAGCCTATCTACAATAAATGTTGAGGCAGCTTGAATTTCAATTGTAAAGTAGAAAAATGTTGTGAAGAAAGCAGTAGAGAAAAAGCCCAGTAGAACAAATGTTGGACAGAACTGCCAAGATTCAAGACCAGGTAAAATGCAAAACCAATTGGGAGTCAAGTGTCTCAAATGAGCCGTGATGTGGCCTCATTTCAAAGGCACCAACAAGTTTGTCAGAAATCAATCCAAGTAGAACTGAATGTGAAATGTGTCGACATCAGCAGAAACCCAAAACAGGGAAGAGAAAGCTGTAATGCCAAGTAATAATTACATGGAGACAAACCACTAAAGGGCTCTCACTTCCCAAATGAAACTTCATAGGCACAAACAATGCTCCCTTTTCATGAAATAAACTATAACGACCAATGTTTCTCCACCAACGGCAACATTTCACAATAAAAGTTTTCCAGAACAATGCATTTTCCTTGTTTTGTTCCATATAACTTGACATATCACCTCCAAAGTTTAACTAAATAATCCAAAGTCCATGTGAAAGGGGGAAAACATGCATTCGTCCCGGGACAAGAGGCATCTGGGACCGGCCTTGGCTTGTGCTAACCACAGAAACCACAGGGAGGGGACCCACGGAGGCTTACATTCAGAGAGCAGCATTCTGGGAAATGGAGAGTGCAGGACTGCTGCTGCTCAGGGCTACAGACGCAGAAGGAAATACTTTGAGTTACAAGACAAAGTTTTTAGAAGGATTAAATGTCTCAAAAGATATTTCCTGAAGCATACTTTAAGTTTACTAGAATATTTGTGAAGAAAGATAATATTTTCTCAAGTTTATTGTGACAGCATAGAAAGTGTCTCACGGTCGTATAGTTGGAGAGCTATATATTTCTGAGATGAATTGATTGATCCAACACTTTAACATGCTCTATGGGGTCGGAGTAGTAATAGAATACACTGGTATGCTCTAGTTCAATGTTTCTCAAACTGTGGTACATGTACTACAGGTGGCAACACTGGGCCACATTGCACCTGAGTTTTTGTTTCAACTAGAGACAAATTGATCAGCCTAATGCATTTGTCCTCCTTTAGTCCCCTGGTCTGGTCTCATTCAGACCATTTTATCTCTGATTTAGACATTATTTAATCCATCTTTAGAGCTGATGCTATCCGAAAAGCCAATATTATGGTGGTGGTAGGTGGTACTTGGATCCACTGCTCTGATTGCTTGCTATTCCCCAAACTGTTCATGTTCTTACTAAGCCAACAACAATATTAAACCTCCCCTTACAACTTTGTAAATAAATCAAAATGCATTTAGTGGGATTTTTACTTTCACTTTCTGCATCCGAAAACCACTGGAAACCCTTGAGCACTTGCTGACCTGCAAACGTGAAAGTTCAGAGCTTCGTAGTTTGCAGTGTGCGGAAGGAAAAAGGAAGTGCTGCGTTCAGGCCGAGAAGCACACGGTGTACAGCGACGTTCAGGCCCAGTGCAGAGGAACAGAGTGTGCTGGCAGTCTGCTTTACCAGCACCACCAGCCTGATGTTATTACAACACTAATCCACTTGTCAAAACAATATGAGGCGGGCGTCTGCAGCTCACTTCCTTCAGCAGGATCCGGCATGTGCACCGTGACCCAGCAGTCCATGGGCTTTTGTATGTTGGGGACAGAGCAGAGAGGCCATCGAGTTTATACAAATGACATCCAAGTGACCGCTGCACTGCTGTACACTACAAGAGCCATTATCTGTACCAGTGTTGTCACGATACTAAAATATCAAACTTGACTTCGATATTAAGGAATAGACTCGATACTCAATTCTGATTCCATGATGCTAATAAAAAAATGTAGTATTTTCTTTTATATTACCATGTGGCCTTATATCTGTGTAATCTCTCAGTCGTCCAGGTAGGTTCCATCGTTATCCATGGGCGTGTACTAGTTTAAGTGTCTTATACTTGTTCTGATACAGCTCAAGATCATTCTACAGCTTTTCAGGAAAGGTTCATTTCTGTCCTGCTAAAATGAGTAACTAGTTTTGATACTAGCTTTAGATTTTTGATACTTTTGACAACCCTAGTACTTTCCATTTTTGTGCAGTTTTGGAGAAAGTCACAATTACTATACCAGCTCTTTAATATTACTTCTACAGGAATATTATTAAGCAATTACTGTGCACTTAGCAAGGAAGTTATTTAATGCTCATTAATTAATAAAAACAAGGGCTTATACAAATATCATGCTTTGACATTGATCAGGCAATTTGAAAACTGTACAGCATTTTTGTCACAGGTGCAAAATGTGAACTGTTCAGATTTCTCAACAGTTCCCCAGCTATCTCCTCTCATGGATCATACCCTGATCATTGTTTTGACTTGTGCTCCCCTGCTATTGGTCTAATATTAGTCTGAGTAATGCCCTAACCTTGATCCTGACTACACCGTGAGACCAAAGCAGCCGCAGCAGACAATCATTAAAGTGGTTGGACCTGAAGAACACAGAGAGAAATGCGTCGACAGGATGTGAGTCGGACTTACGAGCCGCTTTCTCAAACAAGGTTTACTTGAAGTTGGTGACAGCGCGGGATTATCATGTCTGCCTGCATAAAGGTCAGCCTTCTTCTGTTCAGCTGCACCGGCAAGAAAACCTGCTCCATGATTTAAGTAGAGATTTAAGCAGAGATTAAGTGGCTTCTGCTTAAAATATAGCCATTACGCAACAATCTGACAAGAACGCAATGGGTGTATAGAGCTATAGGTAATTTGGACTAAAGGCACACATCCTACTATCACATCACTAGAGACTTAAATATAATTGTTATTGATGCATAATTCATTGGCCATGTAGCAAACTCGCAAATATAATTTATGCTATTTTATGGTAATTAAATTCAGAAATTGCAAGCCAAGTCTTTGCATTTAATTGCGTATATTGCATGTAGAAAAATCCACTTAAATGAACGACGTTGTGCCGCAAAACCCACAGCTAACAATTCCGCTACTGTCACCCCTAGTTACAATCCCTACCATAAAGTATTCGTCCTGCTTTGCCACTACAAAGTACATTCAATTTCTTTAATACTGTTTAGGTAACAGTAACATTAAACTCTGAAAATAGTATCAATAGCAAGCACAAAAGCCTTTTAGCCCATTTTTCTAGCGTAAACCAAAGAAACATTTGGGCCATTATAGAGCTAAGTGTGCAAAAGGTATTCATCGGTAACTGAAACCTATCAAAACACTTCTGATTGTACAGCATCCAACTCCGTCTACATGATTAGTGCTAAAACCTAACTTTGCATTCCGAGTGCATCAACTTGAATGCTCCAAAAGGGCTATAAAACCATAAAACCATTAGCCGCATACAACAACAGCAGCAGTAGCTCATCCCAACGACCATTTCAAAGAGACAAACAGTGAAAGTAAACAGCCGGGAGAGCCTGACCCCATGACAAGCCTTTGACCCATGTTTGTCTATACAAGTGTGCGCGTATTATGAGTTCATGTGTGTGAGGTGGAGGTGGAGGGGGGGGGTGGGGGTGGGGGTGGGGGGCAGGTCACGCAGTTCAGCCGACCTGCAACTGAAAAGGAACTGACCAATCGCACGCCAGTTACCACGTCACATGATCAAATGCATAGGCCGTGGATCGCAAATGGCGCAGTGTGTTGGCATGATACTTTCCAGGTTAATTCACAACAACAAGAACAAAGCTTTTTTGAATTACTTGAATGTATAGAAATAATCAGTACAATTACCTGATTATACAACACAATATACATAACTTTTCTCTAAACAACAAGGAAATCTCATTGGACAGGGTGGATAGGATTTTCCCACTACTATGATGCGATGATGACCTTTTTACCACCTAATGCAGTTAAAATATTTGAGCTCCACTGGCCCGGTGGGGATCCAGATTTCAAGAGAGATGACAAGACAAGATACCTTTGCCACTGCAGTAATAGCAGTCCTCACTGTAGTACTTTTCCTAGTAGGCAGTAATGATCGAACACTAACTTTGCACTATAATATTCCAGTGTTCACAGAAAATGGCCCGAATGCATCGACTGCACTCACACCCTGGTTGGACTGTGTCTGGTTCACATCTGACAGACTGTGCTGACGGAGGCGCAGGGCGTGTGGGGAGCAGGCTGCTGGCTGTTGTTGCTAATGCAGAGTAGGAGAGCGCTCCCACAAGCAGAGGAAATGCCTATCAGCTCTCAGGCTGGAGAGAGGAGAGAGAAAGAGAGCGAGAGAAAGATAGGAAGAGAAAGAGAGAGAGAAAGGAGCTTCACTTATTACCATTCCTCACAGCGGAGTGGAGCTGAGCAGAGCAGAGCAGGGCCCACAGCTAAGGCAGCAGTTTATGAACAGAAGGCCGCTGCAAGAGCTGACAGGCAAAACAAAATGGGAAAGACAGTAGAGGGGATGGCAATGCAGAAATATAATGCAGTTATGTTGTTGGAAAGTCAGGGAAATAAATATGCATGAGTAGGTGGGGTGATTAAAACGATACATTTTTGTAGGTGTGTCTTAATGAAATCCTTATGGGAAAACTTGAATAATGAGTTGTGAATATCTAGTTGAGTAATTTTGTTGACACTTTTGTTTTTGTTACTTTGTTTCATACTTTAGGGAACTAGAAGTATCCAACAACACCTTTCACAGGTTAGGAGTAGGGCAGTACAAGATGGATTGAATGAAGATGAATTAAATGTTACATTTTCTAGTTCAGAAATAAATGGATAGATGTGTTCAAAAGCTCTGATTCTTCATGACCAAATGAAATCTATTTAAAATTAGAGAATGAGATTGGACAGTTAATTTGAATCTTTGCTAATCTGTGTTTGAACAATGAATCAATACATTGCACAACTCCACCCATTCATCAATTTGCTTAACTTTTGGGTTTAATGAGACTTAATACAGTATGATGCACCCACCCATCATTTTTGTTCATTATTTGACTCAATCACAACAAGCCTTCCAGCTGGCCTGTATCCTCCCTAGTCATTTCCTGTTTCCTGCTTGGGTCTAGGGCTGCATGAGAGAGAGAGAGTCGGAGCTGAGAGGAGAGAGAGGGGAAACTCTCACAGCCACACCTGGCAATCAAAAATGCACTTTAGTGTGAAATGAACCAAGGGGGGAAGGAAGTGCTGCAAGTGCAAAGCTAAGCCCTGTTTTTACTGCAAGAACTTTTCCCAGGAACCTTTGAACTCAAGACTAAATTTAGTTGCTGGGGACTTGGGTTTGGCCCCAAAAGTACCCTTTCTCAAGCCAGAGTGCTTCCTGAAACTTTGGGAACTCTCAGTACAAGCCAACACCGCAAAACAATGTGAACAGCCAAGTCACTTAACACCCGTGTAAAGATAATGTAAGTAGATTGGTGTGTACAGGTGTTGGATATTTCCTGACAAATTAGTTTCAGATTCAATTTTTCATTGATTTTAAACAGGTGGAGGGAATGACCAGATGTTTAAGGAATTTATATGGTATATGCTCAAAAAATACAGCTGCAAAAATGTAGTTGGCATTGTTGATAAGTTAATGACTGCATAGAGGCAGCAGTAATGTTAAAGATGACTAAAATATAGAATTGTACACAGAAATCTTCTTTCTGTAAGCCTTTACAGACACAGGCAAGCACATTGTCCAGTAACTTGTAGATAACATTAATAACATATATACCAAATGAATGTTATTAATGTTATCTACAACCGTATTTATTCCCAAATAAGTGACCCAAGCCTCACAAGTCACATAAAGTCTTTAAACTAGTACACATTCAAAGCAGAAAACAAGATGGCACTTAGTCAAACCAACTTTTGAGTGGTCCAGTTTGAGTGAGGCCCTGTCCCTCCAGTTCACAGGCTACTGCCCACCTCCTCACCGGGCCCACACACACACACACACACACACACACACACACACACACACGTCTACCAGTACACCCGACCCATTCTCCAACACCACACTGTCTGCTGCCACAGCGTCGCCATGGTAACCCCTGGGCACGGTGCCGCGATCAGGAACAAGGGCCCGGAGCTGCCTCGACCTGGCTGGCACAGACACACACATACAAGAGCACCGAGAAGAGACAAAGTAGAGGAGAGGAAACACAGAAGCCAGTTTTTCAAAACAGCGGAAAACAAATCATTTTACCAACGCACTAGATTATGTATTACAAGTCATTAAATTGTCCAAAATCAGGTCCGAGATAAGTCTAAGCGAGATTCAAAAATGTAACAGCCTAGACCTGACTAGAATATTCATAGCCAACATATTAATACACACAGAACAGGAGGGAAGGGGAGAGAGGAAGCAGACAGACAGGCAGCTTAAAAATAGTGGCACTCATGTATGACAAACTAATGGTACTAAATCAACCAGACTAAGAATACCATGTGAGATTGCATTCAAGAATGACTACACATAGGCCGATTATCTTGGACAAAACAAGAACTACAAGAACTCACTTATGAAGCAAAGGGAAGAGAAAGTATCGCAGAAAGGCAGTTTTAAAATAGTGCCAGAGCTGAGACTATGAAGACAAATGTAAAAAGCACAGTCATACAGAAAGGTGCTCTGTAATACCACATAAGCTGAATGTCTGTATACCAAAGAGCCGTTATACCGCAGTTTGAGAAACGCTTTTTTAGTTGACTGAGTAGTTTCATAACTTCCTCATCAACTGTACAGGTGAACAGATGTTTCAAGTGACTGACCAGATGTGCAGGCTTTTTTAATTATACACAACATGTCAGATTTTTTGTGTAAAACAATGCACCAACCCAGGCTCTGAAATCTCCCTAATATGCACTTGTTACATGCACACACATACAAAGAGAGACAGAGAGAGGGGAGAGGAAGTAGCAGCAGCAGTAGACAGGCCGTTTTGAAAGAGTGGCACAGTTAGCGGGGAAGAGCAGACACATTAGCATTAGCTCCCTCGGGAGACGTAGCTCGCTAACGTCTAGACGGCTGGTATCGGCCCGGGGCACAGAGAGAGTGTGACACAGCACGAAGCAGATACGCTCGCCCCCCCTCCCCTTCCTCGTTCCTCTCCCTCCTCTCCCTCAGCTGTCTATAACAACAGGCAGCAGGCCCTCCATGGAAATAAATGAACTAGTTTAGAGCTGCTTAACCCGGAGGAGAGGGGCTGTTTGTGTATGGATGCACGGCATGGATGGAGCACATTACACAGGTGTCGGAGGGTCAGGAAAACATTGGGAAAAACACTGCTGCCACATTGGGCTTGTTACAATGTGGGAGAATAATAATAATTTTAGGGATGGGCGACATATTGGTTCTAATAATGGGATCGGCATGTCGGGATTGGTAATGGCTGATATTGAAAATTTAGCTGAACTTTGGCACTGATATTTTTCGAAGCTCTTCCAGTCTCTATGTTCCCATGTGTCATTCCCAGTTTGTCTTCAATGTATAAGGACAGTAAATAGAAGAGCAAAAAATGTGCCTATACACATACATGTAACACATTACTTTATATCCTGGATAAATATATTTAGATATTCGTTTTTCATTGTATATATTATTATTTTAAAAATAAAAGTTAATTTGTGAACTTTAAATGTGTGCATCGGCAAGTATCGATTAGCAGCCACTCAAATATCACATTTTGATATTGACTCACAAAATCCATATCGGACCATCCCTGGTTGCTTTCAAATAGTTCCGTGAACGTCAACAATTTGGCAAAACTTTCAGAGAACAAATATACAAAAGGTTAGGGTTTTTGCCATACACGAGTGATTTATGACCGTCGACATGCTTGGGCGTGGAGTTAGGATATAAATTCTGTGATGGATGTCAGGCTAAAAAGTTAATTTAGTCTATCAAAAGTCTAACATGTACTT
The DNA here is from genome assembly GCA_019594935.1 of Periophthalmus modestus. Lineage (NCBI taxonomy): Eukaryota > Metazoa > Chordata > Actinopteri > Gobiiformes > Gobiidae > Periophthalmus > Periophthalmus modestus. The sequence continues at coordinate 16,390,741 of JAIEZT010000124.1, read as the reverse complement.
AAAGCTTGCAATAAAACATAACGTCATGTTTGAACTGCTGTGCTCCAGGAAAGAGTTACAATGTCTAGTTGGCAGGTTTAGTTCATACCTTCAGCATTACATTGTCTTCAGCTAAGAAGCACTCAAGTGTGGGTTCAGTTTTTAAATATGACCTGCTGAATGTAATATCCACACCCCAAGTTTTCTGCCTCTTTACAAGCAATAATTAGTAAACAGATCGTAAGTAACAGTGCAGGTTTTATACTGGATGCCCTTCCAGATGCACCCTTAAACATGTCAGACAGGCTAACCCTCCATCTTGGGTGGTGCTGACCAAAGTTGCCCCAACAGCAGCACTGAAGGATGAGCCAAAAATGTTCATTTCTGTCCTATGAACATCATTTTAGCATTGATTCTTGCTAAAATAACTATCTAGTTTCGATACTAGTTTTAGCATCGATTAGTATCTGATTTTCGATACTTTTCTAGCTTCTAACCTTGTCCACAGCCCCGTTACATTATAAGCATTTACTTCAATCTTTGTGCAAGTATCCAAATCTAAATTAAACTTGTATTTCAAGTGCTTTTGTACATCATATTAAACTAATATTTAATTTACAAATCTAGGTTGGAAAAATAAATTGCAGGAGACATTCACAGCAATTGAGGTTATGAAAATGATACTAGGGATTGGTTTAATCCCTTCAAATCCCACAAAAATGAAACGTGACGCACAATCAATTGACACTTAAACCCTTAACCATAACAATTCCAGCTTCCCCGAAAACACAATTAGATCGGGTGTGTAACCTAAACCAACGTATGCCATTTTTTCTGTGCCAAGACATTAGCGGCACATTATTTCTGGTGATTTGATTGAGATGCTGAGAGAAAAATATCCAAAGAGGAGAGCAGGCATGAAGAAGAGGAGGGGGAGATGTTATGAGTGTTAGTAAATGGAGGAATGGATGAAAAAAAAGGTGCCAGACGAGCTGTAGGGACCGGGGGCACTGAGAGAACAAACAATTACAGCTCTGTCTCGTTGCACCATTTTATTCTCCTCCATCATTTCTGTTCATCTCCGCAGCACAAGGGGGAATCATCACACAAGCACTCAAAACAGGATTAAAAACACAGGCTTCTCAATCAATCTGGCCTGACAGCAATATCTCGGATGGATGCTAAAGACGCTAATGCCCCTAAAATGTGAAATAAATGCGGTTGGCTCCGAGTGCGCTTTTGGTAATTATGAAAGACAGAAAAAAGTAACTGAAATTTAAGAGTTGCTGCATAACAACTGCGACTAAAATAAGAATGACAATTAAAACATGCCAACCCACATACATGATGAGGTGGAGGTTAAACACAAATATGATAATTGATAACGCAAAGTCTGTCTCTAACAAGTCTGCAAAAAGAGTTGATTAAAATGAAAAACATTTACTCACAAACGTTTCTTATGGATTTCAGTGACGCAGTTGGTGTAACACGACATTCATTTTTGCCACTATCACCTGCTACTAATATAAAGCCACTAAATGGTCAAATGTGTTATATTGTTGCAACCACTGTCTCACTGTCAGTTAAGTAAGACGTATTGATTCTGAAAATATCACGATAAATGCTATTATTGAAATGGATTTATGCCACTTTCACAATTAGCTTTAAGCAGGATAATCAAGATAAACCCAGTGAATCATATTAACCATAATGTGGCCAGCAATATATAAACAGTACAATGAAACACAAAAGTACTTAGTTATTGTGTCGATAATGATGGTGCTCTTAGATGTTAATTATTGGGCCATCTACAACCCAAATGCCATCATATTGGCCTAATGCTACGTAAATAAGATATGCCTTTATTAGTCCCACAGTGGGGAAATTCCAGTATTGCACCGCACAGTTAAAGACAGAAGGAAAATGGTACATGCAATAAAATAAGATAATAGATAAATAGCTTAAAAGAAAAAAATGAAAAAATTAAATTTAAAATTAGGGCACTGGGGCGATATATATTGACCCTGAAAAAATACTCTTCATCTAGCATATACTGAACAATAAGTTGATATAGTAATAATCATAACCTTCCTGTCAGTTAGTGGATTTCATCTGGTCTGAGTTCAGTACCGTGTTCTTGAGTCCCTCTGCACCATTTTGGAAAGAGACAGCGAACCGACTTTATAACAAAAAGGCCAAAGCATCATTACTAAACAATTGTGCAAAAGATAGTTACACCAGTTTAGAATCTATTTTTTTTTAACAATGGAAGTTGAATACAAGCTAAAAGAAGTCTTTAAGAATGATTCAAGATTGTGCCAAAACATGCGACAAACTCAAGAGAACTGCGTCTGTCGCATGTCTCCATCGTGCCTCATAAAAATAAAAAGAAACTAAGTACAAAAGTCTATGTGCACACCGCAGCCAGCACACATTTGTCTCTCAAATTGCAGCTTTAGGGCTTAAGACATGTTCCAGGTTCATTTGCAAGAGATCAGATGAGATTTGAGATATCATTAACATTAGCGTCAGACTCAGCAGCTCCGTCCTCACAGTCATGCTGCAGTTTTACATGAGGAGAATGGAAAACTGAGGCTCCATGCAAACAACTGCTATTAGGACAATGAAGTGTTGATCGCTGCCTGATCAATCAAGACAAGTGATTAATGTGGTCAAGGTTACACGCAACTTCTGGGTCATTTGGAGACATTATTTTGACAGTGTTTTGAAGGGTCAGGACACAAATAAACTGAACATATTTTGAATTTATCTCAACTACAAATGGGAAAAGATCTCGCACCACAAGATAAAATTACCCCAAAATTGAGCACACGTGGAAAATTATCTTTTTTTTCATATGCTTAGATTTACTTTGAACAAAAAATAAAGATGAACCTTGCAGAGTTGAGATAAAATCAAAATGTGGGAGGTGAACTGAATTGCAAAACCTCTTGTCCTCGTGGACCCAATCTCGTGTCATGGAAAGTGTCTCGTTCCACGTCTAATCTCAACATTGTAATAGAGTAGAGTATATGTATGGACAAAAAGCAAGTACAGTTGTATAAAGCACCATCAAAGAGTCGTAACTTGGGCAGTAGCTTGTTTATCAGCGGCGATAAGAGCTAAGGGCAGGAAACAGTCAGATGATCGGCCAACAGTCTAACGCCGTGAACAACAGAGTAAGTCAGCTATGGAAAGTGGAGTAGGTCAAAGTTTGTTTTGAATTCAAGCTGTGGGTTAAATAACAGTTATTGACAGAGTGCCAGTTTCCACTCAAAATACTATGTCATTTGTGGACTGTACGTTTGCAAAGTTCATTGTGATTTACAGTATGCTAAAGTGCATCAATAGCTTAATTTGTGGTTTCACACCTTTTTCAACTTTTCAAGGTACAAAGTTCAATTGCATTTTTTATGTGTTAAACTATGTTTTCACAATACTAAAATTTCAAACTTGATTTTGATACCAAGGAATAGACTCGATATTCAACAGAGATTCTGACAGCACGATAAAAAGTCTTTCTTTAGGCAATAATGTCATTCTCAGCAGTAAATCATAGTACTTTCTTTTATATTGTCTTCTATCACGCAGTCGTCTAGGTAGGTGCCATAGTGGTGTATAACAGTATATGCAGACTCATACTTGTTCTGACGCAGCTCGAGATCATTTTAAATCCTATTCATGAAAGGTTTCTGTCCTGTATATGTGACTTTTTAGTATCGACACTTGTTCAAATGAGTATCTAGTTTCAATACTCACTTGAACAAATAGTATTGATTAATATCGGATTTTCTAACCCTAAAAAAAAATGTCTGAGTTTGGGTGTGGGCACAATCGTATTTACCACTGCAAGAGCAAACAATGCCTTGGCAGATCTTTTTTTCTTTATTCAAATCCATACCCCATGTTTAAGATGTGTGCAAAGTGTATCCCAAGGTTATGAAAACTCTTTGCCAAAGTTATCAAGCTGCTCTTCCCAATAATCTTGTGCTCAATGCATTATCAATTCCTGCTTGTTGTAAACAGCCAATTAAAAGTGAAATGTTTCTTGAGCGCTATTGATTTTGCACTGAAAGCTCAGGTTCTGCTCAGCTCTGTTGTTTTTCAAAAGCAGTGCATCTTGGGAAAGAGATTAAATATGATTACGCCGTCTAGCAGAACAGACTTAGTGCTGTCTTTAAATTAGGGACGGGCGTTACAAGCACGAAAACTTTTCAAAGAGAGGAAGTTACGGCATGAATATTCATACTCAAAAAAGTGTCATTTATTTGGGATTTTAAAGGACTGCTGTGTCTTTTGAGCATTAAGAATTATATTTTATTTACTGATGACTGCAAGCAACATTCAAAAGTGATGAGGCAAGGGACTCAAACTAAACATGCTGAGCTGTGGTAACAAAGACGTAAATCAATGCTATGATCAATGGTCAACTTTAATTACTGAAGTATAGAGGTGTGTGTATAGTGGAAACAATACCTCACAGACCTCAATAATAATTCAAAAATCTACGATGATGATCTTTGACTTTGATTCAACTCGCAAAACAAAGTGATAACAGCCTGAGATGTCAACATATTGATAAAGTATGGTCAGCTGTATACCAAAGTTCCTTGCTGATCATCTGAAGTTTATGGTTCCATGCTGTCGGTTGTGATATTTGAACGTGATATTTGACTCTTTGCTCATAATATGTTTCATCTTAACACAACTAGCCCTTTTGTATTAAGAAAACCGACATCGGGGTTGTCAAAAAAGTTGATACCCAGACACAAAATCCACTGGCGCTGCACTGTTCTTTTGGTTATGTCTATCTACTCGACATCTTTTAGATTTCTTCTTGACTGATGCCACCGATTGCCTGCCCCACTTTTCCTGTGTTTAAATGTGATTACCGCTGACTTATCCTGGTCTAGGGCTGAGCTGGGCCCATGAACTCGCTATGAAACCAAAGGCGGCCATATCTGCGCCATCTGCATGAATTTAACATGAACAAAGAGCAGGAAAGACACGACTCCCTGCGATAACATGCCATGAATATTACAACGTAGTCTAATATTATCGATAGTCCAGCCTGTAATATTCATGAGAGCAGTGTCAAAGTGATCGCTCGGCTTTCTGAAGGTACTGTTGGACATGGTATTTGTCAAGTCAACGTGCTGCCTCAGAACCAGTACATGCCTGGTTAATGCAAGTCTAGACATCCTTTATTAGAGTCTCAGCCAGCGTCCAGTGTAGCCAGAAAGAGCTTATAAGTAGTACAGTATTAAGACACTATTGGTTTTTGTTAGTGATGTTTAGGCAATACATTAGTAAAGAATGATGTTGAAGATTGAATTGAATATTCTTCTTGATATTTTCAATCTGGTTCAGGACTAAATAAGGGATCAACCAAGACAATACCAGGATGGACTGATGTGTCTCATCCAAGTCAAAGGGCTTCTATTGAAAACTATTGAATCAAAATTGGTCAATGGTCATATTTTTATAAAACGCTTTTCCACTTTCAAGGCACTCAGCGCTTTACACCAATGGACTACTCAACTATTCACACACACATTCATACACCGGTGTACACAGACACTGGGGGCACGATGAGTTAAGTGTCTTGCGCAAGGACACAACAGCAGCATTCATTTTTGAGAGCTGGAATCACCTGTGGGTCAGTGAATCTGGCCGCTCAACCAATGAATTCAAACCGCCAATCTTCGGATGAGGGGACAAACACTCTACCAACTGGGCTACCGTGGCACGTTTGCAGCTGCAGTGTTGCACAATAAATTCTACGACTATTTAGGTGCACAAAATGTAGGTTACAATATGTTTTATGGGGTAAAACATTATGTGGATTCTTCGTGTACTTGTAGTTTGTATTTCGTCATCTTTCTTTTTACTGCTCCTGCAAAATCTGCACTCTGAACTGAATCCTAATTTGAAACCTTAAAAAGCAAATCTAAACAAAATTGCTATACTCGTCTGAAAAATCACAGTTCTGCTTATCCATAATCATGCAGCCCTACCAACAACTAAAACCTAACTTTAAAAAAAGCCTGCATTTTTTACAGCACACACAACTTGCCGTGGTCCCATTATGTTGATTAGACAATTTAATGGTAATGATTTTCAATTATTTGCCCTGCCTTACAAACTACTCTCGCTGCTATCACTGTTACTAAACACAAGCCTTATTCAAATAGCCTGCAACTCTCTCTGTGTAAAATATTCATGTTGTTAGGTGACATAGCACTAACCCCCACCTCTCTCCCTCCTCTCTTTCTCTCTTCCAGGTGAGTGTACACTATCAGAGCCAGACAGACAGGATAGCGTCTAGACAGCCCCCTCCCTCCCCCTTCTTGCCCCCACTGCCCCCGTGCCATAAAGCCAAGCACTGCCTGTCTCGCAGTGATTGAACCAGACTGTGCACCGGGGTCATGCTCGTGTCACGGTTAAAAGGGAGGGGGTGGGGTCAGCAGGGGTCAAAGTGCGGGTGGTTATTTAGGTGTGTTTAGCGGTCTACAGCAGGTTACTGGCAAGCTTTAATGAAAATGGAAATTTTCTGGGTTTCAGGAGAGATGTATAGTCCTCTAGGGTTTAACTGAGATGGCGGCAGTTTTGTGGCCTGGTTGGATTAAAATATGTGATTATATTCGACCATGTCACTGGTATTAATTACATGGTTAAACATTTATAGATTTTGGTTTACTATACGAAAATGCCTCACTATTAGGGATGTCGCAATATCAAATCTTGGTGTGTTTTTTTTTGAGTGCCAATTGGATAGAAATTAATCAATTTGCTTTTAAAATTTCCCTTATCATTATTTGTAGTTCTTAGGATTATTTTTGGTTCCAAATGATCACGATTATCGATTAACCAGTTACTTTTGATATTCCTACTCACAATCAAAAAAGTATACTGGCTCTTTCCCACCATCTGAGTGATAACTAATGAGGATATCTAGATATTAGAACCATAATATCTGTTAACATCATAATATGAGATTTGGATATCATTACGGCTATCAAGAATATGCAAATATCCAATAGGGAGACATTTTAATGCCAAGTGAAGTAGCGTTGAGTGGAGAGGAGCTTGAGCAGTGCTTGTCTAGTCACAGATGATGACGATAATTACTACTATTATTTTAAAGGACAGCAGTGTGCTTCAGTCTGTGTGGACATGCCTTGGGTGCTTATTAGCATTACAGAGACACAAAGCAATGTGTTTGACTTGACCCAAATAATCTGAAGCAGCTGAGTAAAATATTTGACCACATAGATTATATGTTGCTGGAATTCAGTCTTAAAGATGCACTCTGTAACTTTTCAGGGGCTGTGGGGATGCTAGTGATTTTACCTCAATAGGGCGATAGTATGGAATTAAATGTCTTCTATTTAGTCAATATCAGGTGCCTTAATTACGCAAGGAATACTTTAAAAGACGTGTAATGCACCTCTCTAGAGATCTGATCGGTAACTGCCTGGTGGTGTCACCTGCTTGTCTCCATGGAGAAGTTTAATGCCATGCTGCAGGACATTCAGACCCTCCACTAGAACAGTTACATAGTGAATCTTTAAGTGCCTAGTAAAAAGTTGTCTCCCAAGTTGTAGTCTCCATTTATGACTCCTATAACTTGTGCTGTGTGTATAGCAGACAAGTAAAATAAGACAAAGAGGATACAAGATAATGATTATTTTTTCTAATGTTGATCATCTCTAAAATGTGATGTTGTTTGTATTTTTTTTTTTTTTTAGAGTGGTGCCCCTTATGAGATTACGTGAATCTGTAGACATAAAAAAAAACAAAAACCCTAGCCGTAGTTGAGTGATGGTTACAGTTTCGCCTGCAGACTTCCACACTTCAAAGACACTAAAAGGACATGAACTCTGACTCTTTCACCCTGGGCTCTCACAATAGGCCTTTTGTTACCCAACAATAGCTTCAGTAACACTCCAGTCGCACTCCTGCCTCTCACAACGATCAGGTGACCACTACACAGTCACCTCTACACGCTGTGCATCCTCCACTACAGGCTGAGCGCATTACACCATCTCAACAAGAAAGTCATGCACAAAGGTAGGCCCATAGGGGAAAACAGCCACAGGCGAAAACACTTACTATTTATGTGAAACTTACTTTGGAAACTAATGTTAATTAAAGATTTAAATGGATTCATACTTGGGCCTGTCATGATAATTCATATATTGAACGAAAAGGTGATATAGTAAAGTTGAAATAATAATTATTTGGGGTGAGTATTCACTCAGCTTGTACATTTTCTTTGCACTGCTGGAATTTTTTTGTTATTTTTTGCCTCTAGGATAAGATTTAAGCGTTTCATTCTGTCATTTATTTATTGCAGCTCATAATTCTGTAAAAATATTGTACGTGGTTTGACAGGCCTATTCAAACTCCCACTATATATAGAATAAAGCGGCCCTGATCTCTCACCTTTTACAGCTTTTTAATTTCGTCTAGTGGTTATTGTCAACCCTGCTGGTGTAAAGATGTAAGATGTAAAGATGAATAGCTCAGTGGTTTTATTTCTTTGTCATCTTTTTTTGAAACTAGGACTGCAGGACTTAGGGGGAAAAAAGTTCAATTTCTCAGCAAAGTTTTGCAATTGCTATTAGATTTACCATTTATTTTTTTTGTAGGATAGCAAGGTACATTGTAAACAGAACCAGAAGCACTAACAGAGATGAAGACATTAATTGCTAACCTAATACAAGAATCCTATGCATTTCAGAAGATGTTTGCAGAGGCGTAAACTGCAGAGTCTCAGGATTTTTCTCAGGAGCCTTTACAATATGATAATTGCACAAACTAAAACTGGGATTTCAATTTGATTGCGATATCTTGCACAAACTTTTAACTCCATGAAAGTTTGGTGACATTGTCAAAATCGGTAATAAGTATACCCAACTTTTTTATTTATTTATTTTTCCAGACTTGATTGGTTTTGTGGTTGTTTTATATATCAGCTAGTTCGAACTCAAAGGCAATTGGTGTCTTTATCTACAGCATTGCTTAAGCTCTCAGTAATCAATAGCCAACTGTAGTGACCCCTATTATGGCGATTAAAAAAGATGGATGCCTATTGATGTTGCGTAGTTGCGTATGGGGAAGTGCAGGCTGATAACTTGTGGCTTATTAGGAGTTCAGCGGAGGCAGACAGTGACTGGCAACAATTGTCTCTGCCTCATTGCCAACCATTACAATCATCATCATCATTATCCATCTCTTTAACAACATCAGACGAGACAGAGGGAGAGGAATTACTGCTGCATTAGACAACATGACGGATCGGCTTGATACCAGCGCAAAGAGGAACAAAAAAGTCTATTTATGTTGGCGCTACTGACATTGTGTAGTGATATCATGTAATAAACATTTTTGGATTTGTTGTCAGAATCCTTCAACAGCAACGAGGAGCTTAAGAAAATCTGTTCCTTGTGATAAAAACATGACTAAAAGAAGAAGGAAGGCATTAGTGTAGCGCGCACACACATGCTACATGCATGTGGTCTCGCCTCCTCGGATCAGCCAAAGGCGACTCAGCCAGCCATCCAGACACATAGATCTTTGTCATCTTAGCGGGAGGGTTATGAAAATGATCGGGCACTGTGCGTTTCTCCGCAAGTCAACATCACAGGTGGGGCTGTCGCCGGAGGGGAGCAATAAAATGGTAGAATCACACTGAGGTCTGACTGGACACAACAAAGGGAGAAAAAAGTGGAAGAACAGGCAGTGTCTACAATACTGTGCTTTTACTACATGTCCATACGTTAATGTCAAGAGACAAACACTGCGATAACAATTTTGTTTAATTTTATTTTGAGTTTAATAGTTTGGTTCAAAGCTCACATTTTATACATGTCGAGAAACATTAACATTTGACGGAATAATGAAATATAAACCGATTATTTAATACAAGAATTACATGTATTTCAGAACATGCTTGTTAAGGTCTGAACTGCAGGGTTAGAAGTTTATTTTTAGATAATAAGGCAAGATATTTTATTTGAAAATTATTTTTGCGATGTTTGCCAACTGTGGCCATTCAAATTGTGATTTTAATTCAAGGCAAGGCAAGTTTATTTGTATAGCATAATTCGTACACAAGGTAATTCAAAGTGCTTTACAGACTAAAAAAGACATTAAAATCACACAAATCAAAATTTAAATAATTACAAATAATCATCATAAAATTACCATTAAAACAGAAGAGTGTAGAAAAAAAACCTTTCAATTTGTAATTTTCATTCAATTTTGAATAATCTTGCGGCCCTAATGTAAACTGTGTGCCTTTTCCCCTTCTGCTACTTTACTGACTCTACTGTGCATAAGAACTTTGATTACTATATTTATAACTATTACCAGCTAGATATATAATTCACACGTGTAATGATTGGACATACATATGCAAAAGTTGCGGGTTGGCAGATGGTACAGAAGACCTTTAAAATTATATTTAAAATTTAAATGATTTTTTTTTTTTTTTTTTTTTTTTTACTGAAGTAACAGTTGGGAAGCTTGTGAAAAAAACCGATGCATAGCTACTGTATTTGAAACCCTTTGAAATGTTAAACAGGCCTTAGATCCTCCACATTACTGACAATATATATTTAAACAGTACAAGTCTGAAAAAAAAGAACTGCAATAACCGAGCGGCTGTGTGTGTGCGAAATACACTACAATTACATAAATCTAAACAGAAACCTTAAGAGGGTGGACACATAAGGAGATGAGATCAGAGATAAGGAGGACCCCAAGCAGCGACAGGAGAAAAGGTAAAACCCAGACAGATGTTTTAAAAGACAGCAAACAACAAAGCAAAGAAAACAACACGACTGAAGGCGAGGGGGAGGAGAGGAGTTTGTGTGTGCGCTTCCTGGCACGTATTCATTTGATAAAACAGGATCCCCCACGTTTTATCCACCAACGCTTGAAAGCAGCGTTGGAGGCACAGACACCGTCAACAACGTAGGCTGTTTGTTTGGTGTAAAAAATATCTAAAAGGTACAAAGAGGTCAGTCAGGAGTAGCAAGGATTAAAGTTGGCCCACATCCTTTTCCGTTGAATTTCCGTTCCTTTTCGTTTAAATTATCAGAGGTCTGAAAACATATTTGATTTTCAACTACAGTCAAGAGCAACGTATGCATATTTGACCTGTAACTTGGCATGGTAGTGTCACGTGATTGTTTCCATGGGCACAGATAAGTTTAATGTCGTACTGTAGAATAGTACAGGCAAAGGAATAACATCCGTATTCAGGTGATGGCTCATCCTACAGAAAAAGTAGGTAGAAGATGTAAAAGATTTGATTAGCATAAAATGAATCTATTGTCAATATAATCCACTGCAAGGTCAAAGAGTAAAGCTAAACACGAAACAAGCTCCAGTAAGTACACCATAAATTATCAAGAAGCACTACAACACACAACTATTGTTTCATTTTGACATAAAGTAGGTCTTTGGATGCAGTTCAAAACTCATTCTATTCCCACAATGGTAAGAATGCAACGCAAACAATCCCGGCCCACTTACAAAAGCATCTCTAGCGATTGGAGTTATAGGACCAACACTATCTGATTACTCAACATCCATTCTAATGCAACTTTTGTGCACAGGCCAAACATTGTGAGTGGGCTGCTGCACTGCATTAGTTAGTGGGTGATTTTGGACCCAGCCAGTGTCACCCACCTTTGGCATCAACTGTTTACTAAGTTGCACTTCGTTTAACTGAGGTCATTAGAAAATTGCAGTGTGGGCAAGAATATGCAGATTCATAACTTGCTGCAGTGGTCAGATTTTTTAGGATTGGTGCCAGATTTTTAGAGCAACCTGCAGGGTAGACATCTGTAAGAGCACGGAGAGGTCAAATATTAACTAGCCAATCTTATGCAGAGGTTTGGTTCTCAAACTCCCACTCTTGTCTAAAATGCTACTTTTTCGCCTCCTGTGGAATAAATTGAAGTGGCCCTGAGAGTGGTAAGAAGTCATGAAGTCAGAAGAACACATGAAAACTGGTTTTCTAACGCAGGAGATGTTTATTTAGCATCAGTACTGGACCCAGGACCCAGAGACTTGAACCTTCAAGATATGAACCTTCAAGACACTGTACTAGTATTGTCTAGTCCAGTCCAGCCTAGTTTGGCAATGCGTCCATTGTAGGGAGTATTATAGCCCAAGGCCAAAATAACAAGGACTGAGCTGGAAGAATGGGGTTGGCACAGTGCAGAAATGCAATTTCTGTATCACATACCATAGATTTTAGTATTATTTTTCTTTCTTTGGGAGGGCTCTCATTTATTCATAGGTCTTGGACTGGACTAGGTTTAGTCTTATTGTAGGCTAAGTCTGGAAAATGTGATTTACCTTTGCAATAAGTTCATTTATGCCTTGCGGTGCCTTGGTGTGGTACTTGCAATGCCAAATATTGTGCAACTTGGTGTGAAAAGTTTGGAGCCATTGTTCCAAGACAGAGCTAAAACTAAATAAGTTGAGCATAGACTAAATTCCATGATATATTTTGCAGAATTACAAAAGGGTTTATTCATTTACTTTTGGTTACTTTGTGTATGGCATAACAAAGCTGCAGGCACATTAGCTTTTAAGTGGATATAATAGCTCATTGCCTCACAATGTCGGATTGTCTAAATTTGTCTGTGGTTTGGTGTCTGGTGCCAGCTTAGTATCAGTTAATGCGTCCATTTACAAAGATGAAAAGCAGGCTATGCAAAGCAGGCAGGTAGTCAAGAAATGTCTGACAGCCTAACACCTGTAATATCGGAATCCAACAAACCCAAATAAACTTTTGATTAATTATTTTATTAAAGGTGCTCCATGGCATCCTTTAACTACTTGCCGCCAAAGATAAGAGCAGCAACCACCAAATAATTTTCTTACCATATGTCTGCTCAGTAACAACACATGCCAATTTTGTTTTTCACACAACTGAAAACTACTAGCAGTATTACAACTACTTCTACTATTACCACTGCAACTATTATTATTACTACAAATGCAACTACTATTACAGCTACACTATTAAAATTACAACTACTACTACTTCAACAACAGCTACAAGTCAGAAGAGTAAATTATCTTGTACAAGTTGGGTGTTGTTCTGACTCCAGGCGTAAATTGTTTTAAAAAGTTTTAATAAAAAAAAATAATGTAGTAAAATAGTGTTTGTCTTGGAAATATGTAGAAATGATGGACGACCTCCTCTTTTGGTGCATAATTACACTCCGTCTGTTTGTGATAACTCGACTTTATTTCTCTGTGAGCTTCGGCATTGGTTTGCATTTAGGGAAAAGATGGCTCCCAAATAGCAGCATATGCTTCTGTTTTATTCTGCTATGACTCATAAACATCAACTTTTTTTTTTAAACAGACTAAGTTCTCCATTTGAGGCCACTTTTTCTCTCAGCTTTTCACTTTTTCATTTTAGGGTCCAGTTAAGTTTACTTCCTTCCATTAATTTGGATTTTATAATGGCATTTTGCCACAACGGCAAAAGTAGATGTAATTCACTTTATATATGTAATAAATAATTGTAACTATATAACTATATATATATGTTGACAATGTAATGCTTTTAGTCATCCCCCCTGTTTATTTTTCATCAATTTCTTGAAAGTTTGGCACTTTGATTTAGAGGTTATGGACATCAGGTAGGCTAAAATTAAAGCTTGCAATTTCAAAGTTTATCGTGACTCATGGTAGTCTGTTTATTTCAATTAAATCACTATATTTAATTAGATTTGAATTTCTATGATTTTTCTTTGACAATTTCATCAATGCTTAGAAACATGTTGTTGTTACTTGTATACTAGTATTGGTATACACCAATACTAGTATACAAGTAAAAATTTGCTGGACTGGGTATAGGTTCCATCGGGTATCGGTTAAGCCAGTATCCTGGTTGCGCCTCTAATTGGATGTAGTAAGACTATTTACAGGCTGATTTTGGCCTAGAATGTCTAATAATGTACAAAGCGGTTCAGTAGTGATTTGAAGGATAATTAACAGTTGCGTAACACAATTGGATCTCTTGTGTAATACTTTAACTGTCTTTAAGGAAGTAAGTGCCATTTTCTGTCCCTGCACTGGTTAATATTGGGTATCAGCAGATACTTGACGTCAAAGTATCGATATCAGTATCAAAACAGAAAAAGATCAGTGCATCCCTAATAATGGGTCTTATTTGGATCAAATTATACAATGGGAATTCTCTGAAGTCCCATCCAAACCAAAATTGTGCAGTTACCTTGCCAGTTCCACCAATATTTCTCGATTCACCTCACCTTCTCTTCATCTGTGTCCAAAATTTTACATCCAAAGATGTAATTCATGACTTATCCCACCTCCTCTCTCTCCTACCTCCTTCCCTCCTACTTTCCTGGCTGCCTCCGCTGTAGACTGCGGCGGGCTGTAAACATGCCCTCCACATGTGGTGTCATTGTGCCGAGGCAACAGAGCACGGCAACCACGCTCAAGTCGTTCAGTGGGCTTCGGCGAATGACTATGCCCCCTCCCCATCCCAGTATCACCATATCTCACCTCCTCCCTTCCTCACTCTCTCTACTGCTCTGCACCCACCCATTCGCCTCTGTTTTCGGGCTGAGATGCTTAACAACCATGAAGCTATGCCTGGCAGCTAGGATTAGGCAGCAGTAAGGAGACAGAAACAGAAAGGGAAGGAAGAGAGAGACAAAAAGGACAGATAAAGACAAGTGCAAGGGTGTGATTGAAAAGGAAGCAGCGTCAGAGGATAGAAAAGTAAGGAGGGGAAATTGAGATAAAGCAAGTTCTCGGAGGGGTGGAAGAAGTCCTATCAAAAGTTTTTTTTTTTTTGCCATTGCAAAGCTTGTGACCGCGGGCTGAACTTCAGCGCAGTGCTGAGCAACAGCTGCCGACAACATGAAGACATAGATGAAGGACGAGGTAAAAATACAAGTGAGGCAGGTGAGAGGAGGAGCGAGTGGCTTAGAGATGGAGGGATGTTTTAGGCTGACTCTAAAATATTTGCCGTTCATTGAGATATTTTTAAGGGTGCTCATATAAGAATAGTCTTCATCAAAGAGCGCAAACAAGACAAAACTCAAACTACAGCGGCCTTGAAGGGTCAAAAACTAGAATCATCAAAGAGGAAAACTTGAACTACAGAGATCAAATATATTAGGTCAAAATACAAAAGTTCAGGAAGGTGTAAAACAAAGATAAGCTACAAAAATGTCAATACAGTAGTTTTATAAAATTAAAATCACTAAAAGTCTAAAGTATGACAACATCTCAGGGTCGAGATGAATGGTGCCCTCAAAAAGGACTGCTATATAATACAATATAATAATAAGATCGAGATTCTGTCAAGTAAAAATATTTTTGATAATCTAGAAGAAATACAATTGACTTCATCTTGAGTTTTTTTGCATGGTTAAGCTCAAACTCCACAAGCAAATCAGCACTTAAAATCTGACTATTTAATAAATTTTAATTACTGGCTTAATGTTTGTTCACTTTTGTTTTTTTATGTCAGGTCGTGTTGTAGATTATATTGATTAAAAACTTTCTACAAGTGTTATGTCAAAAGCCATTTATTACACCAATGACTGCAGCTCTAAAGAGATTGGTGTAACGCAGCTCCTGCCCACTCATCTCTAAGGATAAGATTGCAACAGTTAATCTATAGATTCATATACTGTGGTAAGCATATTCTGGTATGATATGAAGCACTACAAGCCAACTGCATACTACTTTTTGCTGACTGATGAAGCAGAACCAATCACCAAAAGTTACACTGTAAAATTTTATAGCTTTACAATTTATGTATTTTGGCAACCAACATAAATGGAAAAAAAATCATCAAAGACTTAAACGCTGCGATAATAGTCTTGTTAATCCTGCATATGGAGTTAAGAATTTGCTTAAGGGATATTTAGATTATTACAAACTTAAGTCGCAATATTAAAACGTCAAGAAAACGGAAAAATGCCTGAGCTGCAAAATAAGGTAGCATTATTATTAAGAGAGTGAGGTCAGTCTTAACCTGGTGAATTGTTCTTGCACTGTTTTTAAAAAAAATCTATTATTCCAACACGTTTACAATATAACTCACTGTTCACTAAATTACCATCCTTAAAGATAACCATATTTGTAGGCTACAGCCCTTGGGTTTGGCCCATTCGCGTCAATGTATGTTCCAAAAACCACAAAAACTGTCACTAATGGTGGTGACCCAACTCCTATGCAAAAGTAGGTGGGCCTCAGTCTGGGCTTATTGGCAACCTTTACCCCCCTATAGCACTGGCACAAGTCAGGCCATAGACCAAATGTCGCCATATGACGCCTTGGCTTAAAACACAGCCTTATAATGAGGAAACTGTATGTCCTGGAGTGGACTAAACACAATCTTCCTCTTTCTTCTGTTGTCACGTCTCTCCCTCGCACTCCCTCGTCCCTCCCACGCCACCTCCTCCGTACTTTTTCTGTCTTTGTCGAACCATTTGGGGAGTTCAGCTCAAGGCGAACATTGCTGAAAGAAAAAAAAAAAATGAAAAGAAGCTCCTGACTGAATTTTGGGCGACACAAAGACTACAGAGTTTAACTACAAAAATTAAGAACTTAGCCTCACCCACACATAGGCCGCACTTTCCAATAGACACGTGCTATTATCTCAGTCATCTCTAAAGCATGCCATGATAGCTTCTTTCATTTCAAAAACAGGGGAGAATCATGGGTCAAGATCATGGTGCGTTTTCACTCTTTTGATGCGAGTCGTTTGCCACAATTTAGCTTGATAGAAATGTCTAATTTATTTCTCAATAGCAGAAGAGCAAGCCATTCATTTTGGGTGAACTAAAGAGAACATTGTGTTTTTGGTCTCTTTATTTCTTTAACAAAATTTAGTCTTAGGGCTAATCTGGCCTTGCTGACATTCTTTTAAAATACCTCAACACTTAAAAAGCAAGAAAGATAAACAAACCCAAGTAAAATTGTGATAAAAGCGGTTAATTCTATAGCTATTATAGCCTACACATGCACTTAAATCATCTCATTAAATCAAGTATTTGTACTTCAGACCTCTAAAAACATGTTCTGAAATGCATGAGCTTCTTGGAGTTGTTCAAAATGTGCAGCTCTAAATGGTAAATGGTATTTTTTTTTATAGCACTTTTCCACTTTACATCCAGGAACCCACCCATTCACACAGGCATTCATACACCATTGTACGCAGTCACTGGGGGCAAGGTGGGTTAAGTGTCTTGCCCAAGGACACAGCAGCATGCATTTGTGGGACCTTTGTGTGTGCATTTGTGGGAATTGCACCGTCAACCTGTGGGTCAGTGGATCTGACCGCTCTGCCAATGACGCTCATGTCGAGAGTGGGATTTGAACCGCCAACCTTCTGATCAGTGGACAAACATTCCACCCTGTAGACTGAATTGATATGTTTGAACTATAAAACAGTACAATAAATAAAACAATCAAACATATATCTTGATTCCTCTAGTAAAACAAGGATACTTTTGCAAAAATCCCAATGAACTTTTCTAAATTATAAATGACCTTATTAGGTGTTCTCAGAGATTAGATTTGTCATTTCTAATACTGGCTGAAGAGTGTCTGGTAGCCATGGGGCTGTGGCTGCAGCAGTGAGCTCCCAGCAGACAGAAACAGCTGAGGGGGCATGTCTGTCTCGCTTTAGGCCTGGTAGACATTTAGCCAGACGAGCAGACATCCGATGCAGTCACATATTAACTGAGGGGGGAAAGCAATTTGGTCGCTGAAATGGGACTCCTGCAATGTCCCACCAGCCGCCTACTCTCGCAAAAATACAAGGATGCAATTGATCACGGGGAAGGAGTAAAAACTCATAAAGTCTGCGCATTAGGATTCTGGTCTCATGAAAACATAATTGCGGTAAATGAGCAGCCGCTGGTAGGGGACGGCGTGTTTGTGGAAGGAATCATTACGGCTTTAAGTAGTGCATTTTCTCTGTCAACAAGGATGGGACGTTTTTTAGGAGATTATTTAAGGCAGTCATTGGTAAAATAGGAGTCTGGGGATGCGCATGGGGGCCAAGAGAGACTTTATATGGGTCAGAGTGTTAGTATTTCAAGCAGAAGCATGTTTTTGACAGTGCTAATGTTTGTCGTATGCAAAAGTCCTCACTCCAAAAGAGATTAAGCCTGCGGAAATTGTAATGGCTTATTTCAGTCATTTCCAAACCTTCACAGTTGGTACTTAAGATTATATGTTTTCTTTTAGTGCCTAAGAAAACAAATAATATACAGTTATCTGATCCAAAACACAGCTACATTTCAACTAAAAAGTGAAACAGGTTTGAGTAAAAACAGCACTGCCTTCAGGAATCAAAAAGCAGTGCGCTAAGAGATGTCAATGGGTGTTTTTTTTAGTTGGAAGGCTGAATAAAAGATTCAAACATTAGCCTACCTCATTTTAAAGTCAAAGAATAAAAACATAAGAATATGAATCATCTAAGTATAGGCACATTTAACTTAGACGAACCTTTAAACTTGCTTCGGTTATAGTATGTAAAGTGTGTTTTAATAAGAGGACATTTTGTACCCTTTTACTGCTATCAAACTTCAAGTGCTGAAGTCACTCGTGGATGGTTTTTCTGGATCGGTTGTCATGGAAATAATAGATTAATGTGTTTGAGCGAGAGAGACACGAGGAGACAAATGTATCATGCAGGCCAACCAAAAGCATTTGACTGGGAGTTTAAGTGGCCATTTGCGCTCAACTTGCCCACTTTCTGGAGCTACTGCACAGTGTGTCCATATCAAAGCTTCTTTTGAAAGAGGTACTATATTGTATTTTGTGTATATTCAATACAGCGATGTCAATGCTAGTGTCAACTGCTAGATTTTGAAGACAATGAAGGAAAACTAAAAGGGTTGCCACTTGAATCACTGGAATCACAAGTCCCACGTTCAAATTCTCAACCTCGTGGGGTGATTATTTATTTTTTGTACAGTACGTTTTCCCGGTGTCTGGGTGGGACTCCATCTGGTGCTCCAGTTTCCCCTGTCAAGATAAATCACATACAATAGACTAATAGCTGAAAAATGACACAGCTAGCGATGGCACACTCTGTCTCCTATCTCGTGTTCCTGATCTTCAAACTTGGCATTCGGTTGGAAGCTAACCTGGCTTCTGGCTAGCGCTGCTAATGATCATTAAGGGCTCCTGCTCCGTGCGCCATGGAGATCCTGTGTGAATTATTAATATAGGTCATAGTCGCAGTATCCGGCTCGGCCCATCCCAAAGCAGTCCCAGCACAGTCCCAGCACTATAGCCCCCTGCTTACACCTCTGTTACCCACTGCCCGCCCCATCTGCCGGACAGATTAACCCAGTGGATCACCCTCCCAAAGGCGTCCCCTACTGCAGGTTCAGACAGAGCCCACCAGGAAGTACTCCAGGCCCCGGCATATCATGGGAGCAGACAGTTCAAAGTTTGCTGGTTTGTTTCAACAGAAAAACAGAGTACGCCCATGGCATTTGGATTCAACTGTGGCCCTTATGTTGTTTTGTGGTTAGAGGCACGATGTCTTATTTAGGCCCAGGAAGCAATGTGAAAGGAAAGCTTGTTAAAATGGAACAAAAAATAAAAATGTAATTTATTGCGCCATACAGTTTAACTTTCACCCACCAGTTGGAAGGTAGCTGGTTTGAACTTTGCATAGTGTTATTGTGCCAAGGGGCAAGACACCGCAACAAACCAAAAATGAGCATGTCATTGTTTACGGCAGGATTGGCATCTGTTGTAAAATTTAATCCATGCATTCACTCAACATACTATGATGTCCAGGTTGGTTTAAAAAAATATAAGACAGCAACAATTTTCAATTGATTCAAACTTGATACAGCCATTAATGGAGACACACACCCCACAGAAATTTATTGGCAAGTGCTTTCAAATGGCATCCTCATATTTTTGTAAAAAAGCTCAAATACTATTTGGAAAGAAAAGCTAGTCAGTTGGTCCAGCATACAGTGGCCCACGGTGTGTGCAGAGCAGAGGGAGACAGCACAGATTCATTCATATGATGATGCTTGATAACTTAGTTAGCAAGACAATGGGCAGGCTGAGCATTTTGCATAACAGGCGTCGGATACATCTGGGACCTCCACTGGGCCTGCATAAACAGGACTGAGGCAGACACAGATATCAATATGAGAATGGATTGTGTTACTTCCAAAAACTGTATCAATACAATGGCGCCAAACGCTCATGGTTTTGGGAAAAGTTGGGTTGACTCATACATGTGTGTTGGTACCACAAGTGCAATAAAATGTGTAAAAGTCAGTGTGACTTACAAAACAACATAACTAAAATGATCCATCATTATTGGATCTACTAAGAAATGCTAAATACTGCTGAAAGAATAAAAAGCATAGCTTAGATTTTAATAAACATTTTGGGCTGTTTGTTTATTGGTTGCAATTAAAATGCATATCTTTAGTGTATTATTAATTTCAGGGTTTCAGAAATTTGCTCAAAATACGGCTTTGACACCCTACTTGTTAATCAAGATCAATTTCATAAAACTCCAGCTTATTTAAATAAGATCAAGACTACTGAACCTACTGAACAAGCTTATTTTGGATTGGCATTTCCCAACACGAATCGTTTGTCCAGGGAAATGTCTCTAGTTTGCCAAATGATGGGGGATGATCCTGAAAATTTGGTTTTGTACCACTAGCACAAACAATATTGTTTTTAATTAATATTTTGACCTAGATAGAATTTGTGCTTAATTACTAGTATAGTCATCATGAAACCATTGTTTTGGAAAGATGAAACTATTCTCACATGAGATCGAATTTGCTGTTACTTGTTGTTACTGATATAAGGACATAACTGTACAATTGTTTAAACATAACTGTTTACATTGTGGATGCATGGAATAAAATAAACAAAAAACATGGATACTTAATGAAACTTCTACTGCATACCTTCACATGGGAGTAAATGTGTACCATAATATCTCTGGGCTATAGTGCTGGTGTTAGGGACGAAAGCTGTAGGTTTATGTTATGACCGGGGGGGTTGGGATTCAGCCTGGTCCAGACAGGCTGGATCTCCCCAGTCTGACCCCAGTCTGAGTCCCCTCTCCGGGCCCAGACAATAGACAGGGCCAGAGCCTGATTGGGGTCAGCTGGTGGCGGTTGTGGGAGGGGTCCCACGGGGGGAGAGGGTTGGAGAGAGGGGGCGGGGTGGTGATGCAGCGAGGTATCAGACACCGCTGTCTAACCCTGTGCTTCTATGGGACCAGAAGTCAGACAGGCCTACGAATCTCTAATGAGGAGAGAGCCACAGGACCAAGAGGAGTAGAGGGGGAGGACAGCACCACTCAGGCCACAGAGCAGAGGGTAAAGTGGGTTAAAACGTAAGACGTGATACAACTCCCTACAGACAGTCATCAGTGTAGAGTGATAGGCCTGGGAAATTCGTTTTTAAGAAATGGATGATCATATTCTTTGTAGCATCAGGTAGCATTGCCCTGCAGGTATAAATACAGTTTTTACTTAACTAAATTGTCTCATAAATACAAAAAGTACGGAACACTACTTCTTGATACTTAACATTATAGCGTGTGTATTGCTGCTAGTTCCATTTAACATTTAGGTTCAATTTAGGGTCAAGATTACGAAGACAGTGAAAGATGAGACGTGTTTGGTCAAAACTGATAAAGAAATAATGATTCAAATTTGCATAACACATTACAACCCAGAAAATCACAATGTTAGCTGAACAGATTTCCCAGAACTTTCCACTCAACACTTATGTCAAAAACTTAATTGGCATCAAAGTCATTTACTTAATTTTGATAGTAGCTGAAGTCAGACAGCCCTGTGTGGAGTTTTGAGTGCTGCTGTCTAAACCTATGGATATACCAGCTGCCATCTGCCTATCCGCAACATATGTATCCAGTCCATAAGCACAGGACAGACCGGTTTAATCTAGCTGCTGCCTCATATTAAGTGACACCGACTGCATCATATAAGGGCTTCTTCTGCTTTTAATGCTTTTAATTTGAAACACAAAGCCGTTACTTCCCCTGGTCCTATCGCCGAATCTCTCTGCATCTTCTCTTTCTCGGCCCCTCCATTAATCCTTGCAATTTCCTGAAACGCTCAGAGCTGGGGCAGGGTTGGTTAGCCATCACTATCATTGTTTCCATGATAACAAGATGAAAAACAAATTAAAATTAAAATAGAGAATTTAGCAGAGATTTGCACTTTATCAGAAAATGTCCCTATTGCAAGGAATTAAGGTTCAACAATACTCAAATCGAAACTTTTTGCGCTGAATCAGATTAACTCAAATTTGATGTAATTCTCCAAACTCAGTGGCTGTTTGTAGGAACTCACAAAACAGGCGTGTTCCTACAGATTTTTAAGATTCAAGTCAACATTTTGTTTTACCAAGGCTGAATGGTACTGGTTGCTTCAGAGCTGGAGG
Organism: Periophthalmus modestus; assembly: GCA_019594935.1. Taxonomy (NCBI): domain Eukaryota; kingdom Metazoa; phylum Chordata; class Actinopteri; order Gobiiformes; family Gobiidae; genus Periophthalmus; species Periophthalmus modestus. The sequence goes on along the minus strand of JAIEZT010000124.1, from coordinate 16,368,259 downwards.
CTAATTGCGTTTTTCAAACAAAAGTTATTTACACCCAGAAGGAACCATTCGCCAGCACCAAGAATTTTCAAGGTTAAAACCCGTTCGGAGGCTGGTTTTGCGGGTATAAAACAAACCCACAAAACCAAAGCTTAAATTGCAGTTTCATAAAAAATAAATGCTGTTGCAGAGGATACACAAATGTGGATAGGGTTATAAGTGAGACCAAAAGCTACAGAAAGTTAGAAAAATGCGAGACAATATGATGCTTTGCTGACAGTGCAAGGAAAGTCTATAGAAATACAATTGCTAAAAATACTACGTCAATTTAAATATTCCTCTCTTCAAACCTACAGACTGTCACCCAGAGTAAGGCAATGTAGATTTTCATATGTTGCCATGGTAGTGTATCTATAATCTCATCAAGAGGCATTGGGATCCAATTCAAGCTACTGAGGGCCTTGAGCAGTTGGCAGATATATGTGACCATATTATTAACTTAATTATGTTGACTAAAAGGTACGTTTCCATTTAAGTAGTCTACAAGTGGCACACAGATTTGGCAGTTGTGATGAAAATGGTAGTAGCAAAATCAAATTAAAATCTGCAGTCAACTGTGCCCCCCTCAAAAATCTATTTCAATAATTCATAAATTCACAGGAAAATAGTGGAAACGCATTTTTACTTCATACTTAAATCAAGCCTATTGTTTAAAAAAGAAGTACTCAGGGACATGTTTGTTTTACCGTGCATCAAAAACACTATAGTTTCAATCTGACAATGTAAAGTATAGGCAGCACTGAATGTACGCGGTTGATAAGTTTAGCACTATAAACAGGCGTGACAATAGTGGCTAAACTGCCACTCTGCGCACCATTTCCTTCAAGTGCTGTTATATCCGCTGACAGATTAAACAATGTGTCAACTCAACAGTTGCGCCGCACTTAAATAAACTACAGAAGCATATTCACACTTTAGTTCTGGGCGCATGACGTGTAGTCAGTGAAGAGGTACTGTCTGTCTGTGAGTGACAACAGCAAATTTGAATGTCCGAGAGCCATGCAAAAAAATAATCTCAAAGTCTGCTTTTAGTTGCAGGTAGGGCTAGGGTCACGAGTCATCATCAATGATCAGCTTGGGTCTTGTTGTTGTTGAATGGCACCAGCTGTAGTTGTAGGAATAAGGTACAATTCTTGATAAAGACGGTAATATTTCTCCTATTTCACATTGTTGAGTAGAAGAAGAAGAAGAAAACAAATGTAACTCAAAACATATTCATAAATAAGGACAATATGAAGGCTAACAGAACTCAAACTGTAAAAGCCTCCACAGTGTAATAGAAGAACCCCAAGTACCAAAGATCAGAGTGAGAAATTAACACTAACTTTAAATATTTTTTGTCATGCACGGTTGTTGGGATTACCCTTTCATACAGTTTTGGGCCACCACCCCCACAACTGGAAACTACACCTAAGCCTTTTCAAAATCCAAGTAAAAAAAACATAAATACCACTTGAAGAGACGTGATTATTCCACTGTCTGGGTGTTCCCCGCACACATAAACAAACGGATTACCAAGATCTACCAACAGCGGGTGGGGCCAAGGTTCTTTCTTCAATTTTTTTTTACCCTCTTCAAAGATGCACAGTGGCAGCAATTTCAAAGCAATAATCGCAACTTTGCATGTAAGAAAGCAGGCTAGATGATGAGTTTTCAGACATGCCAAGAATTTTTATAGATCTGAAGTCTGGGCCAAACAAATGAGCTTGGAGAGAGGGGCATGTACTGTGTGCCAAAGTGACTGACTGTAATACATTCAGTTCTTGTCATGGGACAGGGGCAGACAGAGCGGTCAATTCATTCAAGCAGGCTCTTTAGCATGGCAGACACTTGCACCGTGTGTAAAAATATGTTGACCATGAGAGTAGACTGCTTGTCACATTAATATATTCAATATTTGATTTTTCTTATTAATTTGGTCTCTGATTGATCATATGCCACATCAAAGTTAAAAGTAACTTTTCTTGTGTTAAGAATGTTCTATAGTAGTACACAGACATTCTATAGTTTTTCATTAAATATATCTATGTGGAGCCAAGCAAATGGTACCACTAGGTCAAATTATAGGTCAGATCTATGGAGAGACGACCCTGTGCATGGTAAAAATGCTTTTCACGGTTTTTGGAGCAGTAAAAACATGTATTTGAATATGGAACATACTAGGCAGCTTGAAAAACACAAGTTAAAAGTCAATTTCTTGGCAGTCTGACCCTTGACATATAAAAATGTAAATAAAACTACTATAACTGCAAACTGCCAATCTATCAATTGACCCTACAATCTACAATACAGCTTAAAGTGCTTAGGAATGCCACTGTAGCCAGTGTATATACCAATGGCTCTTTAGCATGGCAGACACTAGCGCAGTGTGTAAATAGTGGCCCGAGACAGCAGACTGCGAGCCACCCCCCAAGTCCACACACACATACACTTGACGGATGGCCTGTCTCTGGACGCACTACGACTACAAATCTGCCCCGCTCCCAAGGGCATTTTGGGAACTGAGGGAGGCGGCCTGCAGCAGTGAGTGTGTGGGGGCGCCTGGCTGGGGTTGGGGGTGCAAAAACTAGACACAAAGGGAATCCCCGGCTGCTTTGACGGGGATGGGAGCACTGGAGAGGTCTAGCGAGGTCTGGAGGTGCAGCCGGGACAAGTGGAAGAACATGGGGAGTGACCTTTTGTTGGTTTTTTGGGGATAGGAAGTAAACCTGACCTGTGGTGGTGGATGGGATGTGTGCAGAACTTCAAAGGGTGTTGGTTGGATATTAGAGGTAGAAGTTAGTGGCAAAAACAAAAAAAAAACTAAAATTTAAAAGCTTTTACTAAAAAGATGTCCAAAAATAATGCAGTTTGTAGTATTTGTGTTAAAGTATTGCCAACAGGTAACCTTAACTTTTCATTTCAAAATATTACAAATTCGGCAATCTTTACTTGGCAACGTGGCTATACACAAAAATAAAACAGAGGTTAAGATATTTGAAGGAACAGTGCTGAAGGTTGCTCAAAAATATGAAAGGCAGGGATGGTACTAAAGCTCTAAAATAAGCTATGCAGCTAAAACAACAGCAAAATAAGAGGGTTTTGACTCTTTAATTTCCTGTCATGTCTCCAAAAAAGTCTGGATCAACAAAACATTGCACCAAGATTTACCTAACAAAGTCTCAACAACAAAGAGCATGTGAGCAGCTCATTCGTTGTGCATGTGGCCCAAACTGCAATTGGAGCAGGTTCAAAATGTGATCTCAATTAGATTACTATAGACAAATCTACTCTGAGTGCTCTGCTTCTCTAATAGGATTTCGATGTGTGAAGTTATGCAATGCAACATAGAACAAAGATGTCAGTGTGAATGTTGGAGTTGTTGAGGACGAAAACTTGTCTGGTTTTAGCTGTGGATGTGCTGGGTTTACTTTGTTACAAAATTATTTTGACTTGAGCACAGTATTTGTGTACTTCTGGTCGGCTGGCACTTTTTGGACGTCACAGAGATGACCACTGTGTCCGTGCCAATAATGCAGATAGGTTGTGGGCGCGCTGATGCTTGGACAACTTGCAAATAACAGTGGATAGTCTGTCTGAACATCCCTGATTTGAAAAACAAAATCAGATTTGCCTGTCGTCTCAACCACGCCATAATTATATGATGTGTAAAAACATATTGCAAATACATGCATATACTACAGGGAGTACAGGTTGGGTTACATGAGGACATTTCCATTGTGTACATAGTAAAGTACAAGTAAAGATTTGAATACATTTTACATTCTTCATAAAAGGCAAAGCATTGTCTTTAATGCCTCATTGTGCATGAGTCCCATCCCAAATAGCTATTCTACTATAGCTGGTCAGGCAGTAGTCATGATTTCTTCTAAAAGTTATCACATAAAATCCTATTTAAGATTTTATCAAGGTTAATTGTGATCCTTTTGATAGAAGAGGCCTATGTAATGTCAACTTGTGGGTTGGGACATAAAAGTGGGTCAGTGTTCTTCATCTTCCCATTTTTTCTGAGACTTTGATTAGATTAAGGGGTTAAGGTTAGCCAGTACACACGATTGCAAACACTTAAAGCAAACCCAAAAGGATTACTAAACTAAACAAAATAAATAAATAATTAAATTCAGCTGCAGAGGATCACAAGGCAGTGGACATTTTGTTGTGGTGCCAGGTCTGTATAAATTGGTAGGGCATTTGCCAAATCAAGATGCAATTCACCGGAAAATGATTTTCAATGGCAACTTAGGGGAAGCCGGTTTTAAAAAGTGAAAAAAAAAAAGAGAAAAATGTGAATATTTCTTCAAGTTGTAAGAAAGGATAGGATAGTAAGGCCATATAGTCACAGAGTGTGTACTACCTGAGTGCATGTATTCTGTGATAAGGAAACGCCTATCCCAGACTGGGCTGGCTCTGTTTGCCGTCTGCTCCTAGAGTTACGACACGGTGCATGTGCAGGTCAACCCCATGGTGTAAAAACAAGGTACTATGGGACCCCCTACACCCTCCCCTCACCCTCCCCACCCCTCCCAAATCACTCACAACAAGGAGTTCTTTCTACAGCTCAATGTTCAAGCGCAGAGGTGGCAGACTAAATAGGGCTCCATTGAGAGACACCAACCAACTGTAGAAATTCCCAGTGAAATTAATTAACGCACTCATTGCCAAGAAATCTGTCTGAGAGAAAGTTATTTTTTATTTTGTGACTATTGACTTCTAAGCCATTTCATTCTTCAAAGTTGTGCAGTTATAAAATGTACAATTGTTATTACAACATCAGCAGCAAATTGAAATATTTTAGAAGTGAGCTATGTAACTTTCCTGGTGTGGGATGCGCTACCGTCTGGAGTGTTCCATGGTATGGCATTAAAATGATCTAGCTTGCATTTATTCAATTGCCTGTGTTTTGCTGCTACAAAACCATCCTTGGAAAACATGCATTCTTATTGTGTCTTATTGTCAGCATGCTAGCCTCTCCAGATTTAAAATGTTGGCACATTTTAGACAGGTAAATACAACGCTGTATTGTATCTGCTTATTTAAAATTTGTTTATTGAGTATCGCATTACTTTTTCATATCACACAGCCCAACTTTATTACAAGAATTCATTAATAATCCAAACCACAAAAGTAATTTATCACCTTGGCAAACACAGAAAAAGTCCAAACAAGAAACAAAGGGCTCAGTAGGAGAGTGGATTGACTGTGTAGCTCGAGACGGCAGGGTAAATATTAGCGGAGTGCCTGTCTATGAGAAGCCTGTGTGTATGCATAGGTGGCAGCGCGTGTCCTGTCCCGCACCTCCCTGTGTGCGGTATACCAGCGCACAGCGGCAGATTCAACCAGTAGTGTTTGTGTTTATGTCCATGTGTGCAGGTATGCTTACCAAGTCATGTGGGGACTCCTAACCTGTTCAAACAGTCACTTATGAAGACTGGTTTTCCTTATAGTGGATTATGATGTAATGACGTCAATCACTATGTACATGATCATACACAGATTTTGCCTGCTGGTGCTGTTCTAGTGACTTGTCTTTCAATAAGAGTTCATTCTACTTAAGTTTTGATCCCTCTTTCAATTTGCTCCATTCTAAACCAGTTAAAAAGAACTGTATGCAAGATTTTGGTGGAGATTTTGGTAGGCCATGTGTCATAAGCCAGATATGAGGCAGAAAGGTTGAAATGCTTTTGTCATTTTGTTCTCAAGATTATGATTTAGAAAGCAGATTATTGTCTAGAAAGCAGAATGAGCCTGAATCCTCACTACTGAGCACCGGCAGACAATCATTAAGTGCTAGTCCGGCCCGTGAGTCAATTCTGGAGCAATATGCAGGTTAAGGCACTGGCAACTCAGGTTCAATTGTGATTGCTGTACCTTTTTATAGTAAGGCAGGCTACATACAGCTCCTTTAAGTCTGGTGTCATCTTAGACGTGTTTTAGTCAAGTTTTAGACCATGGTCAGTGTTAGATCAAGTGGCACATTGAAAAACTAACTACTTTCATGGTAGGAGGAGAGAATCACATTTTTGGAGATTAAAATCAGAATATGGGTCAAGGTAAGAAAGCAAAGGTTTGGCTTATACTCGATAAACAAAATGTAGTCTAAATCTAATGTTCCTATAAGACACATGAAACCAGTAAATGTGTGTGCATGAGTGTGCGATAACTCCAGTGGCACCTACACTCCAACAGCACTCATAGCCAGGATTACAGAGCAGGCAGTTTACATCCGTCTGGCTGGCTGGACGCGGCTGCAGGCTAACCACTAACGCAGGGCTAAAACAGGCTCACACATAGATATAGTGAGAGCTAGCACAGGTCTGACACTCAAGCCTTTCCAGGAGGCTGCATGCTTCCTCCAGCTTTTAAAGGCAGTTGATTCAAACAGGTTTTCAAGTGCTTTGGTTTATATTACCACAAAAAGGAAAACATAAAAACAAATGTTACGTACATGCCTACAAGTTTGCACTGTATAGAACATTAAGGAAATCAAAATATTACATGTGGATAAATCACATGTTGAAAAGCATCCATCAATATGAACCGTAAATTTTGGACTATAAGCCGCGACGTTTTTCCCACGCATTGAACTCTGCGGCTTACACAACGGTGCGGCTAATTTATAGGTTTTTACTGGCTAACGGCCACCGAGGGGGCACTCTCTAGCATTAAACGCAAAAGTGAGACAGACGTGGGGAAAAATTATGCACTAAGGAGAATACACTAGTTTTGATTTTGAACTGTCATTTTGCTCATCATGCACACACCCTCATCATTTTAAGTTAAAGGCAATGGATCTGTCCATCAAAGGAAAATGAGCCACTGCATGTAAGCGTGGCATCAATGAACTGATGGTGCAACATTGGAGGCAACAGCGGGAAGAACTTAGTCAATGCAAAAAGATGACTAAAATCTTTCAGCAGAAATAAATGCAGACAGCCCATGTTGATGGTGTTTTATTTTCTAAACCTGCAGGTATGTTCATCCCGTGCTGATGGCGTGCTGGTGCTGATTTTCAGGTACAGTTTGAAAAAAAGCATGTCTTAAATTAAAACTCAAAACTCTCCGTGTACCGTCTTTCTGTGTAAATATCTCATGTTACAATATAAAAATCTGTGGCTTATATTCAAGTGCGGCTTATATATGTAAAAAACGTATTTTCTTTAAAAATTTAGCTGGTGCGGCTTATATTCAGGTGCGCTCAATAGTCCGAAATTGACGGTAATAAAAACAAAATAATAATACCAATGGCACTTGTTGGTTAAAGCCCTACTGTGTAACTTTTCAGCCAAAAAATAGACTTTGTGTTCAGATCGTTTTAAGTAACACAGTGAGACAGCCCTTGGTAGACAGCCTAAAATGTCGCCAACACTTTAATGGTGCAATAACAGTCAGACAGCCCACGCCCTCCTCTTAAAATAACACAACTAAATAATTAAGTAACAACCAGAGCCAAATATTAAGTAGCAAAACAACACCGTATGTGGAGCTATTTGAAAACTCAAATCAATATAATGGATTTTTATAAATTTCTATCCTGTTACACTGACACTGTACAACACCTCTGCAACAATGACCATAAGTTTCCTTTCTCAAAAACGACACCACTCATAAAGATGATTTTGCGTTTAGGTGAACTTTTATGAGTCAAGGTTTGGAGATTTCAGAGGAAAAATACAAGTAAAAACTCCATCAGTCTTCTAATTTCCAGATTGGTTGCCAGTGTGCGGCTAAAATGACAAGTCTTGATTAAAAAAGGAAAAAGGCGTGTTTGCTTTAGGCATGAAGCGCAATGACCTCACGCGGCTGGTATATAGGATTTCCCCACTTGTTTAAAGGAAAGCGGCCCCGATAGGACCAAGAGTCAATAGTAGATTAAATGACTTAAGAGTGGAAAATGTTTGCATGGTGTCACCCTGCGCGGACTTTAGCTTCACACATACTATCTGAGTGGGTCAAAGCCGACACCAGAGGCACACCTGATCCACCGCGCACTTCGTCTTGGCACGTACGAGGCGCTAAAGTAATGACCTCCAGACTTCATAAAACCACACCTTCAAATTTACTGACACAGATAATTCACAACTAAAAAAACAACTTGCAATTCATTGTTACGATAACTTACACGTCATTTTATTACAACAAACAGCACCAGTCGTATAATTTCTAATTATAAAAACAAATCTTTCTTAAAGGTTTACTATGCAACTTTTCCGATGGAGGTTCCGCTACCCGCTCCATGGTGTTATGTTAATGCTTTGCCTGAAATATTTGGCAATAAACAATATTGCATTGATTTTATTGCTCTAAAATACCTTGAAATAGATGCACTTTGAGGGGTTTTGCCTCTCCACAGATCTGAAGGCATCATCTTCTTGTCTCCATAGAGATAGATGACTTTAATTGAAATGTTTTACAAACATTATCAAGCAAAGTCAATCACATGGAAAAAAGGCGATGGCAGACTCTCCACCAGCAAAGTTACATAGTGCACCTTTAATTAAATATATCATAATGTGATGAGAGAGAGACTATGCCAATCTAACCTGGGTAAGTAAGCTTAGGTCCTCTGCATGTTAGAGGTCTCTACTCCCTACATCAGATCTGTGTCTAGGCAAAAACAGCACCAAGCTCCTCTGTGATCCTCCTATGTTCTTAGTCCCTTTCAATTTTTCCTCCTTGTCTTAAATAAAGGGGGAACACAGCAGCGAGACCGCCCGCTCTGCAAAAAAAGAAAAAAAAAAGCCAGACTGTAGCTTTTTTTCTTGAGCCAGAGAAATCATCAAAGCATGAGCTACATTATTCAGCCTTGCCGAGTCTGCATGACAACACAGCCAACAAACAGGGCCCTTTTCACCAGCAGACGGCCACAACACTACGGCGCACTGCTATTTCAAACCACTCGTGAAAGAAAGGAGCTCCCCATAAACTAGTGCGACAGGAGAAGTGATGTGAAACGCATTGCAAATAAGATGATTCAAAGCACTCGGAACGCAGGGGTATGTAAACAACTGAGTCAACAGACAAATGCCAAACAATGCAATTATCAGAGGGGCTGGGCAATTTGAGGGCATGCAATAATTGTAACTACTATATTGGCTCAAGGCTGAATGCAAGAATGGATGTCAATTTTAGTCAAAAATTCAAAATAAGACCCAAAGTTGTGAATATTACAAGGTTAAACATAATTTTATTCAGTTATGTTTCTTATGCATTTTAATTAACACTTTAACTTTTCATAAGGTAAGAAAAACTATTTAGCCATTGACCTGAGCCCTGCAATGCCCCTTATACAATAACGTAACTTTTGTTTCCTAACATTTTTTATACGAAAGTTAGTCTCAGAAAATACTAGAACAATTTTTTTCCTGAATGAAAGTGAAACATTTCAAACTACCTTGTGCAAATTAGGTCAGAATTTAACTTCTAAAACTACTATTTTAGTGTCAGTTTTTCCAATTTCAATCATGTCAAACTTCATTTGAGACCCAGTGCACTATGATACCACGAGAAGCGCACCTCAATCCCTCACACAACCACTACTACATCCTCCATGCACTTGTTGGTTAGTACGCGGCATTCACACCTCGTTGCCAAAACTAAATCTAATATCTGGCCTTCACCTCACATTCCTTGAGTCTAGCTAAAAGCGCCGGTGGAAATTACACATCAATGTAACTCTGTTTGTCTGCCTATGAGAAGTTGGTCCTTGTGTCAATATGTCATCTGCACATCCATATTTTTGCCTGCACTTGTCTAGAGCATAACCCCCTATGTCTCTCTGGTCTATTTATCCATCTAATACTACGCTCTTGCTTGCGCTTGCTTGCTTGCTTGCTTGCTTCTTTCTCTGTTCCTCACTCATAAAAAGCGACATCTGCCGTGGATATAGCATAGCATTAGGAGCTGATAATGATAGTTTCTCTCTCTCTCTCTAAGCAGACAGACATAACATACCATTCCAACGTTTCCTGTCTATGCTGTCGGGCAAACTATTTAACCCTATGTGGTGATCATTCTCTCTAAGCATATGCGCGCACACACACATGGTACTATGCCTGTGCCAGACCCCTATAATGCCGGCTAAATCTCCCTGTATTCATATAAAACTAGTCCATATGGCAGGGAACGCAGCCAAGAGGAAAATGAGAAACTTAAAACTGGAGAAAGACCGGCGAATAGTAAAAAAAAAAAAGTACAGTGCTCAAGTTGAAGTTAATTGGACCCTGGTGCAGGCAGGGAAGTCACATACATTTTGCATAAGAAAAGCTTAATTTTCATTTCTCCTTTCCATTTCTGTTTTTATACGGTTTCTTGGTGACAATTTGGCATTGTATATTCTCATGCAGTCTGAAGAAGTCAGTATATCAAAGCCAAGTGTCTGTGCACCCCCCTCCACTCCATTACTTTGGCTCAAGTTCAAATGCGCTGTCTGCACTGCCCACAGTTACACCCCTGGTCCAAAGCTATAACTACAGTCAGTTATAAGTCAGCTATGCTTGTCCATTTTATATCAAGCTAATATGTCAGGTCAAATATGAATAAATACAAGGAAAACAGTGCAATATGGGTAACATGGAAACTGATGCAATTTTGTGTATGATTGGGGCAGAGATTCTGATCTGTTCTGTAATGTCTACCCAGAATTGAAACTAGATAAAGTTTCACTCTCATCTTGACATGGTGTAGTCATAAAAGTCCTTACAGTCCCCCTGGAAAACTGTAATAGGCTGCATTAGGCGAGTGTGCCAAAGTTACCCACAATGTTCCTCTGAATGTTTAGCCATAAGTTGCCTCTTTACTGTACATTTTAGTTGATTTTACACAGTTACAGCAAGTTGAAGCTCAGTCTGTAACCACTTGCCTAAATTCTGAAGTATTTTTGGAATAATTAATGCCATGATCATCCCGCTGTAAGAGACAATTAGTCCGGTAGCCTACTTTTACGCATGGTATGGAATCTGTCCAGGCGCAACACTGACTCACAGCAGACGGTCATTTTGAACGTACATGATTCTTTCTATATGGGACAGTCAAGTTTCCCATGCCTCTCTACTGTCCAAAGCCTTTACAATACTACAACCACGCACTAAGCAGCGGAATTACAGCGTCTCGAGTGAAGTCTGATTTGTTGTCCTTCTGTCGCGACTTTGGAGAGTGCGCATAAACCCGATTAACTAAACTAAAGTCTCCGGCTAGGTTGTTGAGGTCGAGTTGAGAGAGAGACAGAAGAAGCGCGTATAGCTACTCACATATCTCCATTCCCTGTGGTTGGGAAGCGGTGCAGTTGCAGGAGCAGGTGACATTGGAGTTTGCGGGGCCGCCAGGGGCCGTTAGGTTTTGCATGGGGCTGGGCAGAGCTGGACACCGCTCCGGGGAGAGAGCCGCAGCCACCGCCACGGCCCCCCGACGAGAAAACAACAAAAAACTTCCAGGCAGCGGCAGCACAGTGCGGCCGCTCCGAGTAACTCCACACACTTTCGGACTTAACCTCCTCGGCTCATCTCACGCCATTTCTGTAGTGGTGCCGCGCAAGGACTGAGTTAAAAGCAGATCTGGGAAACAGCCATTGCATTTGACTAACGCATTGTAGAGTTTTTCCGTTCCTTCCTCCACCGCCGAGAGCAGCTGTCCTCCCTCTGCCGGAGTGGAGCAGACACAGCGCGCTCGGACCCGCCTCCAAACAGACCGACGTGCGCCTCAGCCAACCAGAGCGCAGCGCAGGAGGGCCAGACAGAGAGGAGAGGAGTGCTGCCTTCATGTGCACACGGAATTGCCCAATTTTTGACCCAGTCTCCAGTTTAACACCTCCCACCAAACTGGGAAAGTCTGGCTTTTTCTGCAGATACGTGAGTCAGGCAGTGATTCCACTTTCTAAAACTCGAGTGACTCAGCCGCACTTTCTGCTCATTATGTAGGCTGGAAAAACACTCAGCCACTCACGCAGCTCTAGAAGCAACTATAGGGGCTTCACCGTTTTGATACAGTATTTCTAGCCTATACAACACCAAATACACTGTACTTGTAGACGTATAGGTACACACAAGTAGCCTAGAGTGCCAACTTCAGCTGCCACAGTATAATAACACTTCCTATTAAATAATAAGTAGTATGAAATGTTTATCAGTCTGTTTTCGAATATGTCAATCAATGCAAAATTCAAAACACTATACGGTGAATGAATTGCAATGTTGTTGTTTTTTTACTACATTTTGTGCATTATTCACTGCATTATTGTAAATCAAGTGCAACGTATCCAAGCATTACTCTCAACAACAGCAATCTGTGGCATAATGAGCCTCCCTATTCCTTATCAGACATGTAAAATAGATTACCCAGACTATAGCCAACTATACGCACATTTGTTTGTCTGGACGAAAGCATATTTAAATGAATAATGAGCGAGTTTGTTTGCTAAGGGCCCCTCTGCGTGGACTAGGCTTGGTGCAATGCTGTCTGGAGTCAGCAGTGGTTAATATTCATGAGGGCTCTTGCATATATTATCTACAGAAAGCATTAATTGCTCATTGTCCAAGCCGGCTATAGAATCCACAAATGTAGAAATTATACATGTGATGCTTCAGAGGCTTGTGTTTGATATCATTTGAAATCTGAGTACAGAGTTTAAGCAACAATAGACATTCATATTTCATCAGGATGCATTATTAATTAAGACTATAAAAGTGTAAGATCAGTTTGTGCGTGGTTATGTTGCCTTTTAAGTGCTAAAAAATGGATAAGAGTGATGCAACTAAATTGTCAGGGTGCAATGCAATGTTAATGTTCATTTTGGTAATAGGAAATGGCAAGATTTTTATTATTTAAAAGACAGCGTTTTATCACAAGCTGGTTACTAAAAAATACAACATTAACGAAAATATTCTGTAACATTTTGTATTGTTTGGAAAACCTGGAATTACCTTTAAATACAAAATCCAACTTGAATGATAACCTGAATGTTCATAATGTGAGTTTGTTACTTTGAAAATCATACAGCAGATAGTTACTAGTTTGGTAACTCCTAAAAGAAACATATAAACTTATGGAGTGTAGGGAGAAAAAAAAAAATTTTAAAAAATCTGGGTCGTCCGAGCTGTTCCTGAATGCAGCACCAAGTGAGGGATGGGACAGGACTTGTACTGTATGTCTGTGAGAGTGCTTGGGGAGGGAGGGTGCACATGGCTGGGGCAGAGGAGAGGAGGTGCGGGGGGGGGGGTTTGACCTGACTCAGAGCGAGCAGACGGCCAGGTCTCGCTCTGACAATGGCAATGAGAGCGGAGCAGCGGAGATAGAGAGAGAGGCAGAGGGAGAGAGAGAGAGAGAGAGGGAGAAGGAAAGAGGGGGGCAGTGCATGGGACCATCCGCCTGCACCCTGCGTTATTTGGGGAGGGCTGGGATGGGAGGGTGCCTCAAGTTTCACTCCCTTGTTACGGCGGGACACAGCCAATGGAGACAGAGCTTTGAAGGGGCTAACCTTGAGCTGACCCCCTGCACCGGGCTGTGGGTCTGGGGCACATGTGCAGCTCAGAGGCCAGACCCCCACCCAGCTCACCCCCAGCTCACCCTCACCTCACCCCCTCCTCACCCCCTCCTCACCCAGCAGCAACACTTCCTCTGTGAGTCTAACTAACAGTGCAACACTCACACCCCACACGCACAAACGCTCTCCAGCCAGAAACTGTCTGCAGTCTATAAATAAACCAGGCTGTTCAAATCGGAGAAAGCTCTGAATGCCTCCCTAGGACAGCAGGGCCTATAGCACACTTTAGGAAGCTCTCTGCTATCATGGTTGCTAACATTAATACAAGTTTATATTTCAAGTGTACAAAAGTATTCAAGACTGGAGGTGCAGCCATTATTTTGGGCAACATTTCTTATAATATGCAAACTAGTTTTTTAGGTAAACCGAATGAGCTAAAAAAAAAAAATGCAAATGTGATGGAAGATTATGATATCAAAGGTTACACTTTTGATGAGAATATATTTTATACCATGTTCTACCACTAGATAGAGTCATGAGCAGAAGGAGCAGTGACGTGCGGTGAGGTTCGTGGCTGGTGAGGCACTGATGTCGTCACAATCAGATTTACAAACATCTAAACCAGGTGTCGGCGAGTACATTTGGCCCCGGGACAATTTCTCTCCCAGTAAGTGACTTGGGGCAAAAATAAAAAATAATTTCAAAATAAAAGTTCTGAAGTCCGTATGAAAATAGCTCTAATAGTATGAAATAAAAAGCAGGTGGTTTTGTATTGTTTTTTTTTTTTTTTTTATCCTTCTTCTGGTTCCTCAATTTTCAATGGATTGAAGTAATTACATTTCTTACCATTTTGTACTACTCTGCTTGAAAAGAGCGAGTCTTTCGTCCCGTCGTCTGGAGCAAACCCTTTAGCTCCGGTGCTGGTCTTCCTGTAATTATAACCTCCTGCTTCTTCCGAAAGTCCAGTTTAGAAAACTGCTTGAGCTTTAATATGTAATTTTCCTCATTTAAAAAGTAGGGCCAGACATGAAGAAAAAAGTGAACAGATTGCTAAACTTGATTTGCTAACTCTAAACTGTAGCTTGCTGTAACTATTCTGTGGCCCCTATTCTGCGGGAGTTGCAAGAATCCCTGGGCTCATGAGTGCCCCCTAACATGAGGCAGGGTAACTATGTGCCTCACCCGGCGCCTTTTCACAGTCGCTTAAAGCAGCAGCATCACTGCTGAGCTACAGCACAGTCAGTCCATGTGAGGCACAAACAGCCGGTGCCTCTCCACACGTCTCTTCTCAGGATTTCAACAGTAAAAGTAAAAATTCAGCGATTTTGAATAAAAAAGGAATTAAAATTGCAAGGTTAAATAGAAAATAACTTTATAGTACAAATCATTTGATAAATATAAACATTCATTTATTTTTTTCTCTGTGATGACAGGTGAGGCATGGCCTCCCCTGACTGCACATCACTGAGTAGCAGCTATCTCTTCTTCTCTTTATGTTCAGCCAATTGAATTAAAACTAAAAGAAAACCATCTGAATTTGACCCAATGGCACTGACTATTAAGGTACAATCACAATCCAGGGCCCTTGAACCCTTCTCCAGATCTGAGCCTGATCTCAGGATCTCACTGTGGAGAACCATAGAAAATTAGCACTTTAAACTGTAGTAATAATAATAAAAATGTATAAGTGATGTAGTTGATGGGAGAAAAGAATAAAATACGGTATTATATGTTCTGAGAGACAAACTGGAGATCTTTTTGTTATAGCCTAGAGGCCATCATGCCACGAGAAGCAGTTATTTTTTCAGTGTCACACAGTGTTTCTTTAACTGAACATAACATATTCCACATTCATTACTTATGAATGTATACGGAAAAATGTAACCCTCTCCAGCCCTGACTCTCCATAACAGCATTGTCAACCTTAGGCCATATCAACAGTTTCTCACATATCATGGAACAAAGCAGTCTTTTCAGCTCCACACAACCTGCAGCAACCCATAAAAGCAACATTTTAGATCCATACATAAAAAATCTCATCTAGCTTTTGACTGAAACCCGTGTGAGTGCAAGAGGCTGGCGGGGGTTTAACACTTTATTCCGAAAACGCTGGTAACCAAAGGCAATAAAAGCAAATGGACCTCTGTGAAGGGAAATAAGTAAATGGGAAAAGCAAGGACCTCCGACAGATGTTGTGCATTAAGCGTCGCATCACTAGCCAACTTCCACTTCCCATCATGCAAAATATTTTCCTTGACTTCCGCCCATGAGTGAAGTGACACTTTCACAGAGAGGGGAGAAGGAAAAATAGATGTGTGACCCTGATGTAATTTAGAAAACGGCTGGCAGCTGTCATCATTTTACTGAAGCAACAAATTGAGCCACTGCCGTCTCATCAACAAGAGCAAAAACATGAAATGATTTTTTTTTTCTTACAATGTTTGTGTTCATAGTCAGTGCTAAACATAATGCACATGAACATTTTTACATATTGCATTATTATTTGGGCAATAACCATTGAACCCATCTCACAAGAGCGACAACATCTGAACAGAAACATTCAAATTCCAGGCTTTATATTCATCTCACTTTTTTGGAAAAACTAGGGTTCTGATACTGTTTAGGCCATCTGCTAGCAGAAGTGGGAGTGAACCATGAAAAACAAAAATAGCGGTTAGCAACATGACCAGCAAGTTAATATTTCCATTGCGAATGCAGTTTGAGAATGCAGAAATGCTCAGAATGAGTCCGGTGATGGCTTATCAACTTCACAACTTCCGGTTTTCTGATTGTTTATGTAAGAATCTCAAGAACATAGTACCAGAGGGATTTCTGAGGCTCAGTTATAGACAACTTAATAAACAAAATAAATGAAACTTGAGGCATGTTTTGGATGAGAAAAAAAAGAGCATGGTGAAAAGCTAACAAGATATATAATTATGTATACTATGTCCCCTTTAAAAGGTAACTTTACGGACCTATTGCGGCTGGTGTTTGATTTACTCCAGTACTTCTCCAAGTCTGTGTAACCTTCTTTGACCATTTAAAGTATCTCCCTGAGCCCATGAGTTGACACCCACTAGCCAGTTCTCGGATTGTTAAATTTTACAACAGTTTGAAGGGATTCCATTGCATTGTGTCAGGACCTGTGTCTTGACATTGACAGTGCACTTGGCCCTGCTCAATTTTACATGTCGGTCTCATTATTTTCTTTAACTGTGATTTCAGCTTTGACCCTCGTTTAAAGACAATATAATGTCTCGGTTATCAGAAAACGTCATAAAAGTCTAAGCATACTCAGAGGCTTAAATTTAGATTTTTTTTTTTCCCGTATTTGCGATCATGTTTTTACAATGATTCAGCCAGACAACTCCAACACATGAATTGAACTCATCTTTTATTAACACAATATACAACTGTCCAGAGCCCAGGGAGCGCCATGTTTAGTGCGACCATTTATGAGGTCATTCAAATATTTACCCATACATAAATATATAAAACACACACACACAGTTAGCCAGTCAGCCAAGCACTGTATCCAGACATCGTCTCATCCATGGACCCCCCTAAACAGCCAAACATACACACACAAACAACACACACTGTCTGTCTACTGCGTCAATTTAGTCCCCTGGGGAGCATGCAGGGTGACACCACTAACAGGGCAGACCAGACCAGACAGCCAGCAGACAGATAAATACTAGCCTAGGCTGAATACCAAATGCACGCCAGTCTACCAGCTCCCCTCCCCCTTCCTCTCCCTCTCCCTCTCTCTCCCCAAACCAAATGCCAGTCTGCACAATCTTCCCTCTCTCTCTCTCTCTCTCTCCCTCCCTCTCTCCGGGGAAGGGTCTGTCTCATCGTGTATTTGAGGAATACTAACTTTAGGTTGATGGGGTGATCATGGTTGGCGCGTGGATGTATGTCTATTTTTGGCTTCTGGCTGGGGGAATGGTGAAAGGAAAGGCTTTCATACACCAACAATAGAGTCTGCTAATATCAATGATTTGTCCTACTGACCCCTAGTGGTTATGTTAGAAGCTATGGCCCTATCTCACAATTCTATATACAGTATAATACATTCAATATGTTTCTGATCTGCTTTGACTATTAATATATATATAATAGGACACAACAGAAATGACCCTGTCCCGCTGTTTATATTAGCTTATATTTGAATGTTGGTTATAATTATATGGTTATTTACTGAACTCTACCTTTCTCTTCTTAACAAAGTTTTGGCATTTTACAGCCATAGTAAGAGCTTTAAAAAAAAAAAAAAAACAACTTGAAATAAACCATGTTTTATCATTATAGACCTGATTCTTATTTGGTAATGTTTCTTTGGCTATCAGCATAAAACGTTTCCTTGTAGAGAATGTTCCGAAGTACGGTTTTAAATTTCTATTTCCATACAATCATGCAGCTGACTTTCCACCTCAAGTTACATACAATCATGCCTAACGATGATGAGTGTTAATTAAGTAGTTATTAAGCATGAATAAGTTTTAATAAACAATTTGTTCATTATGAATTAAGTCTTTGTTCATATTTTTATTAAAGCTATTAAAAGTGTAGTTATTATAATGGGTTACCCACGCCTGGCACATGGATCTATACGTCTATTTTTGGCCACCGGGGGGGTAGCAGCGGGGGTGCTGGGAGATGGAGGGGAGGGGTTTTCCTGCTCACAAAAACTATTCGTGCTTGTTCAGGAGTTCTCCACATGTGGCATTGTTTTCCAACTGTTTGGAATCAGAGCATGACCCAGTTGTCCCATCAAAAAGATTATTTCCTTTATGTGACAAGAACTGTAGAGAACATGGCAGCAAAGGATGGGCTAAAAATAGGTTCAAACCAGAACTAAACAAGGGCTTACCCAGCAACTTATAAGCACAACATCAAGGTTAAACTGTGACTCAAATTGGCCCCTTTAACCATAACTGTAAAAGATTAAGAACAAGCCATAAAACAATTAGTTAAAGGGGAGCGAGACAAAAAACTGACCTCGATGGGCCAAAATTTAAAAGGAAAAGGAAAAAACACACAAAAAACTAAATTGTTTAAACACTGTACGTGAACAACCCTAGCATTTGCAGACAAGATCTAAACTACTGCTAAACCTGGACTACAACCAAGTCTATTTCATGGAGTTATCTCAGGTTCTCATGGTTCTCATGACCGTTGGATAGGTCACATGCAGAGGGCAGACTTCTTTGGAACAACAATTTACACCTAATTTAGACATCAACGCTAATCCATAGGTAGTCTCCAGATTTACACTCTGGATTAAGACATTAAAGATGCACTATATGTGACTTTTCAGCCATCTCATTGTCCTCACGGAGTAAATGGTTTGCCTAAAATGTTCCACAGTATGGCATTATATTGCTCTATCTCCATGGAGACAGCAGGCGAAACCATTAAGCTCTTACAAGTCATTCTTACTGTGCCTGGCAACCTCACACAGAGCAAAAATTAGCGTTGTTATGTTATTATTCAGCCAAAAAACAGAGCTCAGTGAATACAAGATAGAGTATGTTTAATGCCGTACCAATGAACATTTCAGGTACACAACATCTACAAAGAGACAAGCAAGTATTGGACGTCATCACAGTGCAACTAGACATGATAAGAATCGATCAGTGCAGCTAGAACTTGAAAGGCCTATACGTACCTCATTCCTAACATGACACTTCTAACTTCTAACTCGTAAGACAGTTGCTATGTCTGTGCTAAAACTCAACCCAAACTGCTTTCTATAGTCACATCTTCAGCAGGCCCAAGCAGTAACAAGGCCATCCCTCCCCCTCCCTGTAAAACCATCACATTCCCAGCTCCCACTGCTCCATCTGACCACAGCCGCTACCACTCCACAGCGCCATCTTGTGGAGAGTGCCCAAAAATGTTACGAATATGTTGCATGATTCATCCCCAAACATGGACTGGAAAAACACTTTGGATTCTCTGGTGTCTAGCCTCACATCTTTGTCACTACAGACTTGAAGAAACCCAAGCTCTCTCCGGGGGCACGGACTTAAGCTTTGAATCAATTACACCACGTCTTCAGGGAAACACAGAGGAGGACACAGACAAAATGAAACAGTTACTTCCTACAGCTTATATTATCCAGACGCGCTACGTTCTGCTGAAAAAAAGGCAGAAAAAATGCAAAAAATAGGAGGAAGGAAAATTCACACTGAGACTAAATTGCTTTTAAATTGCAAAGTGAAGTCCTGGAAAGAGAGGAAGAGCGTTCCCAATCTGGCAGAGTCTGAATGCTTTACACAGGTGGATGATAAGGCCGATATTTAAAATGCATATGACAGATCAGAATACACATTTCACACTAAAACACAGTTAACATCATTAAGATTCATGATTTTTTTGTTTGAAGATTTTGGTAAAGTTTGTATTTTTAGATCCTGGTTGGACATGGGCAGCAGATGTGACATATCTAGAGGTAATTATGTAACTGTTACCTAGCAACCTGCCATGTTAACAAGGGCCAAAACTTGTCTAAATGGAGCACAACAGTGACCGCCCATCCCCTGGTTCTGGAAGTAAATTTCCCATTAATTCTCCTCATAGACTTGAAAAAAAAGAAAAAAAAACTGATAATAAAAGTTTAAAAGCGTGCTCTTGTGGTAACTAATGACCACAAGAGCTATAATATTATTTTTGCCAAATCTTGCCTTTTACACCTGCTTTTTGGAGCTAAAACAACTGTGTTATGAATATTAGTTTGCATGTAGCTAGTTAAGACTCCATGATGCCTTTTAATGTTTGAATTTTTCGAAAAGTCTATGGGAAAAATTTATGGAAAAATTTACTTATGGAAGCGGAGAACTTCGAAGTGGGCGGGAGTGTTGAGCTCCATTAGACAAAGGTTAGGATTAAACTAATAAAAATAGACAACAACCCCTTTGTTTTGTTAAAAGATGATTTGTACTGCCAGAAACATGCCTTTATGTGAGAGTCGAATTTTCGGGGTTGATGACGTAGGTAGAGATATTTTGTTTTAGAGATACTTTTCAACTTTTCTCTACAAACTGCTACTTAACTGATGGAAAACTAATATTTAGCAGAGGTACTATGCCACCAAACCAAGTAATAATTTGAAAAACATAAAAACATATGCACTTTAAGGTCAAAGACGTGCAAATATGTACGGATTCAGTTTATAAACAGCTTTCAGCTTAATTCAATAGACAAAATCATTATAATTAGCAACAGGATGAGTTAAGATGACTCTGAAAACATGCATACTTTGAGACAAACATGAGGTCACATAGTTAAGGTAGATTCTAAAACATTTATGACCTAGTATAAATGATGAAACCTGAATGCAATTAGCATTTATAAATATGATTTCTGTAGCTAGATGCAGTGCGTATCAAAATGTTGTCGTGCATAATGCATTGCAGAAAGTCTGTACACAGGTTATATAGCAATCCCAGACAGTCATCTGCTTCCTGTTACAGATCAAATATCTGATAGCACACAATAGACGAGAAGGAAGTCAAAACAACTTCTGCTCTATGTGACACATTGGTATTGTGTACAACTGTGTCACATGGGAATGTATGGAGAACTATGCTTTTAAAATGATAACCATACATAGTAGAAAACGAAGAAACTTTTCAAGGTGGACCATGCAACTTTTCCAGTGGAGAGTCAGCCACCTGTTTATCTCCATGGAGGTGTTTTTGCTTTGCCTGAAATGCACCACAGTATGGCATTAAACATATCTATCAATGTGGAGCGAAGCAGCTGATGTCACAACTCCACACACAATGAGAATGCATGTATGTCTAGGTATATTTTAGCTGCTTATTAAAACACCAGTAACTGAATAAATGCACGTTCAATGCTGTATTGTGGAACATTCCAGGCAAAGGAATAACATCTCCATGGAAACAAGAAGGCGGTGAACGAGCCACCAAGAAAATTATCTACTGCACCTTTAAGTTTACTTTAGTTTTCTTTTCTTTTTTTTTTTAAATTAAGTACATGGCAAGTGATCAAGAAGTAAAGTGAGCAATGTGCCAGCAGTCTAATAATATGGAGTCTATATAGGGGAAATACTTCAAATAATTTGTTTATGGGATACTCAAGCCAAATAACAGAAATCTTGGAAAATGTCTACGATCATATAGCAGCAACCCAAACGTGGCATGAATCAGCATGTTGGAGATAAGCAAGGGCACGCTGGTTTCTGTAGCCACACATACATACAGTGATCTAAAGAGCCAATGCTTTCTCTATCAGATAATATAAAGCAGTTAAAGAGGGCCCTGTTGACCTTGGGGGCCTTTTTAATGGTGGCTGGAGTCCTCTTGGAGCTTGCATCGCTTCACAAGTGCTTCATCTTCACCTGCTGACATTTAAGGAGCAGTGAGGAGCAGAGCCACTGTCACGGCAACCTGACTCCCACGTGCACTGGGTCCCATACACTAGCACACCAGATACAGAAAATAGGAGCAGGGATAGGTTAGAATTCAAATGATGGTCGTTTAGTGAAGGGCTCAGGTGAAATTACAAAGTTTTTTGATGAGAAGCATTTGGTTGTGACTTTAATTTGAAATACCAGTTTTAATCATTGTATTTTCTAGTCTCAAAGTGTATTTTTTCTATTGACAAGCTTGTTGTAAACTAAAAATGACTATAAGATGAAACTAGAGTTTGCAATTGTTTCATTTTATTTCTCTGAAAAAACAAAATCCGTACTAATTGTGTGGGTTTGCATCTCCACAAAAATCATCATTTGGCCTGGAGAAAGGCCTGTACCTGCTTGTCTTGGAAATGTTGTTCTTTTGGTTATAATATTTCCTGGTATGGCATCAAACTTATTTCTTATACCCATTTCTATGTATAATGTTCCAAAGTCTGATTTTAACTTTTTATTTCCATGAATGATGCCACCTCCAGAAACTCACACTGTTGCTTTATTGAAAGACAAATTCTTTAAAAGAAAGGCTTTTTTTGATCACAGCAGTAACTTCATGGTCATTTGTGGTGTTTGGACTTTTAAAAATGATAAAATAAAGTACTTGTTAGTCAGTACAAGCTCCCCACCAAAGCATCCATGTTTTCAATCCATCCGATTCATGCCTGTGCGTTCCTTGATGCATAAGCACTACTTACTCTCGTGTATCACTATGTAAAAGTTATCCACTCTATGGTCACAAGACACCAGACAAACAGCCATCTCGTGTGTGGGGCTGTAATCAGAGTCTGACCCTAAAGGTGCAACTAGGATGCATAAGGACAGCTGCAGAGAGTGGGCCATCTCCAGACTCAGCCGTAACCCCATGTGCACAGCAGTAACGACTTTGAGGAAATCTGGATGGGAGCAGAGGATTTACAGTTCCAGGCATTAAAATGATAAGACACTTCTTCACTCTTGTCAAACTCTTTCTGGAGTGGGAGGACGGTGGGAGTTGTCAATCAAGCCAAGTATGCATGACTAGTTATAGAAAAAATGAAGTTTTGCCATACTTTACCAGAAATGTTGCCAAATCCATCCAAATGCTGTGCTGTGTATCTGCAGATGTCATTGCTTTGTCTGGAAATTGACACAGTATTGCATTCAACTTTTGCTATCTCCATTGTAACAAGCAGGTGACCAAGCTACAAGTCAGATCTGTGGAGAGGCAAGGACATATAATTGAAAAATGCAAGATAGATACAAGATACACTGTAAAAAAAAAAAAAAAAAAAGTCACCACCTGGATTTAACTGAGCAAATAGGTACGAGCCTCCTCCAGTTGGTCAGGTCTAGGTTCAGCAAAAGTCTGTGCTCAAAGAATGAGGTCAGCTGACTATCTGAATATACTGAATGACCAAGTTATTCCATCAATGGATGTTTTCTTCTCTGATGGCACGGGCATATTCCAACATGACACTGCCAGGATTCATCGGGCTCAAATTGTAAAAGAGTGGTTCAGGGAGCATGAGACATCATTTTCACACATGGATTGGCCTCCACAGAGTCCAGACCTTAACCCCTTTGAGGATCTTTGGGATGTGCCGGAGAAGGCTTTGTGCAGTGGTCAGACTCGACCATCATCAATGCAACATCTTGGTGAAAGGTTTATGCAACACTGAATGGAAATAAATCTTGTGACGTTGCAGAATCTTATCGAAACAATACCACAGTGAATGCGTGCTGCAATCAAAGCTAAAGGCGGTCCAACGGAATATTAGAGTGTGTGACCTTTTTTTTTTTTGGTGGCAACTTTTTTTTGGCCAGGTAGTGTAGAAATTGAATGCTTTACAGTGGACCCCCTTGGCCAGTCAAGAATACACACTTTCCCCAATACTTCACAAAGGCACATAGTCTGGAAACTGTTTTTATCTCCCTGAGTTCAGAAGATCTTGATTGACAGGTGGATTAGTCTATCAAAGATATGCACAATCTGTACATGTCAAAACAAACATGGCTACAACAAAAAAAGAAAAAAGACAAATAGCAGTGGTCTGAAAAGCATTGTGGATTTCTGCAGAATCAAAGAGCAAAGCATTAAACAGTATAAGCTGTTGTTGGGTCACGATTGAGAAAGTCATTGTCAGCTTGTTGTTTGGCATGTGTTTCTTTCATGTAAGACCCAAAATCTCATGGCACCTGCTTGCGGCACTAATACTGTGTGTTTAGTTGCCCGGGGGAAGAAGATTACCATTATCACCTCAACAATAGTGTAACTTAGACTGCAAAAGTGCTGTTTACCTGTTAGGGGAGAAATGAAGCAGCATTGTATATTGTACTTTTCTAACTGAGGTAATTTCAGAGTTTACGTCACTCACAAAGACATTAACTCGATAGAATAACTATAAATTGACCATATTAAAGGTCCTGTATTACACAAAATTGACTCTTTAAGCTTTAACCCATGTTAGAATGTTACCTCCTCCTCAAATGCAAAAAATTCCACCTTGTGATTTCTTGAAGTGATAACGACTTTTTACTCTTTGTTCAGTGGAAATTGGAAATTCCAAGGCTGAAACTATCCAAATGATTCTAGTGTATGGAGTTTAATAACGCTGTGGAGCACTTCCTGTATTACCACGTGACATCACAAGGTGGAACAGAGTGTTTTCCAATTTAAATATGCAGGGTTTATGTGAATGAAACAAAACAAAACTCCAGGTATGTTTTTAATGAAGAAACATTATAACATAGATCCAAAAATAGCGTAATGTGGGCCCTTTAACTATAACTTGTAAATTGTATCAAGAACATTTAATTTATAGTTGCACAAATATTAAACTTATTGATTTGCTTTGACATGGCTGATGATATATATATATATAAAAACTTCACCAGAAGCGCAGGAATCAACAATGGGCGTGCATTTCCACCATTATGGCAGTTGTGTGGTGGTAACTGTATGGAGGCTAGAGAAAAACCAGGAGCATGAAGTAACATGTTACAGAAGATTTACACAACAGAACTTAGAGCTGTTTATCCTCCGCACTAAGACTACAGCGTCCTAAACATTCCAGCGAAGGGTGCAGCCTCCATCACACGACCAACCATCAGATCCTATCTCAGAGACAACCACGGAGCAGAGCAGATGCGCCTTTGTGATAGCATTGTTTGGTCTGACTTTTTCACGTTACCTAATCACGTACTGTATGTTCACATTCGGATCATGTTCTTGCAAGTAAAAAAACAAAAAACAACAATAAAAAACGGGTCAGATCACGGGCCACATGACAGCTGAAACATGGATTTTGTGTTGAGTTATGGTCAAATTTAACAAGCTAAAATGCAACTCATAATGAAATAAATCAAATTAGAAGTCAAAATGAATTGTACAATCAGTATATAAGTAATTATCCATTTTGTCTCCATTTATTAAATATGATGCCCAGTGTTTAAATGCTAAATATGGCTTTGCTGTCTTTCAATTCAGTAAAAAATTTAAGCAAATACAATTTTCTGGATTGTGACAAAAGCAATTCACATCAGACGGGTTTTATTTGATAGCATTAGGGGCAGTAATAATTTACCCTTCAAGTGTATTGTACAGCTAAAATAATATAGGCTAGTAGTTAAAGGAACTGTGTACAGTGGTCCCTGGTTTATCACGGGGTTATGTTCTAAAAATAACCCGCAATAGGTGAAATCTGGTTTATTTTTTACAATTATTATATATGTTTCAAGGCTGTAAAACCCCTCACCACACACTTTATACACTTTTTTCAGACAGGCATTAACATTTTCTCACATTTCTCTCTTGTTTAAACACTCTCAAAGTTCAAACCTTCGCATATTATATCCCTCTTCCTCGATGATGCTTTAAATGTGTTGTTCACGTGTCTCTGCTCCAGCGGTATCTGCAGAGGCGCCTCTCTGTGCAGAGAAACACTTTTGAGTCTAAAGCGTTTCTGAAATTTGTCAGTGCAGAACGTTTCACCGACATTGTGGGTTTTGTTGGGGAGAAAACTTGCAAACATACAGCACTTCAGAGTCACACTGCGATCAAACATGTATGAAAATTTGGCTGAACACATTCTGTACTGTACAGGAGACACGGCACAGAGGAGACTGATGGATAATGGTCTACAGACCCTTAGCCAATAAGGATGTAGAGCACAATGCACGTTCATATACTGTAAAAAGAAAAGCATACAAAACTGCTCACAAAAATCTGTGAAACAGCGAGACTGCGAAAGGTGAACCATGATATAATGAGGGACAACTGTATAAGAGTTTGATTTAGAGCTTGAATCATAAACTTAACCTATCTGTGTCCCCAGATACAAGGTAAACAAATACTTATAACAAATACTTTATTACGCAAATATTGGACATTTATATATGTTATGATTTGAGGATTCGGTTCTCAAGAAGATTAGAATGAGCCTCACATGAGTCTGTTATTTGGGTTGCCAGTTTCAATGCTGGAATCCAGTTGGTTTAAACCTAAAAAGACTCTCTCTGATCTGAATCGTCACTACCTATGTCCATATGCAGGTTAAGGCAACTGTGATTGTAGTACCTTTTTAAAACAGTAAGAGGACAGGTTTCATGACATTAAAGTAACTTTTTTATATCATAATGTTTAATATATGGGGATGAGGGAGCAGCGTTAGTAGTCCTTTTTCATATCTTAAGGTGGTTGCGGACTGAATCTACAAAATGGCACAAGATCTCAGTAGATTCTGCATATGTCCTCCTTAAATATTTGACTTCCTCCCAATATCCACAGTCATGCACGTGTGAGGAGAACCGCTGACTCTAAACTGGTTCATGCAGGTGAGAGTGAGTGCTTGTCTGTCAGTTTGAGTCTACATTCGAGGCTAATTGGTCATTGTCCTGGCCTGGGTGTACCATGCATGCCTGAGGGAGCATGAATGAATGCATGTGAGGGGGACAGGACAACCCCACTCTGGAAGTCATTAGCCAGTAGTCTCCTACACCTGTCACACCTACTGGCCATTTTGACTGTACAGGTGATACTTAAAGAGGACAGATTGTGTAAAAACAACTTTTATGAGCTTTTAACCATGTTATAACTGGGTCCTTCAACCTCAAAATGATCTCCCAGTTGTATAAATAAAGGTGAAGAAGATGAAATGAAAAATGGTCCATCCATCCTTACTCCATGTTGGAGTAATCCTGCCTTTTCCTGCATTTGAGGCTTAAGTGGCCGAAAATAGTTTTCAATAGTTCTTTTAAAATGCATATCTTTAAAAAAAAAAAGGAAAAAAAAGAAAAATCTATATATTTTTGATAGTTTGATATGTTGCCTGTTATACTTAATCGTAAACATACATTAAGCATAAGTTTATAGTAGTCTTTTGGTCACAAATCTTAGTACCTTAGAATATCCTCTCTGTAAAAATCAGAACAACAAATCCGAATCTGCCCTGATACTGAAGAGATTTATTCATGAATGAACCACAGTGCATCTCAGCAACTGACAGAGCAAGACAGACCAAAAGATGTGGGCGAGAAGACAAGACCTGTAAGGGTAAAAAGGTTAAAAAAAAACATTCCAGGTGTTGAAATTTGGATATTTTACAAATTCATGAATAAAAAAACACCCATTTCACTTTGATTCTGCTTGCACATGCCAGAAAGGCTATACGGCAAGGCAACAAAAGATACAACCATCTACTCAAATTTTATCTGCTATCAGGTTAATCAACTGGGATGAAACTGAGAAGTAAAGTCGCTGCACTACTCCATTTCCTCAAAGTCTCCAAGCTGCACTCATCTCTTTAAATGTTAATTTTATGATGATAATTTATACTTTGATTAATTTGTGTTGTAATTTTAAGGTCTTTCTTGTTCTGTAAAACACTTTGAATTGACTTCTGTTGCCTAAAAGCAGCTCTTAAGTAAAAAAAAGTCTGCTGCGTGCTGGCTGCATATGGCTAAAATTGTGCTAACTTTATCAACATGGAAAACACTACTCTCACCTCTGAAAATAGTAAAACGCACTTATGAAGTCATTGCAGTGAATAATTAGGATGTGTGTAATGCATAAGGTAAGTGAGGAATAACTTTGGACTCCTGCAAACTATTTAAAATGAATTAGTTCAGGTACAGTGGACTTCACTTTTACCTGGGTACATTTTGGTCCACTCCACCGACCTCACACTGTCGCTGAAAGTTCTCAGACAGCAGGTCCATAAAACAGAGGAGATTTGCAGCTTGTTGACCTTGTTTGGCTGCGGTGCCGTGTCATTTCCTGTCCACGCACAGGTGCAGAGCTGTGGTTTATATACATTCATAAAGCCAGACTATCATTTTCGCCAGTCAGGCCGGCCTCCTCCTGTACCTGTCTGGGAGAGTGCCGCAGGCTCCACTGCAGTCACACTACACTCTGGAAAAGTTGGACAGATGCTATATTACTCACCGACCGTTTTAGCTCCAAATGACATATGTAGAGACACTGGGATAGTACTGAAGTATGGTTCTGAGTTAGCTGGATGATAGATAATAGAAGGTTTTTGTTATTTTGTTGCACCAAGGAAAAGGTTTAATTACCAACTAGTTTGGACTGACAATAGGCATAATAAATAAACCAGAAAGTTGTGGTTGAATAGGTTTCAGAGATAGCTATCTGGACAATGATTATGAAATTGAGACGTATGGCGACCAAATCAAGTCTTGGATCACTCCTGGATCAGCTGTTGTGTCTCTGGGCAAGACACTCCACTAACATAGCCATTGATTTTAGCTCCCTTTGTCATTATAGAGACACTAAGTTGGTTTAGTGGCATAATAGTGAAATCCTGATTGTTAGTTAGATTAATGGTGGGAAAAGTTATGTCATTTTTATAATTTATTGGTGCAAAAGTTGTCAACGTCACCTAAAATTGTCACATTTTTACACAGCGCTTTTCCATCTTCTAGGCACTCAACATCAAGAAACCACTCCCCCATTCATACACCAATGCACGCAGACACTGGAGGTGAAGTGGGTAAAGTGTCTTGCCCAAGGACACAGCGACAGTATTTATTTGTGGGAGCTGGAATCACACCACCAAACTGTGGGTCAATGGATCTGGCCACTCTGCCAGTGATGTTTATGTCGAGATTAGGGGATAAATACTCTACCAACTGAATGGGCAAAAACACTTCACTCGGTGCATTCCCGTATACTCTGTTGTAATAAGCAGGGAAGACATGCCAAGCCATAAAATAGCCCAATTTATTCATTCAAAGTCTGAACTCAGCTCAAAACTACATGCTTTTACAAAGGAATGGGTGTTGACCTCTAAATTAAAAAGCGCCACCATGATCTTTTGCATGAAATTGTATTAACTGCACAGCCTTAGTCAACTGTGTGGTCAAAAATGAGAAATTTGGCACCAACAGCAAAATAACAAGTGGGATTCATAGCAAAGGAACTATACAAAATAAGCACAGCACTCCTCTCCACTCTTGACTCCCCTTTTGTGGAACCGTCCCCATAAAACGACCAGTGCTGTCCTCTGCAGTGCGCTGTCTGTAACTATTCCCCCAGACTTTAAGAGCAGAGCAGATAGGCTGTAAGCTGCCTGTCCCGGCTCTGTAATCACCGGTGTTTACGGCCAAATAAAACCGCACACACACATGTCCCTCCTCAGGTTTACTGCGCTGTCTTCCTGTGTCATTACCAAACGTCTGGACCCTGACTGTCCTGGCGGGAGGAAGTGGACATAAACATAGCTCCAGCCCACCTATAGTCACTTCACTTGTCCGCCCTCCCCCCGCCTTTGTCGGGTAGGTGCTTGTGTCGGGGTGGCGGTGTGGAGAGGCAGTGTGCCAGTGGAGGAGATTGGCATTAGAGCCAGACATGAGCTCATCGGGCGGCCGGGCAGACAGCTCAGCAGGGCCCTAGCACAGCCCCACGCACCGCTACCTGCTGATTACCCTCTCTCTCCCTCTGTCTCCCTCTCTTTCTCTCTTTCTTTCTATCTCTCTTTCCTGCACCATGCGTCAGACGAGTCTCTCTCTCCTTTAGTCTTTTGGTCTGATCTCGCCTTTTTGCTTTCTTCTGTTCACAGCTTGACTCGCCTTTTCACTTTCCTCTTTGACTTTCTCCCTTTTTGCTCTTTTTGTGCTATGAAGATTATGCAGGTAAAAGTTTCGATCTGCTACAACAAAGAGATAACCGGGGTGAATTATGAATAAGCAAGTAGCTGCTAGACTTTTAATTAGATTTAGCGTAGAAAACAAGACAAAAATTATAACTACAAATTAGATCAGACAGATGTGTCCAGGATGTTGTGAACGAAATGTCAATCTGTCGACTAGGGCTGGCAAAAGTATTGAAAAGCAGATGCTAAAGCCAGTATCGAAACTAGATGCACGTTTGAGCAGGGATCAATACTAAAAAAAGTCACCTTCATACAGTTATGAATCTTTTCTGAATAGCTTTAGAACAGGAGTGTCCAACCTATGGCCCGGGGGCCAAATGCAGCCCTCAGACCAGTTTTTATTGGCCCTCTGGCTTCCTGCTGAATCAGCCCAATTGATCATAAGCAGTACTTTTAACATCAAATTTAACTATTTCTACCACTACATCCTCAAAGTTCACATTGCATTGTGTTACAGACCTAAAATGAATGTGTTTCAAGCCTTATTAATCTACTCTGCTCTGTCAAAGCTGTGTTTAAAGCACTGCACTGCATTGATCCCCGGTCTGTGGCCCTTCACTTCAAATGCGTTTTGAGATGTGGCCCTCAATAAAAACAGTTTGGGCACCTCTGCTTTAGAATGATCTTGAGCTGTACCAGAGCAAGACCACATAGATTAGTATATGCCCCTGAACCACTATGGAACATTTCTGGATGAATGAGATATAAAACCATCATTTGAGAATCAAGTCTATTTCTTTGTATCAAGCTCGAGTTGGTATTTTAGTATCATGGCAACACTACTACCCACTGTACCTGCTTATAATAGGAGCTGTACACACATTAACAACGAAAACATGACATTAGGCTAATGGCCCAATAGTATGCATCATTTGCGCTTTCTGACTCATACTTGTCTAAGCAAAACAATAGCTGAGGGCACTACCACCACACCTGCTGGCACGTTGAAAAGTGAAGCTGTTTGTATGAAGCTAAAAACAATGGTAGTGTCAAAAATGCAAAATAATTTGTGAACTTAGAATTACAATTAGAAACAAGTCAGCTGATGGAGCATGAATTGTGGTATTTTTCCCCCACAATGCATTTAAGAAACCTATAACAAAGCCCTAACCTGACCCAAAATACCTGTTCCTGTTCATAATCTGAAGTATAACCTTAACCTGATTGTGAGAACGTATATTGTCAAAAAATAAACATTTGCTAGCGTATCCACCAATGCAAAGCGGCTCTTGTGTGGCATAACTGGGTCGAAGGAGGAAAAAAGTGAACTTTACGTCGCCATGGGTTACAACATGCTGATAAGTATGTTTTTGATGAAGATCTGATGTTATAAATGGTGCCAAGATGTAGACCTGTCACGATAATTACCATCAATATATGAAAGCTGGAATGACATATTTTGAGCGTCAGGATTTATCGTGAGTATTGCAAAAGTTGGAAGATTTTGGGTATTTTTTTGTTGTAATATGATAACATTTGAGCTGCAGAGGGGTGAATAACCCACTTTTATGGCTAATTATGGGTACATTCTGCTATTTATTTGTTGAAGCTCATGTCTTTTAATGAAACAGTCTGTTTAAAAATGGTTATTATCTTGCATTATTTGAAACTTCATCAGTGGCATAAAGTAGTTTCAATAATATCAATTCTCTCAATATTTCTCTGTGTTGATATATCACACTTGAAAATGTCGGTGAAGCACAATATTGTCCCTATTAACAAAAGCTCTCTTAGAAATTAGCTTCGGGTAAATAGCAAAAAACACACCAGCTAGAACAAACAGATTTAGACAAAAGTGAGCTCAGTCTGAAGATGTATAACCTTGATTAGATGCAGACAGTTGTATTGTGGTGGCTCAGATACTACAGCTCTACAACAGAAAAAACGGGAAAATAGCTGCCAGTAAATGCCTCGAATAAGAACCTCCATTGAGTGAGGTGAGTGAGAGAAAACATGCATTATGTGGTTTGTGTGGAGAATAAAACGCGCAGCACTTTAGAGCTTTTCTGAGAGCGCTTTACATTCAAACATAAACAGTCTGAGGTGTTGACTGGCTCGGATCATCCAGTTTAACACAATGAGAGATTAAAAGAAAAGTACAGGGGAGGAGTCAGTTGTCAGTCAGACAGCGTTTTGAATGCATTGTAAGATGGGAGTTTACAATAATATACAATAAAAATGACCCATTATGGAGACAGATTGGTTTAATGTGTGCGTATTCATGGGTCTCAGCTTATTGTTATGTGGTGCCATTTTGAGGATAGTTGACCATTCAACTGTTAATTGCTATGGCAACGGTCCTAACTTTTCATCATTTTGAAGCTCATGGATAGATAGTTGAATATAATGCATTTAAATTATTGGCAACACCACGCAATCATTTTGAACCACTATTCCTACATTAGGCAACATGTGATCAAATGTAACTTCCCAGAAATTCTCTTAAAATAATATTTGGTATTTCAACATGAAATATGACTTTTTCAATTTTTCCTATTTTGAAAACCACCTGGGGCTGGCAAAAAGAGAAGCACATAATCTTAGTAGGAAATTCATGAATTAAAAATCACAGAAATTCCAAAGAGTTTTGCCATAGAAATAGTACCTCAGATTCCAGACTGTACTAAAGCTCTGAAGAGTCCCATTTTAAGTATTATTACTGATGTTTTATTATAGTTTCATATTTGAGCTAAAACTGGTTGATGGTTAAAAGCAGATATATGGCAGAATGGGCTAAAGTGTCAGTTGCTTGTGTGGCAGTGGGTCACAGCTTGTACACTGACTGGATGTTACTCATCAATGTGAACAATAAATAATTAGTCACTTTAATTAGTCAAATGTTTAATCTGTGCAGTATCTAAACCACCAACACTTTCACCAAACCGCTGATTACAAAGTCACTTTCAAACTTATCATGACTGTGATTACCATAAATGTAGCACAGTGTCATTATTTTAGTGTGAGAATAATTGGGAACTTACTCAGTGAAAAGCAAAACTGGTGAAAAACTTCAGAAAAGAAATGTGATGAGCTCTTCAGCTCTATCAGTAGTGTATCTATAATTATGTGATATCAGATTGTACAGTTATTAAGAATATGAAGACAATGCAGTTCCCAGGCTGTTTAATGCTGTTAAAATATTGTATCAGTTCTTCTTCTTGATAGAAGCTACTACTTTGAAAACAAAACTTGCCATCAATTTCAATTCATTTGTATTTATTGATGAGAATCTATATTACTCAAGGAGAACCAAACATAATATAACAATCCCAAAGAAAACTATTAAAGTTACCATCTGTAATATTATTTATTTTATTTTTTTTTTTACCAGTAGAAAGACTCACCTGTGCTCTCTGCTCTTCTTCTGTCAGGCCAAAGCTGGCACACTGCCAGTCAGCAGTAACATAGATAGCATCTAGTGGTGATATGCGAGAATACAACAGGAGCAGGTCGGCCAATTTAAATACAAATGGTATCTTGCCGAATGAAAAACAAGATAGCATTTTCCATGGATGCTTTTAACCCCTTCTATACATATATATTAGCCACACGACAACACTTTAGCCTGCTTCTCTGTATTTGGTGGTTTACTCTTACAACAATTTATAAGCTGTAATTGTTCATTTACTTTCCAACACCAGCAAAAATCATTACTGGTGTGTTACTGGCACATCTGTGATGAGGACAAGAAACAAGTCATTTCAAATTCTGCTGTTTCCACTCAGTTTCATCCCACTAAAACTAATTTATTAATGAATTTTAAATGAATCCCTGCTCTCTTGTTGTCACAGGTGGGCGAGACACTGTGCTTTGTTTTTCACAACCAAAAACACAATAATTAGCAGAGGAGAGAATTTCCTTTTCACTTAAAAACATGTCGAACATGGCTTGATTGAATGTTATTTGGTTGTTTAATTTCGCTCCGACTGAAAGGATTAATTAAGTGGATTTCTGGGTTTAGTCCTTGTTGTTCGGGCTCATATTCAGTGGATTTAGTGGAGAAACATATCAGACAGTGGTTTTAAACATGTGCCACAAAATATAGAACCCACAAATATTTTAAAAAGTAACAAAAACAAAGACTTAAACTAATTACTTTGAAAACCACAATGAATAATCTGTGAAAGTTTTAACATTTGGTAGCATTTCATAATTACTACACTTCATTCAAGCTTAGTAACTACCAAAACCTAACTGCCAACCATACACCCTTAATCAAGTAGTTACGAAACATAAATCATTCTTGATTTGTTCATGCTATTAAGGCAATCAGGTGTAGTTATTATAAAGTGGTACCCAACTCTACCCAATTTTATCAGATTTTTTGAGTTATAAGACTATTAAAATGACATGTAAACAGCAAAATCATCTGATTCGTTTCTGATCATACTCTGTGTACTCTGTACTCTGAGGTTTGCTGGTTTGCATGTTATTTAAATAATCATAAAGGTCCAGAAATAGTAGTAGTAGTAGTAGTTGTTGTTGTTATAGTTGTAGTAGTAGTAGTAGTGTTAGTGGTAGTGGTAGTAGTGGTTATAGTGACAGTGGTAGTGGTAGTGGTAGCAGTAATAGTGGAAGTGGTGGTGGTAGTGGTA
This sequence comes from Periophthalmus modestus, assembly GCA_019594935.1. Taxonomy (NCBI): domain Eukaryota; kingdom Metazoa; phylum Chordata; class Actinopteri; order Gobiiformes; family Gobiidae; genus Periophthalmus; species Periophthalmus modestus. The sequence goes on along the minus strand of JAIEZT010000124.1, from coordinate 16,333,549 downwards.
GTAGTTGTAGTAGTGGTAGTGGTAGTGGTAGTGGTAGTAGTGGTGTTAGTGGTGGTAGTGGTAGTGGTAGTAGTAGTAGTAGTAGTAGTTGTTGTTGTAGTAGTGGTAGTGTTGGTGGTAGTAGTAGTAGTAGTAGTAGTAGTAGTAGTAGTAGTAGTAGTGGTAATGGTAGCAGAAAAATGGACCAAAACATATGCATAGAAATGAACTGACATGTTTAGGTGGTCAAATCCAATCTTTTGTGATTTCTTTTGTGTAAAACCAGGTCCAGACAAGAGCAGGACAAAATCAGCTTAATAATACATTTGTAAACATCAATAATGTAAAGCGTATCCTCCTGTGTTTGTTTATGTGTTTAATCTGTTTATTGAAGTCTTGTAGGAAGCGGCTGGAGGCAGTGGTGTGACTGTGGCCGGTATTAGCTCTCTGGGCGCTAACCTGCGTGTGGTTAAGTTGTGCCAGAGCGCTAGCAGGGTCCCAATACCCTCCATCTGTCCCTGCCACCGCTTTCCTCACGGTCTAATGTAATGTTTTTATTATAGCCCTCAATATGGAGCTATAGAAATGTGTGCGCTGTGGCCAAGCAGGCGAGGAGTGTTTGGATCTGCGTGACTTGTTCATATGAGCGTCCATCTGCTGCCAACCCGCTGCCCTCCGCATCACAGCTCATGGTGAGACAGGCCAGGGTGGACTCTGAGTATCATACACAATACACTATCTTTGTACGCTTAGGGATGAGGTTGAACAACAGTTTCCCAATTTAATCTTTGCTCAGCTCTTGGTAGTGCTGTCATGATAAAATGTCAAACTTACTTGTAATAGAAGTCTTTTTTTCATTAATTCTTTCTACATTTATTCTAAAACGGCACAGGAAAGGTCAAATTTTGTCAGATTTATGTGTTTTTAAGTATTGATACTTGCTCAAATGAGTATCTAGTTTTGATATAGTTTCAGTATCGATGAGTATGAGATTTGCAATACTTTTCACGGCTCTAGTTCTCTGTTCGTAATTCTTTGAACTTGATGCTTACTTGAGTTACTTGATTTGTAGAATAGATCACTTCTTATGTTCTGGTTTCTGGTGGACATGATTTGATCCTGGTTTATGCCAAGATGAATTTGGAAAACTGCCTTTTGCATTTGAGTCACTCAACCTGTCAGGAGCAATGTGCAGCTACTGTGTCGCACCTGGGGACCCATCTCTAGTTCTGGAGCGAGGCTTGGTCACGACGATATTAGCCTATCATACATGTTTTAGGCTGAAAAAGAGGGGGGGAAAAAATACAGGGGGTGGATGAAACCCAGCTAGACATGAGGAGAACATGCAAACTCTACCCCTACTGCGATTTCAACACAGATACAGATATAGTTACTTTGATTTAAACTTTTTTTTGTTTTGCCTGACCATGTTAAGAATATAGACCAAAAGTGAAACCAATAGCTTATACTTCTATCCCACAAACTCTTCATGTCTTCTTAAAGTAATGAATCTATACTTTACAGCCTGTTGTACTATAAAAATGTTGCACTTGATAAACCAGATAGGTTAGATTAACCAGGATCAGATTCCGCTGACTGTCTGTAGCGAAGTGCTGATCTGCATCTTGTAACATGAGTGTCTACATGGTCATGCTATGTTATGGTTGCACAAGCTCTCATGCCGTCTCGCTTGTTGCCCACACCTTACAAACAGCGCAGCCCATGACAGCTTGTACCATCCGGGCAGCGCTCCTCCCCGTGCACAGCTTGTGTCCCATAGCAGCCTCTCCTTACCGCGTCATCCAGGCCCGCGGGGAGCAGCTTGTAACCGCGGTGATCTCCACAGAGGTGCTAAAACCAGAGACAGGCTTCGGCACGACCATGTTACATCCCTGTGCAGTGGATAAAATGCCTGACAGGGTTGGATTATTATCGAACAAGCAGCTTATTTCATCTGTGGGCCCATATGTGAAAAGCCTGGCAGATGCTGCGGCACAACCTGCAGGCTAAGTAGCATCTGATTCGCAGAAGATGTTCAAATGTATCACATATGAGTTAAGGCAGAGAGAAAAGAAGTATGTCAACGTGATTAGAATGTTGATTTCAAGCTGTAAAGTTTGAAGTTATTAAGATGCAAGTTCAAAAATATTTACAGTTAGAACAAATGAAAACATAGTGTCAATGATCTTATAACTTCATATTATACTGTTTTGAGTAAGTCTGAGATTATTATACTTTAAATTCAAATTGTATTGTATTATTCCCTAATGCATATTTTTGTCACTTTTGTATTATGAATATTTCAACCAAGTAAAAGTGGTTCAGTTGGTACAGTGTTTGTCCACTGATCTGAAGGTTGGTGGTTCAAATCCGGTGCCGTTAACATCATTGGTTGAGCGGTCAGATCCAAGGACCCACAGGTTGGCAGTGTGATTCCAGCTCCCACAGATGAATTCTGTCATTGTGTCTGCGTACACTGCTGTATGAATGTGTGGGTGAATGGTTCCTTGATGTAAATCGATTTGAGTACAGCCTGCTACCTTTGCATTTCCGGCAGTCACCTCTCAAGTTACTCCTCTTCCCTCCATCTTCCTGTGTCACAAATAACGATACCCAAAAATTGCATACATCGATACTGAGGTGTAAGGTACATGTAAAAATATCATAACTTCATAAAATCATAAAATCTCAAAAAAGCTGTATATTTAATCAAAATTTAACATCTTTGAAATAGCCAACCAGTTCAGTTCAAGCTGGGCCGGAGTACACCAAGCTACCCCTGGGTAAAATACTTCATAATAGAGGAGTTTCAATGCATTATAATACAAAACTCATAGGCATCACTATTGAATCTGGAATTGCAATAGCTGCCATAATATTAAATGGTATCGAATCGAAACAAAATCACTGTCATTGCCCATTACAACAGCTGAAGACCTCTCTACCTACCTGGGTCCAAGCACCATTGTTTGTCAGTTCATTTAGCCTTATCCCATCTTACTCAATTGTCTATTTCGGCCCCTTAATTAGATATGCTAATTTAGATACAAGCCCCTTTAGCTGTTGTATGAATTTGGCATTTATATGTAGCTTTACCACAGACTGTATATATAAATGGACAAAGCTAACCTGCTAGCCGCCATATTTCAAATAGGAAGTGAGCACAGGCGCGCTTCCAGCTCCATCAACTCTGGCTCCAATTCATTTTACATTGAATAACTGTCACCCTTCTCTCCGTAACTGCTGCGGTCAGGCTCATCATTTTGGTCTTGTTGTTTGCATTAACCCACTTGTATTATTCGTATTAACCCGCTCTACATGATCCTGGTATATTTCACTGCTGTGTCTGCAAATCAAGATATGGACATTAATAACAGACAAATCAGGCACCTTCTTTCCCCGAGGTCGCTCCAGCTAGCGTTAGCAACAGGTTTTAGTGACAGCATTGCCGAGCACCTACTCCGTCCTAAACCAGTGGTGTGGGCAAGGGCCGTTACCTGCAACAACCTCGCTCCAGATTGGCTCTTTGGCTGCTATGATACATGCGGTTGAAATTCCACATATGAAACTCGGCTTCACATTCGCCCTATAACTGCTAGCCTGGAGGAGCTTCATTTGACTGGAGTTGAACGCTACGAGCGACGTCATACTCACTTAGTTCACTTCTTTATACAGTCTACATGGTTTACCCAGAATTTGCAAATAGCTGAGGCAAGTACAAATACAGCAGTAGCACAGACACGCAAACATGCAGGTTATAGCCTCATTAGAAATGCAGTCCAGTATATCAGAATAATGATGGTGAATATAGCCTAGAGCAAAGCCTCCTCTCATAGCACCACTGTATCTTCCCTCCTGACCTTTGTGTTAATTGCTGACCCAGTACGACTTTATGCAGCACCTTATCCTGAACACAAGACCCATTGTTCATTTTTGGACTATTGTGAGGGACTTTACCACCATAGTGCACAGCTGCTTGTCCTATATAATAGTTACTGCGGCGCTTTGGGAGGAAAACACTACGCTTTAGATCGGTAGATGTTATCAGCCTAAACTTAATCCGAGGCTTTGCAGAATGCCTGGTGTTCCTGCGCGGGCCAGATCAGACCACACAGCCATTTTGTCTTCGGAGATCATCGCTGTTTGAGATGACTTTACCATTAAATGATAACATCTTGTGTTCCCTTGGCCCGGAAAAAATGTCAGTCTTCAGCATGCAATTCCAACAGTCTTCCACAGGATTCGGCCAATCACAATGAGCATTCCGTCTTGAGTCCTAACGCACAAAACCCATAGAAAACAACACCAAAATAAAGTAAATCATTTGCCAATGCAATGTAATCTCTTAGTCAGTGACCTGAAATGGTGTCTTGCTGAATTTCGTCACACGTGTATCTCTGTTTTAAGAGCTCATAGACCAGACAAAGCTGACAGTGTGGTATAATGTTATCCCTAAAATCATCGAAAAAAAAATTAAGGCTAAACAAAAACTTGGGAAAATAATCCAAAACTATATAAAAGAGAAGGAAGCAAAGAGGAATAATGGTAACATCAAGACAGAGTTAACCTAAGCAAGGACTGGTTCTAAATTAAATGTGCACTATGTAACTTTTCTGCTAGAGGGTACGACACATTCACAGTTGAAAATCTGTATTTGGGGGTCTTCTCTCCGCAGAGCTGACCTGTAACTTTGAAAAAGGTGTCACTTTGTCTCCATGGAGAGTGATAAGTAGATAAGTAGAGACAAGCAGGGGATGGACCCTCCACCAGAAAAAGTTGCATAGTGCACCTTAAAAAAACAAACCAAAAACTTCCCCAAACACCAAAGCAGCAAAAATACAGCTATAATTCTGAAAACAAGTTTATTTAGAAAGTCTAAAGCATAAGGTGTACTGTTGAAAACTCTCAAATGTATTCCAAAAGGTTCCAAATGGACTGTACTAACAAACTGCTCATTTTACATTGCTGAGTGTATATATAAGGTAAGGTCAACCCCACACGGCGTCCCTCTCCTCTTTCCAGCCCTGCAGACTGATAGTAAGAGGCAGATAGTGTCTTTTGCCTGGATTTGGCAGACAGTGCGTGTGGGTGTGTAACATACATATTGTATGTGCTCGAGGGATCGCGTTGCATTGGCAGGTGTTTAATTTGGCACAAATGGTCTGACCTGAAAATGATAATGCACAGCTCCAGGCCCAGGATATAAGATAAAAGATAAACTCATCGCGTTGCATTTGTTTACATTATAATGAGGGATTGTGCCATTTTTAGGTCAGCACCATCCAATGAGGAGTTTGTATTGCAAATTGGTTCATCTGTGAGAGAGAAGACACTTATTTCACTTTTCTGCTCCATCGGTTGCAGTAAATGCATTATTTTAAAGTCATAGTATGAACAATGATGAATTTCTTCTAAGAATATTGAGACATTTCAGAGGTAACAGTGAAATATGAATTTGTTTAGCTAATAGTTCCTAGAATATCATGCATGATGGTACGCAGAGGCTATTATCAGAATAGATCAATACGAATTGTTAAAAAAAAAAATTGTAAAAAGAGTTGATGAACAAAGGAAAAAACTTTAACTGTGTAACTTTCAAATGAGGATATAAAGTGATATTTCTTTACTTTTGATTGTATTTTTTACAGTAATTTCAAATTTGTCTGACAAATCCGATCAATCCAGCACATTTCTGTTGGATTGACATCATATTTTCTGAATATTGTGATGAGGATAGAAGATCACCCACCCCTATAACTACATCCATAATACGACCCAGGACGAGAGGCTGTATCATGGTCCTCAAACTGTAGTGCAGGCACAACTTGTGGTAAGTGGTTCTTCTCAGAGTATACGGGCTACTCCGCTGTTCTTCTTTGGGTTCAGTCTTGCTTACAAATGGTTAAGCTCTGGTTCATCTATAACTGGGACCTGAGGAAGTCCTGTTTAAGACATGGTTGAGATCAGGCTTTTGTAACTCCTTAATTCAAGTTTTAGGTAGTAATTCAGTAGTTACTATGCCTGAAGCATTCTTAAGAAACGATTTGTTCATTATTCAGTCTTTGCTCATGCTTTAATAAGACTAGTTAAAGTGTAGTTACCAAAAACTGCATTTAGAAAGTATATACAAAAACATATTTGAGCAAAGAGCATTGGATTACAGAGCTGTGGTTGGTTACAAACTCCTGGGTGGTTGCTGCGGGCTCATTTAACCTGGAGATGAATACTGATTGTACCCATTCAGAGACAAGACAAAAGACGAATGCGAGAGGGTGCTCTGGCCAATGGAGAGGGCCACACGGAGGAAAACACTTGAACATGCTGCTCTTTAATCAGCCCTGACTCCTCTTCATGAGCTGTCACCTCCGATCCACATTTACATATGACTGGCAAACACATTGTCCACATGTGATACTAGCATTCAATAGTACAAGTTAAAAATGAGGAGCGTGACACTGGTTCTCTGCAATAGACACACTTCCAGTTAATCCTTTCGGCTAAATGTAAAGAGTTTCGGAGTAGCATGCCAAATACTTCAATGCCTGTTTTTGGCATTTCTAACCAAGATTTAGAATGAGGTATTTGGGTACTAGTCAAAAGGCGCAAAAAGGAGAATGCAAAACAAGTGATTGACCAATATGGCTTTTCCCATGGTTTACGCCAATATTTTAGAGTCCAGAGCAAACAATGGCCGATATGCTTGATATTTTATGTGGATATGTTCGAATAATTTTTCATAATGCTTCTTGTTGTTCCTTTAAGTAGCTGGTTGGTCCACACAAAATATTGAGTTTTGTAGAAGATTTAAGGCTGACAGGCAGACAAAAAATAGCATGTATCAGTATCCTGTGATATTGGCCAATCAGTGTCAATCTCTATGCAAAACAAAATCCTAAACTTCTCAATATGAAAATATTTGAAAATACAACAGATGTAGAAGTGCAGAGAATTAAGAAAGCTTGCACTTTTAAGTAACACAATGCTTTACACCTGCATTTATCATCATTTAAGAACAGCAACAACAAAAAGTGGAGTTTTTGTCTTTCGTTGAAGACTTGGGGAGACTTGTTTCAAAAGAAAGACTAAGAGGTCTTTCAGTTTTGTGAAGGGAAGTGTCTGGGGAGTTGGAGTCTGGACACCTCTGTTTAGACTGCTACTCCCTTTAGCAGGTCAGCAGAAGATGTGTAGATGAATAGCCAGGTAATAACAAACATTTCAGGAAATTTTCAAAATCCTGCAAAATGTATGATGCTACTTGAAGAGAGGAAAGTACTATGTCATGTTTTCCTCATTTTCCCACAAGAACACTGAATAATTCAAATAGTCACTACATTTCCGTCTCTGTTGTATCCAAGTCTGTCTATGAGTGCAGCCGCGGCACCATTTTTTGGCAGTGCACCGGGAAACGCTTTGAGAGTGGATTTAGTCAAACTTGTCTGATTTTGTGTATCTAGCGCCGGGATTGTGTACATGTGTTGTGTGAGTTGTGTACTTGATCGCGTTGTCTGCCCAGTGACACCAGAGAGAGGCTGCTTCCTCCCAGAAACTGATTGGTTTGTTGGCGCTTCTCTCTGTCTGTCTGTCTGTGTGTCTGTATGTGTGTGTGTGTATGTGTGTGTGCGTGCAGGTGGTAGTGCAGTCCATGTCATCATTTCATTTTCCGTCTCTTTTCACCACTGTCCAACCCCGTCATTCACAATTGTCCGACCAAATAATCAACCTAGCCAGCGCGGTTCATGTGGGTTTTTTTCTACCGCAGTTTTGAAAGACATCCATGCATGGGATTTTTGTTGTGATCTAGCCTTTAGTGTTGCAGCTCTAGACAGACAGGCTTGCAAATGTGAAAACAGGGACAGTGGGTAGTTTGTTAACAAAAGTAGACTCGAAATTTTGCACACATGTCGGTTATAATCTGATCAGTATTATCTGGACATGTGGCAGGCTAAAAAATGAAAATCCTCTTTTAATTAAGCAATAACGACAGTCATGGTGGGGCATACTGGCACTGCTCAGATGACCCCTGGCAAACATGTGTTAGTTTAATATAGCCCCATGTTCTTACTAGGATTTTGTTAAGCTCAATATTACGATTACGAAAAGGCCTGACCGTTATTTTAAAATGAAATATGTGAAAATGTACAGAAAAAAGGGCACTTCTGAGTATGATTTTGAAGAACAAACAACATTACACATGTAAAAGTAAATAATGACACTTTCCACTTAAAGTTCCACGATGCAACTTTTTTCTGGTTTGGATCTACAACCTGTTTGACTCCTTGAAGAGTGATTGGAGCATCCCACAATATGGCATCTAATCTAGCATTTATGCACACAGGTTTTTATTCCTCAAGAAAATACATTGAAAACATGAATTCTATCTGAACCTGTCTCCATGGAAATAGACAAGTTTAATGCCTGCACATTCCAGGCAAAGCAAGAACGTCTTTAGATAAGCAGGTGGTGGATCCTCCATCAGAAATGTTACATAATGTTGTAAAGATGCATTCCTCACAACCAAAATGTTCTATATATAAACAAAGTTGAAACAGTGCTACTTAAACCTATACCTAAACATGGTCATCAGTTACAGTTCACTAAACATGGCAAAAGGTCACAAAGTATTTCTACAAATGCTAGATGTTGGATGAGATGTGACCTTCAGTAAGGCCATGCAGTTGCCGTGAGAGTATAATTACATGTGTGACTGGAGTGAAACCTAAGAGGCGTCTATAAATCAAACCCGGAGCATCTGTGGAGACATTGGAGCATCATCTACATAGAATATGATGTAGTCATGTTATCATATCCTGGTGTCAGCAGGAGGAATGAAATTTTCGGATGGGTTAGTGCTAGCTCGGGTATAAACTTACATGCACCTGTTGCAACTTTGAAGCCACTGGCCAATTTGAGAAGTGGCCGGTGAAAATCTAACTATGTGTATATATGTTAAATATGTTATATTTGATGTACAGTTTACATTATAGTTAAGGTTAAGGCACACTTTTTTGTCCCCAAGGAATTTTTTCCCACTGCATTTGACACATCCTTCAATGCTGCTGGGGCAAACTGTGGAGAAGCAGAGCAGAGCTCTGTGTTCCCAGGAACCCATCTCCAGAGCCAGGTTTGGTCAGGACTACCTTATCATGCACGTTTTGGGTTAATGGGGGAAACCAGGGTGTCCGGAGGAAAATCCCCCAGACACAGAGAGAGACATGCACATTCTGCACAGAAAAGCCCGGGAATCAAACTCAGAACCTTCTTCTTGTTCACCTGCATGAGTAGGTGAACAAGGTTTGTGTGTGTTATATTACACAATTTAACAATACACATATCTATCTCCATGGAGACATTTAGATGATAGAGCCCCCACCTGAAATTGCATAGTACATCTTCAGAAAAATTGTACTAAATACAGTCAAATTTCTGTCACTTCATCCTCTTGATCTCCTGACTGGCAGCTACACGAACATTCACCATCCGTCTCTATTTCCACAAAATTTGTAATCTGGAAAAACATTTAATCTCCAAAACATCAACAGCAAGTTTAACAGCCCATTTTCGGTCACTGTGGTAGAAGACTGGAGCATAGAAACTTCCGCCAGCATTCGGAGAGGATAAAACATCATAATAAATGAGGAGCATTACATGAGAGGCATCAGTGTGAGCGTAAATGATCCACTTCTCAGCTGTGAACCGACTTGTTTTGCTGTTTTTCGAAAGAGCCCAATCTGGTCCACAGCCAACGCAGCTTCTGCAATCAATCACCTCCCTCTCCTCCATTCTCTCCATCACGATCTTCACTTACCATTTGTCTTCTCCTCTCTTTATCCCTCTCCCAGCAGGACAGTTTCAGCCAGGCCTACAGTCCCCAAGTATGCCCCCAAGTATACCCCCATCTCCCGGCCCTCTCGCATTCACAAGCACACATACAAAGTCATTAACAAATATAGTTGCACAGAGGGTCCAAACATGAGCATTGAGCGGTCACATTAATTACATGAGCAGTAGGGGTCTCCCTCCCTGCCCGCTTCACTGTGGGGCCCTTAGATATTTAATAAACCTGTCAGCAGCAGGACGTCCCTCCTTTAACCCTGAGCTAATGAGAGTCCCAACACACAAACGCATATAGAAAAGTAAGGCCAGGTCACACGGCAGGGCTGTCCCAGAACAGGGCAGTTGGGGTGAGATAACCTCGTTCTTAATCCTGATTTAGTCCGGTCAGAGCAGGTGACAGGAGTGTAGACAAGTTTACTGGTAACAGAGCATTTAAGGACCACTACCTCACCAGAGCACCAAACCAGACTTAATGTAATGAGCTGAGAACACACGCGGAGTAACAGCAGCCAAATAGCTCCATTGACTTGTGGGAACTGAGTTCTGTCGACCGTACAAAGCAAGCATTGTAAGGTCAAGAACTTGTTTTCAAAGGCTCTCTTTTCAGGTTTTAGACTTTCTGATTGTTTAGAACATTAGTTGTTGATGAAAATTATGAGGTAGAAAGTCTATTCAAATTCACTGCGATTGAGAATGACCTCCAAATGTTAGTGAAGACGTCTGAATTTCAGGTGACTACATTTAAAACCTTTCCTACTTGGAACCATTCGTGGATGAATGAGGGATTACACTGACTCTTTATTCGAAGTGTGTACTATACATTTTAGAATAAGATCATGGTTGCTGAGATAGTCACCTGTGCACTAATAAACTAATAAACTGCAACATGTTTATCTCCACTTAATGACAAGTTTCAAACATTGTTTATATTCATAAGTTTGTATAGAGTCCCAGATGTCTTGTCATGCTCGATTGTGTGAGTTTGTTAATGTGACTTTTATCTGATGCTCTGGTGCTAAAGACGTCTGAGATAAAGGTAGGTTATAGAAGCCTCTGTGCCTCTGACTGTTTATTTACTATGTGAGAAGCAGCTATCATACGGTTATTAATGGTCCTAACTATTTAACTATTTATGTAGGGGCAGAATTGGTATAATATCTTTCACATGTGTCAAACTCAAGGCCCATGGGCCAAATGTGGCCCGCCACGTCATTTTATGTGGCCCGCAACAAAGTAAATACAAATAATTTGACTGTCTTAAAATATCAGTTTATCAGGAGACACAGTTACACAGCAATTTTTTAAAATATCTTTGGAAATCCATGTGCACAATTTGTAACTTGAATGAGTAAAAAATATAGAAACAGTTAACTAACACAATTAAAAAGTAGTTGCATTTATTTTACATCACATTTGGTTACATTTAGTTACATTTATCTCACAGTTACATCTGGCCCTTTGAGAGCAACCATTTTGTTCTCTGTGAAAATGAGTTTGACACCCCTGGTATAGTTCATATATATTCTTTGCCTGGCCAACCAAGACCATATGCTTTTATAATACTTTACAAAGACTAGGTCTGGAACGGTATCCTGTGTCCACAATTTCCAAAGGGCAAGATTGACAGGCAGATAAACAGATCAGAGAAACGCATCGTCCACTTGTACGAAATGTGTATGTGGCCGCTTATGAGTAAAAACGAGGAAAAAATCGATTTAAAAAAAAATGAATGAGAAACAGCGTGTATTGTATTGCTAATGAACAAACGCAGTTATATCTGACGTAAAAGAAGTTATAGATTTCGCTCCGAATGATCTGACAATATTCAAAGATTTCCTTCATTAGAGAGACGTGCTACAAATTGGCTCTGGGATTGGTGTGTCCCAAATAGGAACTGTTGTTTGATGTACTTTATGGTCTCTTTCGGACAATCCTGCATTCAAACAGTAAAGTACGAGGGTCTGACTCACCAGGCAAATATATTCTGCAAGCCATTTACTTCACAATTGTAAAATACAAATGCCAGTTTTGGACCTAAGCTCAAATAAACAGATGAAGTTGAAAAAGGACTTATTTTATATAGTCCAACATTATTTCATATTAGAAGTTACCACAGTTAAACAGATCTTTTTCACATTTTCTTCTGCAAGAGCAATATTCAAAATCAGCCACTTTGAAAAGCCGTTAAAATTAAAAAATCCTTCTAGTTTGAAATCCACACAAAACACAATATCATATCTCTATACACCTCCCTTTTTAAGGCGCATCCCTCCACTTTCTGAAACCTATAAAACAGAAACAAGGAGTAAAACTGAAAGCCATCAACAATGAGTGTGTATGGAACGCTCGGTTCAGACAAACTGCTGTGTGCCACTGTCCTGCGGAAATGTCTAAAGGCCAAAGTGTTAATGCTCCGTCCAAATTGCCACACTCAAAGGAGGCGGGAGACTCCAGCGGTCGCCCCTCCACTCTGCCGCCATGATTTATCCATTTCTCTGTTGTTTTTTGAAGCTTGACAGCAATTTATATAGTCGAAATGAGGATAATAGCTGCAGTTGTCCCTCCGAATGAAAGGAGCGATTGAAAGTTTTGTTGGTTGGAGTTGGCTGGATGACAATGTGAGATGAATATAAAAGATGTGTGTTAAACTCCTGAGCACACCTGGCAAATAGCTCATTATAGCTCTCGCTCTCTCTCTTTTCCACTCTGTCTCTCCTTCTCTTTATCTCTCTCGTTCTCCCTCTCTCTGTACCATTGAAATGATGTGATGCAGCTGTCTGTGTTTCATCTCAGCACTTTCTCTTGTGGATTTCATGTTTTCTGTGAAGGAACAGCCTGCAAGTCAAAGGCAAAGTGCATGACTCAATGTAATGTAATACAATGAACGTATCGTAGTTGACTGAACAGTATTTTGCATGCAGTGTGGGTTGAGAAAATATACAAAATTATAATACGGGCTAATAGTGTACCTTTATGTGTCACTGAAACAGTATTTTGGGAATGATCAAACAAATCCAAACATTAAAATAAAGTTGATGATGTTAGTTAAGTTTGAAGGTAATGATGACATAAAAACTGAAAATGTACATTTACTGGGGTAGCACTCTTATCTTACACACAAAATGTTCCGGGCAGTGTGGGGCTTTTCTTAGTGGGTTTTGCATGTTTCTTTCTGTGTCTGTGGGTTTCCTCCAGGCACTTCAGTTTCTCCTATCAACCTAAAACATACGTAGAATCTTCCAGCTAAGGTGGTCCTGACTAAGCCTAGCTCAAGGTCTATAGATCGGTGGGTGGGTGTGGAAACGTGGCTGCTCCTCACAGGTTGCCCCCGAGGTATTGAAAGAAGGGTCAAACGCAGAATAATAATTTCCCTACTGTTAACCTTAGATGTGGATAGAACAGTTGACACAGCAGAGCAGTTTGTTTCATTGCCATGTTTGTAAGTAGGCTCCATACCGATTACCAAAATGTCCAATTTGTAAACCCAGTACCCCTACTGGATACTTCCATAGCAAAGTATCCAGTAGGGGCCCAGAGGGTTATCTTAGCTTTATACAAAAGACAACCGGATGTTCTTTTTCTAATATTTCTGAATATGTGTGAAGGAGCATTTTCAGACAGACATGGTTTACAGTGATGATAGGATTAGATTAGACCAGCGTATGTCTGAACCCTCAGCTTTGACAATCTGGGGATTAAGGTCCACACACACACACACACACACACACACACACACACACACACACACACACACACACACACACACACACACACACACACACACACACACACACACACACACACAGACGCATTTACGAAAGTGTACAGTCAGGCTATACAAGCACAGACATGAGCCCAGCAGCCCCCTCTGTAAAGAAATGCATTTGCTCTGAACTCACAAGAGACAATACCCTGATGAAGTTTAAATCCCATAGTTGACAAAAGACACAAGCACACACTATCCAAATGAAACAGATGTCTACACATTAAGACAATGAAAGAGACACCATAAGTTGTACTCACATAAAAGAATAATACCACCTTTTGCCCTTTTTTTTAGGTTGAAGGGAATCAGACATAGTCAAATTTTATTCAATATGTATGGTTTTGCATTTGACAATAAACAACTCAGTATTCAACAATTGTGTAAAGGTATTAAAAGAAAAACATACAGATTTTTAAAAGATATCAGCTTAAATGACAAATATGCAAAAGGCAAGTTTTTGAGCTTGTAACCATGCTACATTGTTGTCGCCTCATCAAATACCTGGAGTTGCATTTCCTTCATTCACACTTATTCCATAATTCATTTATCCAAAGTTGTCATCATCTTTAAGCACTCTCGTTGCACAGATAAAAGTAACAGTTTTTTTTTTCAGCTCATAAGCCATCTCTATGGTCAAATGGTGCTCACAACAAACGCATGGGTCTATTAGCATAGCAAGCACGTTGCCTAATGGCTTTATTTGTTTCTCATTGTTAATTCCCGTTGCTGACAGCAGAGGAAACTCAAACGCCTAAATGCCTCATTGGAAAGGGAGGTAATAGTTTATAAGTTAGAAAGGGTGAAATAGTCATCCCAAGGTGAACAAATTCCTGTTTAAAAGGGATTTAAACATAATATAATATGTGTTCTTTACCGTCCAAAATAGTGTGAAATATATTACATTGTTTAAAATATAACTTTACAGCATGTCCATAGATGTCTGGGGTGAGGGAAGTCTGTGAGTCTTAGACTGCTGTCCTCGCAGCCCGGCTCCAGATAAGTGGAAGAAAATGAATGGATGGAATGGATGGCCATAGTTTCTACATTGTTTCACATGATAAATGTTTTGACAAGTTACGGTAACATAGATCTGTGGGGAGTCTGCACTGAAATGTGCTTAAGTAGAAGGTATTGTAACTTTAAACAGTAATAAAAGTCTATGAGGGGAATAAAATTATGTGGGTTTACCGAACTCTGGGTCAGTTGTCCTTGAGCAAGACATCCAGACATAATTGTGACCAAGTTTACGACACATAACTCACCTCTGCCTACACTGCACCCATCCTGCCGGGGCCCACCTAAGGCTCTTCGTGTCTCTCTAAACTGTTTTCTCTCCTCTCAAACCGTGGGCCCAGTTTGTCATGTAAATGTGGCCTGGGCTTGCCGCCTTTGTTTCTCTGACAGATGCGAGGGTGGTGTTGTGGGCGGTGTCCATGAAATGTTCTTTTATTAAAATATTTCTGTCTTTTAGTAAATCACTTGTGACTAAACAACATGCTCTTTGTCCAGTTATAATCAGTTAAGCGATAAAAAGGGACCTTGACATTCAGTGGTACTTCAGTTTTGAAACAGAATAAAAACTATTTGCGCCCATAAATTTCTGTCTTTGAGAACATTAAAATGTGTTAAAATACACATCCTTGACACTTCACCACACTTATTCCAAATATGAAACACAGTGCATAAGTTTATTTAGAAATTAAACCACATAATTGATTGGTATTTAAAAAACTGCACAGTAGATGGCACTTGTGGCAGTAGTTAAGGCAGTAGATTTGGGGGCGACAGTGGCTAAGGGGTTACAGCAGTGGTCCCCCAACCTGGACGTCAGAGGATGGATTCCCACTTGGTCCAAGTTCCTTCCTTTGTGTCCTTAGTGAAGACCCTTCACCCACCCGCCTCGTCTATTAAAGTGCTGTGTGCGTGAGTGTCGGTGGAGGGGCCGATGGTGCAGATTGGCAGCCTCTCTTCCGTCAGGACAGCTGTGGTGATTAATTTTTACTGTTTCTGCCTTTACTTTTACCAACTCCCAGGCTTGTATTTCCAATGCTTGAATGCTTTATTTGATGCTAGCAGAAATCAGTTGTGGAAAAAAAGAAAAAGCAGAAGAAGGGGAAGAATCAAAAGCTGAAAACTTTCTCAAAAATGTCACCTTTTGTAGGTTTTCTTTTGGTGTCTGGCTGTACAGTGGTGCCATGGTTAGTCAAAGCTGACCTGAGCAGCTGCAATTTTTGACTGAAGCTTCAGAAGAAAGACTGTTCTGTGGGCTGCACTGGGCCAGGCCTTGAGCTTGAGTCTTCTCTCCAATGAATGTTTTGTGTCTCTATTGATCCACTTCAAACTCATCAAAACAGAGCACATTTTTCAGATTTTAAAAGTTTGGCTAAATTACTTTCGGCCAAATGATGAAAACATCTTTGGTTTTGGTAGTCTCCTTGACTCTTCATTTTGTTCCTTTTCACCAGCTGCTTCCTCTTTTCTCTTCTGTCTGCTTTAGAAGTCTGCAGAGGCAGTCTTTGTAGCGATCGGCACAAGTATCCTTCATAATCACAAAATCTGGATTCAAAACGTAGCCCAACTTATTACAATTAATTCGAGCAAAAGTCCGTAAATGCCTCGCTTGACTCCTGATGCAGTAATTTGCTGATGGTTACAGATAAGTGTAGTCCATGATGGTGCAGCGACTATCCATTTTCTCCAGATTTGAAACCAGGATCTCGATTAAGTGAAGATTTCAATGTATTTTAAAGGCTCACTACAGAATTTTTCTGATAGAGATTCCACCACTTCCTTGTTTCCATAGAAATGTTGCTGGTTTGCCTGAAATGTTCCACAATTCAGGCAAACCAGCATACGTTTAATGTTCCACAATATCACATTAAACGTATGTATCGCCATGGAGCAGGCCAAGTTACAGGTCTGATCTGTGGGTAGTTGGCCCTGTTCCTGTTTTTTAAGGTATTTCCATGAGGATAAAAATAAGAAAAAAACTCCCCTGAGACAAGCAAGTGGTGGCTCTTGACTAGAAATGTTTTATAGTGCACCCTTAAGTCTTATTGTATTTCATTCAACAATATCTCCATGTAAACAGTGATCGTCACCTCTGCCTTGCTTTCCAATTGCATCTAGTATGCTCCAACAGCATTAACATAATTATATAATAAAGCACTTAAATAGGTTATAGATTTCTCAATTGCCGGTTGCTCTTTAAAATACTATCAAACACAATGCCACTGATTAAACAGGGAGGTACATCTCAGACCATACGCACATGGTTATTATTTACAGGCAAAATAAAATTATATTTATGAGTGTTAGGTAAAGTATGAATCTATGTTATTACACCTCCCTCTATATTGCTGGGTTTCAGATGACATCACTACATTCAATGGGCCTATAATGGTTTATAGCAGGGGAGGCGAACAACTTAGACACAAAGAGCCAAAATTTTCAACTGTGAGAGTCAAAGCGCCACACTATGCACTGACCTACCAAGACGAACAAACACACACACAGACAAACGCAATCACAACCATATTATTTCCCATAACACACTCTTCTCCTTACAAAGCAACAGCAAGTATTGTACGTGTGTTCATTTCAAGGTAAGTGTCCACCCTCAACACACACAGCAAATGCAGCTTAGCCAGAGTTAACACAGCAACTATCCCGAAGGTCAGATACCACCGCACACCACTACTGAACACGCTTCAGAAACACAGACAGGGCCTGTATAATGTAATTCGATGGAATATTAAAATATTAACACAAACATGCTCAGTCAGGTGTTTTTATCAAACTACATCACAGATTTTCTTACTTTGTTGGAGTGATGAGATGATAATCTCAGTGGGATTTCTGGCATCTCTTGTTTTCAGTATTCCTCTGCGAATCAGGTCTGTGTTCAGTTATAGCCACTCGGACCAGTTCCTTTACGTGAGCGTCAGTCAGAATGGGCCGATGCTTTGATTTCACGTGTTTCAAGGTAGAAAACACGGACTCGCAGACGTATGTTGATGAGAATATCGACAAGAACGCAAGTGTCACAGTTCCTCCATGCTTGTTCAATTGCTGAAACATCTGACTGTCTTTTTACCTGGCTTTTCAAGGTGCTCAGTTTGTGCTTGCGTAGTTAAGTATGTTTGGGGAATCCCTTGTCAATATGAGCATGGAGTGTGCTAAAATGACAAAGATTTGAAGCCTTGAAATGTGACATTGTGGTATTGCAGATTAAACAGAGCGATTTGCCATCATTTGCCAAGCATCTTCCCATTCTTCCAGAAATGTCCTGCGTTCATCTTCATATTTTCGTTTAGCTTTGCATTTTTCAATTTTGATGACGAGGGTAACAGTCTGCACATGCATGAAATGTTTACTTAATTTTCCTGCATTAGACGTAACCCGCGCAGAGGATTGGTGGTCACTTGCGTGTCAGAAGCAAAAAAAGCAATCTGCCAAATTTTTATATATTATGTATTATTTGTTTTTAATAAGCTCTGATTTGAATTTGTTTTAAGAAAGAAAAAAATAAGCGAAACATGAAATGATGCAAAGAGCCACAGTTTATACAAAATATGATAAGAGGCAAAGAGCCGCAGAGCTAGTCTCCATGTCCGGAGATCCGGTCGTTGAGGCCCGTGCCGTCGACTGCCGCCCAGATCTCTCTGGGAACGCCTTGGGGTCCCACCGGAGGAGCTGGAGGAAGTGTCTGGGGGGAGGTCAAGTCAACAGCTACTGAAATTATCAAAATGATTCTAGTGAAGGTGTATGTAGTTTAAAAATACAGTGGAGCACTTCCTGTATTACCACATGACATCGCGAGGCGGAACAGAGTGTTTTCAGTTTGAGAGGAGAACTGAGCCTGAATATGCAGGGTTTGCATGTTAAACGTGTGAGTGAAACAAAACATAACTCCAGGTATGTTTGTGATGAGGAAACGACATTATAGCATAGATCAGAAAACAAGATAATATAGACCATTTAAAGACACTGAACCATACCAACGCAGACTTGACTCTGACATCATCGCTTTACTTCAAGGCTACAGAGACTGTTTACTTAAAAGCCCCAAATATTTCAATATTTATTTTATTTTAAATGGGTTAATCTATCAGCACAAGTTACCAGAAGGTTGGAGCGTGGGCACAGGCTACTAAGAAATATAAGATTACTAAGCTGTTTCAAGTGAAGCTGAGTCAACCTTTTGCGGTGGAGCAGCCCAGCATTTGACAGACTGGACCCTGGACGCCGTGGTGACTACAATCTGACCAACACTGACTCAGAGTAAGTGAGCGCTTGTTCGACTCATGTTTGTGTCTGGAACCACCCCCTTACTCCTTCACACTCATTCACAAGTATGGTCTTTTTGAGACACACAAGAAATGATGGTAAAAAGGTTGTTCCATTTTGCAAAGCAGTGATCAGAGGTCTTGTTAGTGGATAAATAGGTTGTTTATTCAGGCTTGAGGCTGACATTAAAAGGAATATATTATGTATTAGCTATAATGAAAATTTAGAGTTGTTTTCACTGCGGCCAGTGCAAACTCACTTTTCTTTACTTACTTCGTTCTTTAATTGTATTTTCTTAGTCAGTGACACACATATGATCCGGGGACGTTGTGTATTGATATTGGCACAAATGAAAAAAGCCAACTGCTCGGTACCATGATCTGCAGCTATCCATGGAAGGGGCCACTCATTGGGGGAACAATTTCCCAGCCTGGACGTCACCTATTGTTTCTTTTTTTAATTCATTTTAAATCAATATTGCGATTTAAAATGTCCAAAATATGGCATAATTATCCACTGTAACGGCCTACTCACTGGCCTCTCCAAATGACCGTTAAGACCACTGTAGTACACCCAGAACGCTGCTGCTCTGGTCCTGACTAGAACAAGGAAATATGAGCACATAAGTCCTGTGGTCAGGTCTCTGCACTGGCTCCTGTGGCTCAGAGAATAAACTTTAAAGTAGCTCTGCTTGTGTCTCTCCATGGCCTAGCACCAAAGTACATCTCCGACAGGTTAGTGACATATGAACCATCTCACACTCTGAGGACTTCAGGGACTGGCCTCTTGCTTGAGTCCAGACTTGGGGCAAAAGATGGAGAGATTAGCATTTCAGTTTCATGAAGCTAAATCCTGGAACAATCTTTCCTGAAGATGTGAGACAGGCCTCAACTTTGACAATGTTTAAATCCAGACTCAAAACGCTTCTGTTTAGCTGTGCATATGACTGAAAGGTTATTATTACGCACTCTTCTCTTTCAATGTTAATTTTGTGATGATTATTTATGTTTTGATTTGTCTGTATTGCGATTTTAATGTCTTTCTTATTCTGTAAAGCATTTTGAAATACTTTGTACGAATTGTGCTATACAAATAAACTTGTCTTGCCTTGCCACTGCTGTCAGAGACTAAATAGCAGAAAAAAGCACTGCTTGTCTTCTGTAAAAGAGACATATGAAAAATACTTTTAGAGCGTTTTTTATAATGGTGCTCCCAAATCAATAGTTTCCTCAGAGTTATATTTAGATTGATGAATGCTTAACTATATTCTATATTGTTCTTTATTTAAGGCTTGAGTGAAAATGTCTGTTTTCACCTATCCTCACCCACCTATCCACCTCCCTATACAGCAGACAGAATGTGTCTGTAACACTGTGGCAACAAAAATGCCAGTTGGAATAGAAAACGGTCATATTTTCATGACAGAGTAGTCACATGACTATTTGCAGCCTACAAACGGCACACACGTAAAGCACAAACAGACAAAGAATATTGTGAACAAAATAATTCACAAAGCTAAAAATAAACTGATATCTGACAACAACAGCTGTGGTTAGACACACTGAAAATACTGTTTCTGAAATGTCATTCATGTCAAGAAGGTAGAGTCTGATCTGGTTGTAAAGAGAAGATGGAGAGGGTGGGGAGGAGGATGGTTGTGCTGTTGCGATGGTAATACGGTTTGGGAGGATTTGGGCATCATAGATGGATGGAGGTGGAAGAGGAGTGCATTTATGAGAATGACTTGAGATGTGATTGAGGCTAAGAAGAAACTGGTTATGATTAGCTAAAAGTGTAGACACAGGTGGCAGTTACAAGTATAAAATACAGTTGAGAGGTAAATTTATGCTACAACTTAGAAGAAATTCAAAAGACAGCATCTAAAATGAACTTGTAAAACATCATATAATACTTTTCCATATAAGTCTATTCCTCTAATTTTAGCAATTTACTCCTCCACACCTCCGCTACTTCTCCTGCCTTTTTCAGTCCATTTCCTGCCTTCATCATGTGCTCCATCCTCTTCAAATCCCCCACTTCCACCTCTTTGTCCTGCCTCTTCCCTCTCTCCCTCTCTCCTCTAGTGCGCTGCTTCTGGCTCTGCCTCCGTTAGCAGTGATTACTCATGGTCTATGGCAGATCGTGCTCCTCTCTGCCCTTCCTGTCTGCTCTCTCGTGCTGGGTGGCTCTACACGGGTTCCATGTGTGTGTGCTTATGCATGTCCCTCAAAGCTGTACCGGGGCACGGCGTCGCACTTTCCCCTGTGAAATTACAGATGAATACATGACTGTATAATTCAATGGGAGCTATGTCAATACACACAAGCGGGAGATTTAAAGCCACTCCTAAGCTCATCTGTCAGAGCAAAGCCGTTTGTAAAGAGAGGAAAGGGGCTGGACGTGTTTGAGACAGCTTTTGGAGTGTCCACGTTGATAAATGTAATCTGACCAACGCAATGTGGTGCATGACTCACTGATGATATCATTGTTCTAGTCTAGAGCACGGATGGGGCAATAAACTATAATATCGTTTATTCTGTGATTATCGTGGACAATAATCGTTCATTGGACACTTTATGTAATCGTGATAATCGCCAACAAAGATAATCGCCATTGTATCTCCTGAATCTGCAGAAAAAACTACTTCTCCCACATTTTTATATAGCGCTTTTTCCATCCCCTAGACACTCAAGGACCCACTCACCCATTCACACACACCATTCACACACACACATTCATACACCGTTGTACGCTGATACTGGAGGTGAGATGGGCACGGCCAACCTATGGGTCAGGGGTTCTGACCACTTAACCAATGATGTTCATGTCGAGAGCGGGATTCGAACCACCAACCTTCAGATTAGTGGATAAACAACAGAGCTCCTGTCACTTAGATCAATGTTGTTTTCACTTATAACAAAGTACAGTACTATAACAGTTAAAATATGGAACTTATTCTTAATATTAAGATGATAATTATTCATATACAAAACTGTTTTAAGCTGTCAGCAACTTTAATAATTATCGTAATATAATTGGGATTATTTAGGTCACAATATAAGAACTAAAATATTGTAATCTGGACATTTTAGAAGCTAGATTAAGTCAATTTCAATGCAATCTACTCAAAAATATAAACTTAAATGTACTGTGCCTTTTTAATCTGGCTATTTATATTATAATAACTTTAACTTCTGCATTAAAAAAGTTTGATTTCATAATGCTGGCCAAATAATAGGGGAGTGATAATGTGGTAGAATGAAAAAAAATGAAAGATTTCACTTTTGTTTCGTTATGTTATTGTGAATTGTAAAATCATGACGATTCTTCTCACAATAATCAAAACACTAACATTTTTATCTGACACCCGTAGTCTAGAATTGAGAATTTTTAATGATTCCAGGCCTACTTGTCTCATGGAAAACCACATTTATTTTACAGTATGTAACTAAACATAAACATATGGAAACAGAGTCATCACACCACTAGATCAGTTACAGGTCAGATCTGTGGAGAGGTCACTGCTTTAAGAATGCATGTTTCTCCATGTATTTTTAGCAATAAAATGCTACTGAATAAATGCATACCTGTCATAAGAAAAATTACATAGTGCACCCTTAATGAGATAATCCCTGTATCCCTTCTCTTCCAAGTTATGTATTTAGTAGAATATTCAGCAACTCCAGATGTGCGAGCAGTTATATCTCTTTCAAACCAGTGGATCATAAAAGAAAACTATTTCCAAAAGTATAAATAATTGGATGACTCGATAGGCAAACATTAGCTTATTCACAGCTACGAAAAACAGTTCTGCTATTCGAGGAACATTTTAAAACTTTAAATTCTTTCATCTGAATATTTATTAATGCCTGTTTACTACTTTTGAAGACAAGAAGAGAGCTCATTACTTATAAACACAGAGTTAATTTTGAAGTGGGTTGCTACAAAATATTAATCCACACTTGTCTGACTGCATGCATTTAATAAAAGATAGCTCAAATTTGAACAAGTCAAAACAAGGTGACAATAAATAACCTCAAAATTGGATCATAATTTTGAAACATGTGTCTATGTTTGAGCTAGCTGTATCCACGGGTTTCAGAATGATGAATAATTAGGACTGTTGCCATAGCGATTCACAATTTAAACAAGATAATTGTATCTTTTGAATTGTGGAAAGTGCTCAAAATGTAACCAATAACAAAGTTGAAACCCCTGAATAGAAAAGAATTACAGAACAGCTAATTCCCAAGTAGTTTCACAGGTTTAAGACCCAAAAATGTGACCCACAACATCCAAAACCCATAATCTCTTGTTCAAGGCCAGCAAGACAAACAGAAGACAAAAGATATCCTTGTTCAAGTCTAGAACTTGTAACATGCAAAGCCAAATTTATAGCTGTACCGGGTAACTTTTCAGATGAATGGTCCACCATCTTCTTGTCTCTATGGAAATATGTTATGACTTTGCCTGGTAATTCAGCAATATAGAATTAAATGTATCTTTATGAAGATAAGTTATTAACTTTATATATATAAATCAAACATGCCCAAAGTGTGGCCCAATTTTTCTTGGCCCTCAAGCTTCTAGGTGAATTGGCCCATGTTACCTTAAACAGTACTTTTAACTGTATATTTCTGAAAATCTACATTTAACCCATATCAAATATTTAATGTGTCTCATTGAGGATGTAAGCATGAATAAAGGTCTAGTGGTTCAGTCTAACTTGTAATAATAACGCAGATTTGAAGTATTCACTGTATTGGCGACCAGTCTATGGCCCTCAATCAGTCCCAGCTTTGTCTGTGTTTTTGTATGTGGCCCTTAATGAGAAAAGTTTAGACACCCCTAATATAAATGGACATAACTAACCTGCAAGCCGTCATGTTCCAAATAGGAAGTGATCATGAGCGTGCTTTCCAGTTCCCTCGACGCTGGCTCCAGTTCACTTTCTATTGAAAAATCTGTCACCCCCTCTCTCCGCAACTGCTGCTGTCAGGCTCGTCATTTTGGTCTTAAAATTGTTTGTACTAACCTGCTCTAGATGATCGTGGTGTTTTTAATTTCACTATTTTGTCTATGTTCTGGGCATGTCCCACCGAGAAGATGCCCTGGGGAAGACCAAGGACACGCTGGAGAGACTATGTCTCTCGGCTGGCCTGGGAACACCTTGGGGTCCCACCGAAGGAGCTGGAGGACGTGTCTGGGGTAAGGGAAGTCTGGGAGTCACTACTCAGACTGCTGCCCCCGCGACCCGGCCCCAGATAAGCAGAATAAATGGATGGATGTCTGTAACTCAAGATAAGAACAGGCACCTTCTTTCCCATCAGTTGCGCCTGTAGCGTTAGCAACAGGTTTGATTGACAGCGTTGCTAAGTGTCCACTCGGTGCTAAATCAGCAGTGTGGGCGTTAAGGGGCGTTACCTTCAACGGCCTCGCTCAGGATTGGCTCTTTGGTTGCTAAGAAACTCACACTCGGACTTCCAAATATGGAACTTGGCTCCAAATTCGCCCTATAACTGTTAACCATACTTCTTTATACAGTCTATGAGGCAAGCAGATGATGACACAAGTCTCTCAAGTAAAAACTAAAGAGCTATCTGTTTCAGAGTGATGAAAAATTAGGACTGTTGACATAGCAACTGATAATTCAAACCAACATATATTCTCTTTTGAATTATGAAAAGCCCTCAAAATGTCATCAATGCCAGCAAGCTAAAACCTGAATAGAAATGAACTACAAAACAGCTTATTCACAAGTAATTGCGCAGCCTATTACAGGTACAAGACCCCGACATGTGACCCACAACATTCAAAACCCCAAATCTCTAGTTCTAAGCCCTACCTCACCACCTCATCCCCTCAGACTACTATTGTTTGATGACACCATTTCTTTCATCCTCCGTGTCACGTCTGTCTGGATTTTGGAACGCTTGACTCTTTTCCCTCTCAACCAAAAAAAGAAAAGAAAAAAAAGAGGAGACGAGAGGTGCTTATTCGATGAAAAAAAAAAAGAAATAAATAAAGAGCCGGCCTATGTGGAGGATCAGACAGGCTGAGTGGGAGGAACAATGACCCAGTTTCCAAAATGCAACTCCACTGGCGCAATGTGCTGCAGCCTGGGTAAATCTGTCTGTCTGTTTATCTCTCTTTTCTTTCATTTTCTCATTTTTATAAGCTTTTTATCGTCTGGTTTTACCCCTCTCTTCTGCACTTGTCTCTCCGTGGTTCTATAGTTCAAATGCCCTAGTTTGCAGCGAGACATGAGGTCGGATGCTGATGACTAACTTGCGTCGAAGTCGTTGCGGATTCACGCGGTTACAGATATGATAATGTGTGTTCTATGGTCACTCATGGGGATAATGCGATTGCTAGCACATGTTTTTAAGGTTCACGGGAAGTTCCTGTTACAATAATAATATGATTTATAGGTGTTAATGGCTCCTTGTTGGTATATTGATGATTCACCTAGAGTAATGCAGTGGTGGAAAGTAACGAAGTAAAAGTAATACTGTACCGAAGCAGTATATTTAGGTATCTGTGCTTTTTACAGTGGATACTTTTTACTTTGACTTCATTAGATATGTAAGCAGGTACTTTCTGGAGTACTTTCTACTCCAGTACATTTTTTAACTAGACTGAAAAAAAAAAAGTACATATCATATGATTTGAGAGGTTATTTTTACCATGTTCGTGGTTACATCCTGATTAAAGTTTTCGAGTTCGAGCTTTGGCTTTGAGCAAACAAAAAGCAATACACAAAATTGTACTGTTACTGTTGACCAAAATCTGCATAATTTTTAATCAATATCACAACATTTAACAGTTGAAACACTTTATCAATATCTGTGTGAAATATTTGTACTTTTTACTCTATAAGTACATCTTTAAACAGGTACTTTCATATTTTTACTTAACCCTATAGCGTCGGATGCTATCGCTGCCGGTAGATTTGCGGTTATGGACTTCACATTACCGTAACTCCTCCACCAATTGTGCTATCATGTAAATTCAAATGGCATCTCAAAGCAGAGGCATGGGGCTCTTTAAATATGTTACTGTCATTACGGTAATGTGCTTACGAAGATGACCAATCAGAGCGCAGGATCCGCCGGGATTCTCCTAGTCAGTTATTTGATACATCAAAGGAAAAATAAGGATGGATATGTGAAATAGAGGTAGTTGTGTGGAAAAAGGCGAAAGTGCATGCTGATATTTCCTTCAACATGATTTTTAAGGCTAAAAAAATAAAAGTCTAGGTGAGCTATAATGGTCTACAATGTGCTCAGTCCTTACAGGGTTAAATAGATTTTTCCTGTAATACTTTTACTTTTACTTAAATAACCAAATTGAATACTTCATCGACCACTGGTATCATGCCATGTTAAAGTATCTTTTGCAGCACATGCTTGGCAAAAATGTATTTGTAGTAGTGTCATTAGTATAGGAGTATAAGTACAGAGCAATAGTACTGAGTGAAGTAGTTGGTAATAATGATGGACATAGTGTTTATAAGGACAGTATAGACAGAAAAAAGATAGGAGTGTGTAGGGGGGGTCTGCCATCTGCTTGTCTCCATGGACATATTATTGCTTTCCATGGAATGTTCCGCTGTATGACATTATTTTTTTTCTTTCACTATAGAAACAAGCAGTTGATGCCATCAGGCCAAGTTGCAAGTAAGTAAGGAGAGCCCACCCACTGTAAGAATGTATGTTTATCAGGATATTTTAGACCAATAAAAATATCGCTAATTGATTTAATTCAAGATAACATACAACAATAACATCTTCAAAGAGAGAAGAGGTTGGCACGGCACCGAAAAGTTACACAGTGCAGCTTTAGCCCTTATTTGCACTATACATACTGCATTTAGCGTCTCCTTTTCAAAACCTGCTCCCTCTCTTTAAAACGTCCTGATGGAGCACAGATTTCGCAGACACATGGGACTCTGCGTGCGTGAGGAGAGTCAGTACCAATATCCCACTGCACCGCTGCGAGGCCATTGGGGCGGGGCTACTGTCTGGATCCAAGCAGGACATATCCCAGCATGCACCCCTCCTCCTCCAAGTGACCCATCGGCGCCGCAGACAGGAGGTGCGTTTGGCTGTCACGCTAAAAAGTTCATTTCACGATCAATTGGAGCAACGGAGTCAGCAGTTTGCCAGGGAGGCTTGTGTACTATAAGATATGAGCAGAGGCCATAACTGACAACCACATACACTTTATGTAATGAAAGCTGCTTAATTATTCAAACTTATACACATAGGGTGCATTTAGGTCTACCTTTGGAGGCAATTCATTTAATGAGAGCCCCATGCTGTGGTCAAGGAGCGCTGCAGTGCAATAGATCAATTGAGATACACTAAATTAGCAGGGGCTATTTGGATCATCTCAGAGCATCATTCAACTTGCATCAGTTTGATCAAATATGCACTATGAAAGTTTAAAATAGAAGTAAGAACCGCTGGCTTTAAAATATGTATGCTTTTTTAATCAATAATTGGCCTTAGCAACACAATGATCGGTGAATTTACAAACAACATTCCTATACTAGCAATTATTTATTAACTGATTTCTGGTTAAACACTGCATTAATCGCAATCTTTTCTGTTCTAGCGAAAAGCTTTATTGTGCATGTATGTACGCAAGTTTAATGCCAATGACATCTAGGCCTGCATCGAGATAAGAAGGTGGCAGAACCTCCATCAGAAAAGTTACATCATGCACTTTTAATCATTGCTTGTTAGTAAATGTATAGTGTATTATTTTAATGATCTGATATTTTGTGTTTAGTTTAGGGTTGAGGGTTGTTAGGGTTGTTGTTAATGTTACTGCATTTGTATGTGACAGTTGCTATGCCGACAAGTTGCGGTAAAGGCTTTTTTCGTCAGGTACTGGTCTGTTTTGGAAACTGGCTCTTGTGAGTTGAGACTGCTGTTGTTTTGCTCTTGTTTTGGTGTGGGTTACGGCCTGCAGTAGCCTTTGTGTTCAGAAAATAAACAACTAGAAGAAATTCTGAGTGTTTCCTCACACCAGAACGCTACATTATTGTGAAAGGATGTTTGGCAAGGTTGAATTTGAGCAGATCAACATTGACACAGGCTCTCAATCATCTCTGGCTCTCTGAACTTACCAACTAGCCGTAGAATCACATACTTCCAGCTCCCTTAAAGTGGCCTCAAAAACTAATCTCCCTTTTTATCTGCATTGGCCTCTGGAGTCAGACATAACAAATGGATGGGGAAGAAAGCCCATTTGGGAATCATTACTGTTAATATGAACTTTATTGATCAGCTCATGTTCCTGCTATAATGTCTCTGCCAGGCTGCACAACATAGGACAAGCAGGGGAAAAGTTTTAGAACATCCATCAGAAGTAAGTGGTTGAAGTGCAGTTTTTGTTTTGTTTTCTGTTAGTAACAAACATATACATTAGTAGTGTTTTACAATGAGTATGCAGATCTGGAATATGCTGAATTATCTCCAGTAGAGTATATACAGTATATGTATCTACAGCATGACTATGGGGTCAGAAAGAAGTATTTATCAATTATTATTATGGTATTACATGGGATCAGTACAGCATCCGCAGTGATACGGACGCTCTCAATTTACTGCTCAATCCGTTCCTACCCTCACCTATGGTCATGAGCTTTGGGTAATGACTGAAAGGACAATCGCGGATACAAGCGGTTGAAATTAGTTTCCTCCGCAAGGTGGCTGGGCGGTCCCATAGACATAGGATGAGGAGCTCAGTCTCAAGAAAGGAGCTCGGAGTAGAGCCGCTGCTCCTCCACGTCAAGAGGAGCCAGCTGAGGTGGTTTGGGCATCTGCTCCGGATGCCCCCTGGACGCCTCCCTGGGGAGGTGTTCGATGCAAGTCCCACTAGGAAGATGCCCCGGGGGAGACCCAGGACATGCTGGAGAGACTGTGTCTCCTGACTAGCCTGGAAGAGCTGGAAGGAGGTGTCTGGGAGTCCCTGGTTAGCCTGCTGCCTTGCAACCCAGCCCCAGATAAGAAAATTTATGGATTATGGTATTCTAGTCTACAGATACCTATAGATGAAAATGAACAATGACAATGTTGATTTATACTAACTACAAGGTCAATTATCCTGCTATGTTTATCAAGCCACAAAATAAAAACATCTGTGTGCAAATTCTCTTGTTGTCACAGAAACAAACTATAGGATGCTGTGATATAATAAAAACCCAGAAATACCAAGCAATTAGGTAACAAAAAAGTTGCTAGCTTTCCTCTATTTTCAAACCAAATTTCACAATCATCATCACTTTGCGAACTTAAGCATGAAACTCCACAAAGTGTAGTCAGGTATTTTGCAGTAAAGTGGAGATGACACAGTTGTACCACAGCTGCTCTCCCAGAGGAGCTGCAGCCTTATAGCGCTATACACAGGACATATACAGGTCACTGCGATGGCTATAGTGGATCGCACTGCAGAGCTAACACCACACTCATGAAGCTCCCCTGATCCACTCGAGCCGCAGCATCTGTCCTTAAACTGTCACAGGCATCACAGCAGACATGGGCAGCAGGGGCCATGTCCTATCAGGGCTTCTCAAACAGAGGTGTAGCGCTCTGCAGTGGACTATTACGATGTCACAATTTAGGGCTGTTGAGTCTATAATAAAGTTGTATTAGGGCAGACAGCAGCTCAGTTGATACAGCGTTTGTCCACTGATCCGAAGACTGATGGTTCGATTCCTGCTCTCGACATAAACATCACTGGCAGAGAAGTCAGATCCATTGACCCACAGGTTGGCAGTGCGATTCCAGCTCCCACAGATGAGTGCTGCCATTGTGTCCTTAGGCAAGACACTTAAACCACCTCACCCCCACGTCTACGTACACTGGTGTATGAGTGAGTGGTTTCTTGATGTAAAGCGCTTTGATTGACTTGAAGATGGAAAAACGTTATACAAAAATGTGACAAGTTGATCAATTCCTACCCATTTTCTGACAACTAAGGAAGATGTCTTGCCTAGTGACACAAAAACATAATGATCTGGCTAGCGCTGGATTCTAACTGCCAACTTTTCAGACACATTATTTTCAGTTGTCCTATTTTAGTCCATTTTAGCATTTTAACTAGTCCTAATGTAGTTTCAATCATACTAACGATTTAGTTCTTTAATAATGGTAAATACAAATCACAAAAATTATACACCAAAAGGTTACACAAATTTTCCTCAGTGGATAATTTGTGTAATTCGTCCTCTTGTTGCTCTCCGTGTGGAAAATGAAGGGCACTGCCAGCTTGGCCTTGTTGACCTGGATCTGTGGGTTTTGGCCCTCTCTTGTTCCCATAGAGTCCGGAGCAGGCACCATGGGTATAGTCACTGGCACTTCCTGTGGCCTGGCACTGAGAGACACTTCCTTGGCCTCTGTCCCTCCTCAAACCCAGTCTACCAAGTCTAATGCGTCTCGGCTTCCAGAAATCGCTGCCATGTGGACCAGAGGTAAAAATGTTCGGAGTTTTCGCTCATTAGCTACCCTTCTCCGCACAGGGATATATGAGTAATATTGGTAACACTTTAGAATAACTTCACACTATTAAGCATTAAAAAAGCATTAAAGAGTAAAATGGAGGGAATTGATGGTCGGTCTCTGTTGTGTCTCAAGCCCAGCTAAAAGTGATTGTGCAACCGGACTTGCTTTTTTCAGTGACACGTGCGAAAAGAAGGAGCTCATTGGTCGCCCATCATTTACAACAGGCATGCTCAAACTGTGGCCCGGGGGTCAAATGCGGCCCTCAGATGAATTTTTCTTGGTCCTCAAGCTTCCAGGTGAATCGGCCCATATTATCTTAAACAGTACTTTTTACTGTATATTTCTGAAAATCTACTTTAACAAGGTCATATCAAATATTTCATGTGTCCCATTGAGAATGTAAGCATGAATAAAGATCTAGTGGTTCAGTCTAACTTGTAATAATAATGCAGATTTGAAGTATTCACTGCATTGGTAGTCTATGGCCCTCAATCGACCCTCAGCTTTACCTGTGTTCTGTTATTTGTGGCCCTAATGAGAAAAGTTTAGACACAAATGCAATCAAAATTTCACATTTTCAAATTTTTTCCATCCATTTTCGATATGGACCAACCATGCCAGTCCCCAATTGGCTAATGCACCTGTCAGTCACACCCATTTGAAAACAGGGAGAATCACCAGTGACCAGACTCACATCTTCGTACAGTACTGAAGAAGTGTGTATTTTGGAGCTTTTTGTTACAAGTGTGAGCAAATCTGTTATATATCCTACAAAAGACATTAAAAAGCAGTACCTCATTGCCAGTTATAATAGCCTATAGTCAAAGATTGTTTAGTATGACGTGTGACCAAAGAGCGCCAAGTAGTCCCAAAATTAATCATTTACGTTTAAAAGAAAATACTGATAATATTTTAGAATTTTTGCAGTCATATGTTCACATGATCTTACCCGATGACATTACCTTATATCTTGCACTTTTTCTGGTGTCCAAAAAGTACAAAAATAATAAAAGTGAAAAGTTGGAAGTCCAGGGTTGACATCAATACATCCTGATAAGTTGTCAAACCATGTTACAGCTTCTATAAAGAGTTCTCCGACAAATATGTCTCAGTAGTGCTGACAGTTTGCCACAAAAGCAATGGAGCAGAAAACAAGCCTGTCTGGGATAAGAACTTCGGAACAAAAAACATCAAACATCAAACAGCAAGCGCAAAACTTAGGTCTACACTGCAAAGTCGAAAATGAGTTAGTTTACTTTATTTACTTCTGCTAGAACTCCACAGTTGAAGATTGTGTCTATATGTATGTCAAGTAATGTAGTAAAACCGTTGTGTATGTCTCATGTTTCGTAAAGTCGACTCTCTTGTCCTTGTAACGCAGCAAGTTTATAATGAGTCCTCATTAAACACATAGCCTATAATAGTCCTTTAGTTCTTATATATTTGTATCGTACAATTTTATGCCATCTCCAGAGCGGATGGAGGATTTTAAAGTCCATTCTCCTTCAGCAGATTCATTTTTAATCAAATCAGTGCTCTATTTTCCTATACTTTTCCTTGACTTTGAAATATCAGCTATTGTTTTTTTCTTCCCTAATTTAAACAGTTTTACCCTCCAAGTCCTTGTACAATCTGCTGTCATGATGTTTTGTATGGTCAAAAACAGATTTCAAAGATGGATTTCAGGACATGGATTGATTTTTTTTATGTAACTCTGCCTTAAGATAGTGCAGTTTTCCTATAGCTTAAGGGTACTCCGGTGTACACCACAAAACCTCGAGTGTAATGTTTGAGATATACACAGTCACATATTGAGATACTGAATCACACATTAACATTGCATCAGTCCCCTTCATAAGAGTGTGATCGCGGCCCATAACTGGACCTGTCCTGGAGCCTTTCATACCCCATGTCTGATCAGGGCTTCTTAAACGGAGGTGTGGTTCTCAGTGGTGGTACGCAGAAGTGTTCTGATGTTCTGATTGCTAAAATGTTCATTAGATCAGTATAGTAGGACTTATTCATTCACTCCTGTTGTAAATGGTAAAAGGTTACATTTTTATACAGGGCTTTTCCACACTCCAGGGACTACGCACCAATTCACACACCAGTGTACATCGACACTAGAGGGTCTGACTACCAGAAAAGCCATTCTGTACCATCTCCTACAACCACCGACAATCACACATGTATCCACATTTTCACAGGCAAGGTGAATGTGTCTTGCCCAATGACACAATAACAATATGATCTGGACCCTCCTCTCTCCTTTCTCTCCCCCTCCTCTCTCAATCCTTTCTCCTTCCTCTCTCCTTCCTTCCTTTCTTGCTCCTATCCCTTTCCTCTCTTTCCTCTCTCCCTCCTCTCTCAGTCCTTTCTCTCTCCTCTCTCCTTCTTCTTTCCCTCCTCTCTTGCTCCTCTCTCCTTCCTCTCTTCCTCCTCTCTTACGCCTTTCTCCCCCCTCTCTCCATAGCTCTCTTCTCTCCTTCCTCTCTCCCTCCTCTCTTGTTCTTCTCTCCTTCCTTTCTTCTTCCTCTCTCCCTTCTCTCCCCTACCTTTCACCGTCCTCTCTGCTTCCTCTCACTCCTCTCTCCCTCCTCCATCCTTCTTCTCTCCCTCTTTTCTCTGTAGCCCTCCTCTCTCCTTCCTTTCTCTCTCCTTTCTCTGTAGCCCCCCTCTCTCCTTTCTCTTCCCCTCCTCTATTCCTCCTCTCTCCTTCCTTTCTCCCTCCTCTCTTCCTCCTCTCCCTCTCCTCTCTTCTTCATTTCTTTCTCCTCTCTGTAGCCCTCCTCTCTCCTTCCTCTTTTCCTCCTCTCTCCTTCCTCTCTTCCTCCTCTGTCGCTCCTCTCTCCTTTGTTCCTCCTCTCTCTGTAGCCCTCCTCCCTCCTTCCTCTCTTCCTCCTCTCTCCTTCCTCTCTTCCTCTTCTTTCCCTCCTCTGTCCTTTCTCCCTCCTATCTCTGTAGACCTCCTCTCTTCCTCCTCTCTCTCCTCTTTCCTTCCTTTCTCCTTCCTCTCTCTGTAGCCCTCCTCTCTTCCTCCTCTCTCTCCTCTTTCCTTCCTTTCTCCCTCCTCTCTCTTTTGCCCTCCTCTCTCTATGGCCTGGTAGTTCTTGGAAACGTAGCCTCCTGCCTGTAATCTCGCTCCACGCGTCTGGGTTGGTCTTTATCTCGACAGGCGCACTTCCTCTGTGCTCTCCTTATCTCCACATCTCTCTCTCTCTCTTCTGTCCTGATTCACTACTTTCTGTGCCCCTTCCCTCTCATTGGACGAGCTCTTTCCTGTCTCCAAGCCTGCAGCCCTTATCTCTCTCTTCTCTCTGCCCTCCACATCTGAAACTCTTGTGTTCCACTTCAATTTAATTCACAATAAAACAGGCCACATTTAGAGAGAGAGAGAGAGAGAGTCGGTGCAAGACTTTCCCCCCATCAGTGCTCCTTTTTTCCTGTATTATTTCAAACCACGGGCACAGGCCATTTTCTTTCATTTTGCACTCAGAGTAGCTCGGCGGTAGCACTTGAGGCAAATAAGCCGGCCAGCCTGCAATTTTCCTGATATGCATTTTGTTGGGCTGAATAATAGGTACTTATAGTGGTAGACAAGCAATCAGCTGTTAATGTCCTGATCCTACTTAGCCAAAAACTTTTGGGACAGGAACTTTTGCATAAGGTAGTACGCATGTTTGTGAAGATGGTAACCACAGTAGCTACTATATGTAGTAATGTTACATAACTTTACATAGGCCAATCTAAGCCAGAGGGGCCCAAACTTTTTTTTTAATCAAGGGCCACATCTGAAAACATATTCGAAGCGTAGGGCCACAGTCCGGTGATCAATACAGTGCAGTGCTTTAAACACAGCTTTGACAGAGCCGCATTCATTTTAGGTCTATATCACACTGCAATGTGATGATTGAGGTTGTAGTGGTAGAAATAGTTTAATTTGCTGTTAAAAGTACTAAAAGGTCTAAAGGAGGTCTGAGGGCCAATAAAAAACTGGTCTGAGGGCCGCATCTGGACCCCGGGCCATAGTTTGGACACCCTTGATCCAAGCTAAGTTTATAAATATCTTTGTGAAGTTGTGGGTGAAGTTCAGAAGTGGGATTTGCACAAAAAGTAGATACACAAAGAAGGAACAATGAAATCCCATCCCCAATGATGAGTGTTTGTGAATGGAATATTGTACAGCATGTTTTTGAATAATGTGACCCTTTAAGCAGATGGGTAACTTAACATCTTAACATTCTGTATCCAAAATATGCATTTGTAATTGTTTCTATAAAATCAACCTGCTCATCAACGATACAGTACATTTGTGCTACAACCCGGCACCAGCATATTTCCTTTCACTTTTTTCTTAGTTAATGTATCCTTGTGCACTGTCCCTGTAGAATTAAAAGAATACCATGCCAAAATCCTCTCAAATTCAAGGTATGGTGCTTTGATCCGGTCCTACAGTAAATGTATGTAAGCACTCAGCATCAGAATTGAAAAAGCACATTTTATTTTTAGTAGTCCTTCCTAGTTGGATCTTGAACTGTGAAGTAATCAACAAACAGACTATGTAAAGATGTGTATAGTAGTGTATTTACTTTAGACTCTTTAAAACTTTTCAATATAATCTTTATATCAAACCTGTCACTTACAAAATGTAAATTACACAAGCCTTTCTGACTATATTTATTCTCAAACCTGGTGTAATTATATATAGACATTTTTAATTGGCTGCATGGGTTTATGAAAAAGTTTACTTCTGACAAGTTGAAAGTACCATAGCAACAGGAGGCACTGAGCAGGTGGTGCACGTTTCATCTGAGGCAAATGCGACTGTCAAGACACCAATGATAATTATTCATGTAGGGCAGGACTAACCTAAATGTATTCTACATTTTATAGTATGGCGAGAGTACGAGAGTGCCAAAGGTTTCAAACTGTTGCCAGCTGGACAAGGTTTTTCAGGTTAAGAAGTTTTAGTTTCCATCGAAAAGTCTTTTGAATTCTGTGGCAACAGCTACTATGGAACATACAAGTCATATACAGCCAGACCACGCCACTGTGATTATTTTACTACCTTTTTCTGACTAGTATTTTTCATTAGTGTACACCCCGGGCTATTACGAGTTCTTTTGTTTCAACTCTGCCCCGTTCAGTCCTAGAACCCCCCCAAAAAAAACTTTTTGGACCAAACCTCACACAGAATTGACACAGTAATGAAAACTGGATCAAAGAATACTGACATGATGAGGAGAATTGGAGTGTTGGAGTTTCCAGATTTATTAGACCATTTACTGATTTTTAAAAAATTTTTTAATGACATTCTCAAGGTCAAATCCTCTTCACAAACAGTTACATTGTGACACCGCAGCATGGCATCATTGAAAACTGGAAATGGTCATTTTTTGGTCTATAAAATACATGAAAACTTAAAAATGTCACACTCAATGATGATATTTAATGATCACACCCATCATGTCAGCATCATTTTAATTACACTTCCTAATCCTGTCACAAAGTATGCATGCACATGGAGCCATCATCTGAACTAAGGCTGAAGCAGGTCCCATAATACATCAGTAATACAAACATAATAGGGCTAAATCCGGTGGTATCTGCAACAGACATTGAGTGTGTTTTCACATAACAAAGAATGCTAGCTGCTAACATTCTGTCCCTATCAAGGGTTTTAAAGCAGATTTCACCATCCGTCTACATGACATGAAGAGTATAGAACATTATTACTAACTGCTCTTAAGACAACAGCGTTACACCTGAGACAAGACCACATGAAATGAGAAAAAATAGAAACGACTGCATATTTCACTAAGAATTACAAACTCATGTCTCAATAAATAATGAATGATTAAACTGTAATAGAATTAGACCACTGAACATGTCTCACAGGTACACTGATGTCGCTTTTAATTCATGTTACACTGACCATATCTAATACATTTATGGCATAAAGTCTAAAAAAGACTTGACATTGTATAAAAAGTATAAAACATTGGAATAAAATATAATACACTGCCACAAACAACGCAAAATATATGGCTAAGGGAACTTTATCATTTTAAAAGATATGAGGAAATTTCACTTAGATCATATTTTGGATATTTTGGACAACAACTGTGCCAGGTTTGAAGCAAGTCAATGAAGGTTAAGTTGATGAAATCTATGACATTCCCATGGAATAGTCCCACATAGCCAAATGATTGAGAATTATATCCATCTATTTGGGGATATGGAACATTATTTCTGTTACAGCAGATGAAGAGTTGGAGACACAGAGCTCATCTTATTTTGAAGCTAATAAATTGGGGAAGTTTTCTATTTACATATGAAACAATAATACCCCATCTCGGTGTCACAGTGTAACTGTTTGAGGCTTTATCCTTGATGCCATTTTACTTTCTTTTTTTTTTTTTTGTCAATAAGTGGCCAAATAAATTGGAAACTCGCAAACATAAGCCCCTATAAGATTGTATTGTTGTACTCCAATTTTCATTACTGTCTCAAACTGCATGTGACTATAGCATCACTTTTACTCATTCCGCTTGAAGCTTGGTCCAAAAATTGGATTTTGGGCATCCTGGGACTGAACGGGGCCCAGTTGAAACAAAAGATCCTAAACTTGGAATGGCCCAAGGAGTACAATAATGAACAATACTAGTAAGAAAAGGTAGCAAAATAATTGCGGTGGAGGGGTCTGGCTCCAGGACTAATATATGCCTGGCATGTTCATTGCATTTTCTTTGTTCATCTATTTCTACTTATTTTTTTAAATTTGTAAGATGTTACAAAATCATATGTTATATAAAGTAAATGTACACTTTTGATTACTTATTTTAATGGCATGTAGAGTCTACCCCAGCAACCACGAGCCTGAGGTAGGGTGCTTTAGTAGAAGCTCTAATCTGACTTTATCAGAGCACTTTAAAAAAAACAAGGTCGACCAAAGTGCTTAACACAATACAAACCAAATGAAGTCCTAAACACAACATAAAAGTAACACAATAATCAGACATTTAAAAACAAAAAACAAAGGTTACATCTCAAACTTTGTTAAAAGCCAAAGTGAAAGATGGAAGAAGAGTATAAGGACTCTAAAGCCATATTTTGTAACATTTTTGCCTTTATGTTTTTATTATATCTCCATGAAGAATAAGTTTGATTTTACCTTTCTATTTTCATGGAATCATGCAGTTGACTTTCCACCTCCATAAAGTTACATACTATCACTTTAAGCCGCTTAATGCATACCAACACTGTAATGATAAAGTTATACGTCTGAACAGTCACTGTAGGGCAAATGTCTTTTATTTCCTGAAGCAGAGATGAATGCGTACAATGGGGTAACAGGTGGCAAAGGCTGGCAGCACTGGAGCCAAAGTTTCAATAAATGATGCATGACCTGGAAGCCATTCACCGCAGACGTGCATTGTGGGAAAAAAAAAATGATTTTCATTCTGTCTCACTCATTCATACAGCGGGGTCAAGATGAATGTCACATCTGCATTTCAAGATGTAAAGATTTGAGAAAAAGATAACTTATTTCTCAATAATCTGAACGCTCAACCTTCTCTGTCAATGAAAGATTGTATTATATAAGAAATTACTGTAAGTTACTCATTGCTATAGTATAGCACGGGCATATATCTTGTTTGTTAAAGTACAAAACGATGTGTCCAGCAGCCTCAAGTCACTTGGACTAGATTAAAACTGGTATGATTATTTTTGATGGTAGAAATACACTGTATGTATGTTCATTTGGGGGCTGTGGGCGAGATGGTACTTTTAGGGACAATAGCTCTTTGACAATTGTGCACAACTGATTCAGTAAATCAGACTTTTTGATTCAAGACAACTTCTCTGATGATTTACTATTAGAAATTCTACAGCAACAAGGTACTGAAAAGTTTGAAGTTTCACACAAAAATATCAACTTACAATTTCTCAAAAATGCAGTTTCTAATCATTTTTTAATCAGCTGAAATACTTCAAATACTTGTGTATACTGTATATATTTTTTATTTACTTGGACATATATTGAATTTTTACATCCGTTCAAACTGGAAGTGAAGTGAAAAACTACACGGTAAGGTAAACTTCTACAAAACTGATTGGTGCCGGTATCAAATTGATATTGCGATACGTGCAATAGTGTTACTTGGTACTGCATCAACAACAAAATCAGACTATACCTTTACCTTTCTCAATGACTCTCAACTTAAAAGCCAGTTTTGCTCAAACACCTTTCCCGCTGAGACGTATACAGTGTATTTTTACCCACCCCTCTGTGCCTGCCTCAGCCTCACGTCTCTGCCTATGCCCTGCTGTCTGACGCGCTGCCAGCCCCTCCACACTACTACTATCTAGCCTGTGTGTGTGTGTGTGTGTGTGTGTGTGTGTGTATGTGAATGTGTATGCGTTTCGGTCTCACACTGAGTTTTGTCCTCCAAACCACGACGCACTGCCCCATGTCGCAGTCAGCAACTCTTTCCCTGCTCATCAGCACTCTTTTAGGCATCCCTTGTGAAGTCTTGCCCCCCCCTCTCTCTCCACACACACACACACACACACACACACACACACATACACACGCACACACACTCCACTGCAGATCCCCCCGTGTGTCCTTTCCCCGTCTCTGCTCTGGTCTCTGATGAACATCTGGACCGTAAAGAGGGGATGATGGCGTCCTACAGCCTTTAATGATCCGTCTGTCACCGTGGAAACTGTCTCCCGTCGCCGAGGTGTGTGTGTGTGTGTGTGTGTGTGTGTGTGTGTGTGTGGAGAGAGAGAGAGAGGGAGCGCCACAGAGACCGAGGGACGCGGTGTGCCGGGAATAAATAACAAGAAACTTTTAGCAGTTTGATAAAAGGGTGAGGTCATACCATCGCTATGACGCTGATTGTTGACATGTTATTCTGAGAGGGATGAAAATAGTGAAGTAGTTGGATTCACGTCAGTCTAATACAGTTGTGGATAAAACTTGTGATAGAACTAAAATAGGTACTCTAAAAACTCAGTAGTCCTGTCACTGAGGTCAGTGCTCCAAAACAATCGTGATGGCCTTATTTCTTCACACTTTGAAAAGGGTCTTGTGTTGGAATCGCAAACTGCACAAGGGGTTTGAAGGTTGTAACTATTGCATCTGTCTGAGTACATGAGTATTATAGTTTCTTCCGACAAATATAAAGAGTTGATTAATCCTCAAGTAAAAACTGACAAAGGTCCTAGCTCAGATCTGGAGAAGGGTCCCTGGGTAGTGTATTTTACTTACACACTGCCATTGAAGGAGGGGTCAAATATGGACACTCAGCAGAGATTATTGACTGATTTGTTTATTTCAGTCACAGGTGTTGTTACGGGCCAGTCCTGTTTGGCCTTGCCTCCATTTAACCAGATCCACCCACTGGTTGAGCCGCACCTGGAGCGGCCCAGCAATCAACTGTGGGATAAAAGCCTGGAGCGCACACCACATCGGCGACCAGTGGGGTCCTCTGCTGCAGCAATTTGTTTGGTTATTTAGTTTATTTTTGTATTATCTAGTTCTTTAACTTTTATCTGCTTTTGAACATTATTTTTCAACGAATAAATGTACTTATTAATATTTTTTTTACCACATCTCCACGCTCCTGTTTTGTTCTACACCCGGGTTTGACATCATTTCGTTACGTGCCACCACCCCTGGACAAAGTGGCACGTGACAGGTATATTCTGTCATATTTAACAGGAAACCAAAACAGTGTAGGCTGAAGTTTAAGCTCATTAGTCCTACCATTTTTTTTTCTCTATGTCACCATTCATATTCATAAAAATAGCAAAACATTTCAGATTTTTTAATTATTTATTTTAACATACTGGTATTGTTTTGTAGGCGGCTGTAACCATGCATGCACAGACTCTCAATCCATACTTTTCTAATTTTTGTAATCGAATATTATGATGAAGGGAATGAA
Source organism: Periophthalmus modestus (assembly GCA_019594935.1). NCBI lineage: Eukaryota > Metazoa > Chordata > Actinopteri > Gobiiformes > Gobiidae > Periophthalmus > Periophthalmus modestus. Next base: position 16,293,209 of record JAIEZT010000124.1, on the reverse strand, counting down.
AAGCCTTCTTAAGGTCAATGAAGATGTATGCACTGTATTACTTTGAGTCAATTGTTGTGGATAAGTCTTCTTTTAACTCCATTGAGGTGGAATGATGAATCCATACTGGTGATCACTCAGGATCATTCACTCATGATTCATTTGTCTAATCTATGAACAATTTTTTTTTTTTTTTTTTTTTTTTATTGAGACAGCACTGAAATTGGTCTATAATTTGAAAATAAATGCTTGTCCCCAGTTTTGTACATTTAAAAGACTCTCGCTATTTTCATTTTATCTGGGAATTTACCCATTTTGGTTACATATATGTGCGGTTGTGCTATAAGTTTGTGTTTTTTCTCTACCAGCTACTTCTTTAGATGTTTATGATTTGAATTGTTTTACCATTTTAACTCATGTCATATTTATTTTTAGGATTCAGATAGAAAGAGCTTGGATTCTATTGACTGCATCACTTGAGGTGGTTTGTTATTATATTATTCTGTATGTAACGGGTTGACAAAGACGACTGCAAATATGTTTGTGAACTGTCATTTAATGAGTTTCAGTTTATTTATGCCCAAAGTTAACAGGTAATAGTTTTGAAAGCAGTTGAAGAGTTTTCAAGAGGGGTGTTGGCTCTTTATGGCTGACAATGAACTGAAGTCAAGTGATCTTCAAGTCTTATCTGTAAGAATACATTAAGCACTCACTTAGCTTATTCACAACTCACATTAGCAGACACTGAAGCAAAACATCCAACTATTCAGGTATTTTCTTTGTTTAACTTCTATAACTTTACAGAGAACCAGTTTCAGGGTCATTTTGCATGGGTTTTTTTTTTCTCTCTTCATATATTGTAACTTAAGTAATTATTGATTGGTTAATGGGTTGGGACAGTGCTTGCTAGTGAACATACGCACATGAGATGCATTCAGACAAGGTGGGTTAAGTGTCTTGCCAAAGGGCACAGCAGAAGTATGGGGTTTGAAATGACAACCTTCAGCTTGGCAGATGAGCACTCTAACCACTGAACCACTGCCACCCCTACAGCACTTGGTATTCCCAGGGGTCTCCCATCACAGTGCTAACCAGGCCGACCCCTGCTTACCATCAGAGATCACACGGAACTGTTGCGTCTCAAGGTACAATGGCTGTTTTTTTACATGGTCCAAAAGATATTGAATAAAGCAAGCAATGTATGCGAATTGTCATACCCACGAGACACAACAAGGTTTACACTGAACTTCACACACTGTGCCACTGAAAAAACATCAAAGTCCCCCATGTACAATATTTTGGCACTCTTCTTGTGTTGTTTCATATGTATAGTAAGACCGGCAGTCATATTTATTTTACTTGCAAACATTGCTGCGCGCGCTATAGGCTTCTTCCCTCCTGCCCCTGAGGCTAAAGCTACAAAACCAGGGGCAATCCGTGCATTCATGAAACAGTATGAGCAGTGTATCTTGTGTACTATGGGAGACATTGGGAGTTTTATGGTTGTTACAGTGCACTAGTACATGCTTTGTCTTCATGCTGCTGGAATCACTGAACCTGCTGCGTCGCCTGAAATAGTCAAACTGAGAAACGTTTGGGCTCGAGAAGTGTGCCACAATGGAGATGATACTGCCTCGCAAGGAGAAGACGAGATGTAAACTCAGATTTTTTTTTTTTTTTTTAATCAAAGTCTACAAGATACTGGATCAATCTGGATTTTTACTGGTGTTTCAGAGGAGCACAAGGAGTCATTATACCGGAATACTAACGGCCTTGGACGCTGATCCTCCCATGAATTACACCCAAAATCATTGTGCTATGTCTGTGTAATCCCTCAGTCATCCATGATACATAGTAAAAAAAATCTATTCTGTCAACCGGATAAAATGTTTTTTGAGTGAATACGTTTTTGCTGCTCATCTAAGCCGGTTCTTCAGTAGAAAAAAAAACAAAAAACGTTTTGTCCAGTTGACAGAATTGATTGTTTCTTTTGCTATGGTGTGTTACGTCAGATCAGGGGTGGCCAAACTTTTCTCATTAAGGACCACATATAAAAACACAGACAAAGCTGAGGGCCGATTGAGGGCCATAGACTGGTCGCCGATACAGTGAATACTTCAAATCTGCGTTATTATTACAAATTAGACTGAACCACTAGACCTTTATTCAAGCTTACATCCTCAGAGGGACACATTCAATTTCAATTTTTTGATATGGCCTTGTTAAAGTAGATTCTTACAAATGTACAGTAAAAAGTACTGCTTAAGGTAATATGGGCAAATTCAGTTACAGTTACACAGAATTTACATTGGCGAGGGAGTTTGTCGGACACGAGCATCTCTTACTATGTGCGATTACTTTCACTATTTGAAGTTGTTTAATAAGAAGGGTTAAAAATAAAACTGACACACAAAATCCAGATCTTTTCAATTCAAGTCTAATGTCAAATTATTATTTTCCAGCCAATAGGCTTTATTAGACATGGCAGATTAAAGCTTTAAATAGGTATGAAAACCGAGAAAGCCATTCAGCAAATTAGAAGAGCTGGGAAAGAGTGTCACAATGCTGAGGCTAGCACAGAGTCTATAGACCGCTAGACATATTGAAAGTTAGATTTCTGCTCTGACCCCAATATAAACTGTTACTGTCCTTGGGCAAGACACCTTTTACAATGTCTGTCACTCTAATTGTCCGGCAAAAGACAGGAAGGACATCCAGCATAAAAGCTACTTGAAGTTGCGTGAGAGAGAGGGTACGTGGTGATGACGCCAGAGAGTACAGGGTCATCATTTCTTTCTTCATACAATAAATGTGTGACTATAATAGTGATGGACATATTGATTAAAAAAATACCAACAGTGTATCAAAAAGTACTGGGTTTCATGCAAAAATATCAACTTATCAACTCAAATTTGAATCAGTTTTTGAAATACTTGCAAATACCTGTGTGTACACTGTATATATTTTAGTTTACGTCGACATATATTGAATTTTTAGATCAATTCAAACTAGCACAGAGTCCGCTAGACATATTTTTGTCTCGAGACCTCCCTAAACATCTCCTAGTATCCAAGCTGACAGGTAAAATAAAATAAATCTGGTTACTTTAGTATGGTGTAAATTATTAGTTATATTTTCTGGTCTTGATGATACTGATGTGCAAAATCTTTCAAAACACTCTTAAGGATGTAGAATTTATCTGAATCCAAATAGTATTCAGTTTCACCTTCTTTGGAAACATAAAATCACTCAAAGTACTCTCTGCTGAGTGCTCTCACATTTTCCTGTACCTCTGGTTGGGAAACACAGCACTAGACCATCCTCAAATCCAAACTTTAGTGATGGGATTTTTGGGTCTTTCATGGGATCCGAATCTTTTGGATCATTTTAAAGAGCCGTTCAAAAGACTGTCTTTTTTAGTTTTTGGTTAGATGACAAAAGCCAATGTGAGAACTCGCAAATTAATCATAAAGAGAAATGACCAAGGCTTAAATGTGTTTAATCTGGTTCAAATTGCGAGTGGGAGTGAGTTTACCCTTTGAAAAGCTAAACAAAATGATGCACTACAGCAATAATAATTTTAAAACTAACAGTTAAGATGATGGCAAATACGTTTTTTGTGCACAAAGCTCTCACTCGCGTCGCCTGCTCTGCGTCTGTGTTGATTCTTGTGCCGGTTCAGGGTTAATCAGTATAAAAATGCATACGAATTAGAAAGGAAAAGATTCAGCTCTTTTAAAAAATGAGAAAAAATACTTCTAACATGAGCCCTTGTAAAAAAAAAAAAAACACCAGACTGTACATTGCTTTGATATGGAAGATAGTGGTTGAAAGCGTTAAACCCTCCAGTAGATAGAGCTGCCATGCGTTTAGCGTCTTCTATCTATATGTCTCTGTGTGTTCAGCTCTGTCTGCCTCTGTGCTCAAAAACCAGAACGCCTCTTACAGGATGCTGCAAATCCATCAAAACATTTACAGATACGGATACCACCTCGGGCACCCACGTATTCAAGTCGATATCAGGCAGAATCAGACGCCGGACCTGCCCGCACATCGATTCGCAGCTTCAAAAAAAAAAAAAAAAAAAAAAAAAAAAAAAAAAAAAAAATTGCACGGGAATGTGTGCCAGTCTTTGAAGAGAGAAGACTTCACGTTTGCAATGGAGAGGGTTACCAAAGTGGGTAAATATTGGATATTCCTCTGACAGGCACAGGCAAAAGGTGAAGAAATCAGAGGATAAAAAATGCAGTGTGTTTGCAGACTGGAGCGGGGCAGCCGTGATGGATGGACAGGTAATGGTCTGGGCTTTGTATAGGTGAGGTGTTTTTGACAGATGAGAACGGCTTGTTTGATGCAGGGCCCCTGTAAACAATGAGGGGTCATTCGATATCTTGTCAGTCTGGCCCATACTAGCAGATGCCTTTGTAGATGGAGTGAAAGAAGAGCGATACAGTGTGACAGTGGTCGAGTCTCCTATTGATAACATGGCCGGGTATAGCCTCTGTGTTTTATGAAGAACCCAACGAACTGCTGAACTAATATGACGTCACCAATGCAAAAAAAAGGAAGAGGTTCAGTTAGACATTAAAAGCTTTGTAGGATTAGTTATGGAAGATGTCAGTATAGGTTACGCATATGGTGCTTTTGCATTGTATTTTGATATGGTTTTATTGCATTGCTTATATTGATAAGTGCACTTGTTTCTTCCTGATTTGTTGATAATTTTAAATAAGAGAATACATTTTCCAAAAGGGTAGGTGTTTTATTTTTGGAAGTAAGGTGTACTGTATTGAAACAACTTTAAAAATCTGGTCTGACATTTTGGCAGTGGTGGAAGAAGTACTACATTTTGTTACTTATTTAAAAGTACAGATACTGGAGCAAGAAAAAAAACCCACAGAAAACTCAAGTAAAAGTAAAAGCATCACATGAAAAAATATTAAAGTACCCGTTTAAAAATGTACTTAAAGAGGAAAAAAAGTACTTTCACAGATTTTTGAGATCTAATGAAGCGTCAAATGTTGTGATTTTGATGAAGATTTGTGCTGAATTTTGTTCAACAGAAACAAATGAATTCATATATTTTTTAGCAGTTTTCCTTTCTATATTTTTGTTCACTCAAAATAGAAATGTGTTAAAAAAAAAAAACCCACCAGACTTTTTCTGCAGGTCTCAGACAACAAAAAAATATATATATATAAAATACTTTTTTATTTTTCAGTCTAAGTCAAAAATGTAGTAACGTAAAAGTATCCAAAGTAAGTAAAGTATCCATTTTAAAACAGATAAATGTATACTTAAGTACAGCGCTTTACTACTTTAAATTTGTTACATTCTACCACTGCATTTTTGTGATGAGTAAACTGGTGACGGATCATCCTCGAGGACATGTGCAGCATGACCCAACAGATGAGCTATAAAGTAGGTCAAACTAATGAAAAAAAGATTGTCAAATTGAAACTGGGGTCCAGAACCATATATAATTAAAGGTGTATGTAACGTTTCTAATATACGACCCACCACCTGCTTGTCTTCAGAATGTTCCACAATATGGCATTACACACATCTATCCCTGTAGAGACAAGTAGGTAGGTCAGGTCTGTGGAGAAATCTGCTCACTGACAGCATAAGCATGTTTTTCAAGATATTATTTAACAAAACACCTTTAGCTGATTCAAACCTAGATAGAGAAGTTTAATTCCATACTGTGGAACATTCCAGACAAAGCACATTTTCATGGGTAAAGCAGGTGGCGGACCCTCGTGATGGTAAATGGCCACTTTCAATGCACTCAAAGGAACAACTCACCCATTCACACACACACACACACACACACACACACACACACACACACACACACACACACACACACACACACACACACACACACACACACACACACACACACACACACACACACACACACACACACACACACACACACACACACTCATACACCAATGTACGCAGACACTAGGGGAAAGCTGGGTTAAGTGTCTTGCCCAAGGACACAGCGATAGCATTCATCTGTGTAAGCTGGAACGTGGGAGTCAAACGCTCTACCAACTGAGCTACTGTCACTTTCAAAACAAAATGCAACGTGAAGCAATATTCTTTAATCTACAAGTGTGCTTCTAGAGATGTATGGCTTGTTTTCTGAATTTTAGGCATTGCACTGAGCCTCAATGAGTGCCACTTGAGTCCTGTTACAAGTTTTTCTATTACACCTCCCAGAAGAAAGAAAGTCACTGAATGGATTAGACTAATTGCTGGAAAAGGCAAAAGCTTATATTACCTATGTGTGAAATATCACCATCCTTCAAGAAAACATTTTTAAGAATCTGTTCACGGTGGTAATAACCTCAGCCGAAATTGATTCATAACACGACCCAAAGAAGAGGCAGTAGTCGGCATGCGAGGGGTGCAAGAGAGAGAGGAGAGAAAGAACAGAGAGGCACCCAGGTGAATCATTTGGTTGGCGTCTGTGCTGCGGACCATTTGCCTGTGCTTATTGCAAAATTTAGGCTAAGAGTTGGCAATTTCTCCTTGAAACAAAGCGCGCTGGCGTTAAGCTGAATACTAATGTGAGCCCGAGGCATTGAAAATAACTTTGAAAAGGGCACCACAACTCCGTCCAAAAAAGAACAACTCAGAGGCAAATGCAGGAGGTAGACAGGAGGAGCAGTGCGGTGTGGTGGTGCAGGGAAGACGGGATAGAGATAACAAACAAGGGAATGCAAAAACTTTGTACGACACAAGTGTTTAAAGGCAGTGGCTCTCAAGAGAAACTGCAAGTCGTGACTAATGTTCATTTAGTTTCGGAGTTAAAGGTGCTGTACCTGAGTTTTTAAATATTTGTTAGTAATAGTACAATTTGTCTTGCCCCAACGCAGCTCTTAGAATCAAAAGAACCTCGTTATCGTCTGCAAGCAAGGAAGAAAGGCTGGTGCACTGAAAAATTAAAATAAAAAAATAAACTGATCACTGTGAATGACGATAGGAATTGAGACATCGAGGAAAAAGGTTGAACCAGTAGTTCTGTTTTGCACCTGTGAGTTTTACCAAAGATAGTCTATGCCTGCATTTATCCAGGACATTTGCCTGTCAGTATCAGCCAATCACAGCATATTTCCTCTTAACCAATCAAATCGGAAGCAATTTATATAAATGCACTCTTTTTCATCTCCAGTCCATCATCTTGCTGTTAACACATCTCTACATGGGGTCTGAGTGCAAAAAAATCGCACTGCACTTGGGTTGGTCTGTCTGCTCAATCTATTGATTAAAATGCTTGTTTAGACTTTTGGTGTAGACTTAAATTGATCTTGTTTTATGGCTGTCCTTGAAAAAAAAACACTTAAAACACTAATTAAATGAATGTAAAAATCTGCGAATGCTTTCAAAACCTGAAATGAACCATGGATATTGTGTTCCAAGTCTTCGTGTTTTGTATTTTTTTGTTTTTTTTTCTAAACAGTTAGACACTTGAAATGAAATTAAGTCTGCTTGATGACCATATTATGTGATATAATAATCATGTGCTCCATACAAGCTTAGACAGTACAGTAAAAACTTCAGATGAAAGAACAAAACTAAAATTGAAATAATGGAACAAAGCAATAGGCCTTCCAGACACTAGAAAAAATGATTGTTCAAGCTCAGAATCACAGTGCACCAAGTTGTTTCAGGTTACCCATAAACCCACACAGTTAAGGTAAAAATATACAGTTGGTTTTAAATGTAAGTGGTGAGGTGAGTGGTAACTAAACCAACTACTGCATATCATCTAGATATGGCCAAGTTCAATAAAACATACAATCAAGCCATATCCCTGTGTATCTTTTTAATATATCACTTTAAAGGTGTATCATGTAACATTCCTGGAGAGGAGGGGGGGGTCTGTCACCAGCTTGTCCGAACACAGATGTAATCATATCTATCTTGCATTTGTTCCATTATATTGTTGCTTAAATTTAAAACATGTAGTCTCAGTGGCTGGTAGCGTCACCTGCTTCTCTTGATGGAGACAGATAAAACATTCCAGACAAAGCAATACCCACACCATGGAAACAAGCAGTTGGTGAACCAGAAAAGTTACGTAGTGCGTCTTTCCGGTACCAGTATTATCATTAATCAAACAATATATTTGCAGTTGAGTTCAGTTAACGGCAGTTCTAAAAGCCTAATGTTAGCGGTAGCTTCTTCGTGACTACTGCCTGACTGTACACACATGTGTCACAGTCCCACCTCTCCCAGTGTAAACAGCAGTAATGATCTGTGTACATATGGATAGGCCACAGCAGCAGAGGAGATCCGCCTGTCTCTAAACCTTATCCCCAGTCTATAATTAGGAGCAGACCACACCAGTGCACACCAGACACACACCTCATGCATGACCTGAAATATCTACACTGTTTACATAGTGCTGTACAGTAACACACACCCCATACAGCAATATTGACCTACAGGATTTCTAAAAGACAAGCAGGTATTTTTTATTTTAAGTTAATAGTTGCAGTTAAAAGTAAGTATTTAATTTAGAAGGTGTAATATGCAATCATTCTGGTGGAGGACCTGACACCTGCATGTCTCCATGGAGATGTCAGTATGACCTTAAACTTTTTTATCTCCATGGACACAAGTAGGTGACATATGACACCGCCCTGCAGACCAAATTACAGGTCATATCTGTGGAGACGCCAGCCCACTGTGGAGATGTCAGCCCACATGCCAGGTGGTAGTGTTCTTCCCATGTTTACGTAGGCCCGGTTTCTAAACTAAAAACGGTATATAGACTACCCTCAGGGACCAGATCTCCCCTGACAAAGAGACTGTAAATCTCAGTGGGACTATCTTGGTTGAATAAAGGTCAATAAATAAATACATAAGAATTGAACCCACAACCATGTTATGATGTACGATTTAACATGTTGCAATTTATAATTCAAGATTCTTCAAATATAACACAATTCTCATGGATCCAGTAAAATAAGTTAAGTTTCCTCTATGTTGGGTTTTCTTCTTGCAACATTTTGTGCATTATTTATGAAAAAGCGCTGAGCAAACAGTGTACCTTTTATTGCATGACGGCTCTAGATATGAGGCAGGTGGGCATTGGCGGAATTTGTAATCAACTTTATCCCTTTGCTCTGCTTTGGGACTTTGGGGTTTATAGTGAAAATATTTTGGTTGTGTAATGTGCTGACGGTCGCGGTCCCATATCAGACCTGTTATTGTCAGAGTCTTTGATCTCACCCAAACTGCTGTAGCATTTCAGAAATTTCATCTCAAGGAGCTGGAGGCAACAAAGTGATTGGAGTAATTAACAAACCATAACTTTGTGCAGAAGAAACCATTATGTCTGGCAAGCGCACACGAAGATACTTTTTAATAGCATCATTTTTGGCAAGATCGAGAGATAATTGTTATTACTCCACAACGTTTTGCATATTACACCGGACTCTAGTTAGTCTCCTGCTGCTAGTTTGGAAATTTTGCTTTTTATTGTTTATTGGCAGTCGCAAAATGTGAGAAATAGTCTTGCACACATGGCTGGTTCTATTAAAATTAGTTCATTAAAGAATAGTTCTGGAGCAGCGTGGAAAAACCTGCGCAGAATTGAAAATTATTTGGTGGTAAATATCTCGCTCAAACTTTTATGCAAATGTGTAACTTCTTGACCTTTTTTGACTTGGCTTCTTTAACAGAGCCATTATTAAGTTTGCCAGAGTGTAAACGCAGGCCCTGACCTCTGGCTTAAAACAGTAAATCAGCAACTTTGGCAGTAATGGCATGAACAATACAGCACACGAGCACAAGAGTCTATCAGCTATGTATCCTTGGACATGTCTGTGGTAATATAGTCGCATATAAAATTAACCTTAGTTTTTCTGAGTAGGTATGCAGAACGTTTGCTTGCGTGAGTCCATCGACCAACTGTCCATATGGGATAGGTTAGCAGAGTCCTTTCTGTATTGTACTTTGTAGCTCAATGGATATCGCTCATTAAATATTACTGATAACTGTAAAAGCCTTTAAAGGGCGCTATGTATGTTTTAGGTTGAAGGTCCGAGACATTTTGTTTTCCTGTTCTATTTTTCTGTTCTGGAGATGTTGTTTTCTTTGTAATGTTCCACAAACTGGCATAAAACTCTCCATGGAGACAAGCAGGTGGCTCCATCAAACCAAGTATTATTTTTTTTTGGTAATTAAAAGCACCTGGAATTGAATAAATGAAAGATTGGTTCAACATTACTTTGTCTGTACACACACCGGAGACTAAATGTAACATCAAACATTATAATAATAAGTATGCAAAGTGCTCAAATGATGCTCTGTGCTCCACCAGTCAGGGCAAAAGAATTGACACAAATACATTATATTACTTTACAATTAAATTATAAAGTACAAGAACATAACACATTACGTAAAATGAAAATGTAAAAAGAAAAAACAATGTTGTTCCTTTGGCTATATTTGTATTGGCATAAAAGTAATTTTCATGGATAATCTTCTGAAGCATGGTTCTACCTTTCTATTTCCATCCAGACTCAAGAAGGTAATGTGCCCTTCCCCCAAGAAAGTTACACGGTGCTGCTTTAAATACTCGATACAAATGACTATCCATATGCTTTGCCGTTCATGTCTGGTTTAAATGCTGCAGTAGATCAGTCTGATGAAACGTCTGTTGGTCCATGGAGTCAGCCAGTCTACACTTCCTATGTTCTAGTGACAGCTCTCTAACACAAACCAATCAGATCCCCCACGCTGGTCTGATAGACTCTGATCTCCACACTGTATCACCAGGGTGTCCGTGGCATGTATGACAAATGGCTTTTAACACTGGGGGTCCACAGCCTCACACAGAAACATGGCTGCACGGTGTCTGCTCCTCACTTCTTCTGTGTGGAACTGCAGACCTCCAGAGTGGTGCTACAATCATCTACATACAACACGTTCACATTGGACGCATGAACATTGGGCTGGGTGGTCCTGTCCACAGAGACATATGGGCTGAGGGACATGACACTATGACATGCACCAGAGTGACTGTCCAGACTGGCTGAAGTGTAATTTACATGACAGTAGTAGTATTATTGGAGAAGTAAGTGGTAAGCATTATGTCCCATGATAGTAACGTCAAATTCTTGATGAATCAATTGTGCATTTTGTACGGCCATTGGATGAACCGTTCAGATGCTGCATGGCTTAACTGGTCCTTTAAATTGAGATTATCTGATGGTTAAATAAACGAAATGTAATTAAAAAAAGAAAAACTCTGGCACTATCTACATTTCAAAAGAACCTGTGCTATAGCTACGTCTCTACAATGAATCAAGAGTGAGTCATTTCTAATCGTCAATGATATGATTGGGTTTTTTATCAAGAGGTCTATTTAGAATGGCAATGTCTAAAAGTCTGTATCATTCATGTTCAGAAAATATTAACTTTTTATTTGCTTTTGATATTGCCCAGTCCTAGGGCAGGTCAATATTTGTTCTGAACAAGAAACAGTGATTTCTTACTGCATTTTCAGTCAGCGTGCACCTGTGATAGGTTAATAATCTCTTTATTAAAATATGCTGTATAAAACTGCCCTATAACATTTTCAAATGCAAACAGTGTGCTTCTTTGCTAGCAGTTGTCAGATTGAGCATCTTATTGAATTATTGTGTAACAAGGATTGATAAAAATAGAATTTTGTTGAAAATGTTTCACTGATTTCTCTTCATATTGACATATATATTTTTATATTCTAGTTTTTTTTATTAATATAAATTTTCCATGCAATTTTTAAGTCAAATTTTCATCATGCCACCTAAACTACCTGATTTCCTCAGGAGTCATGTTAGTGTATGCTGAATGTCATGGCCGACCTCCCGGGTGTGAGAGAGTATGATTTGCATAGAAGCAGCTCATTTTGGAGCTGCAGCATTTGGCGCCGTGGTCCTAGGTGGTAAAAGAGAGACAAAAGGACTGAGGCTAAATGACAGTGTGTGCCGAGCTGTCCGCTGGGACCCTCTCTCTATTTCGGTTACACCATGGTTCCTCTAAGGAGGAGAGGCAGGGAAAGTGTACTCTAAAACTTTAAATGTATCGGAACAAAGTTTTAATTAATATGGTGCTGCTTAAGTGTTTGTTCAAATACCATGAACATAGGTCAAAGTGTTTGGTTTAGCTACATGGTTGATGAAGGAGGTCATAGGGATCTTGTGGGAGGAAGGAGGATCTTGTATTGGATGCAGTGTTGTACATGGTGTGAGTGGAGTTGTTTAAGAACATTGGTGATTTAGACAATGCATTTTCCTATGGGACTCAGAATAATCATAAAATGTAGTTGGCCCTTTCTCTGAAAGGTTCCTCAAGCAACATGCGTAATAATGCATTGGATTTATAAAGCACCTTTTAAAACAACACTGTGTTTTGCAGTGCATTATTCATTCATTCCACAGTCTATGGTGGAAAGCTACAATTAGCCACAGCTGCCCTGGGGTAGACTGATGGAAGTGAGGCTGCCAGTCTGCATCTTCCAACTAACAGGAACATTCACTCACACAGAAATACAGGTCATATGCAGAAGACACCTTTCTCTCACACATGCTTTAACTCTTTGATTTTGCTTTCATAATTCCCGAAATCATTATAAACTCATATTTAACTTGAGAGACATTCAATTACTTTAGCTGAATTTGCTTGTCAAATTTTACAGTGCACCAAGTGAATGCTGTCGGGTTTGGCCTCCCTGTCTGAGAGCCCAGAGGTGTCAGACGGTTATAATTATCACTCCACACACACTCACTGCTCCATCACTGAACAGCATCCAGAACAAAAAATAAAAATAAAAAGCACCCGTTTCCAGGAGGGGAAAAACATGTTAGGAGCTGTGGCAGTCTCCATCGGCACAAAATGATGTCAGTTTCAGCTTTCCTAATTTTCGACTTCTGTTATCACACTAGAGGGACATAAATAATTCATATGTAATGTTCCAGTTTGCAGGCTCTTAGTTTTTTCCCCCTTCTATCCACAAATGTGTTGCCTCCTGAAAGGATGGGAAGTATCCACCATTCTGTCCCATAGAGTCACGGAACTAAAAATGTAAAACACAGAGTAGAGAATGGATCCAAAAGACATTCTGTTATGAATTATTAAAGCGTGCGGCTAAGGAAAGTGAATAGGCTCATTAATAAGCATTTATGTAAGGACATTCCAATCCCCTCCAGAACAATTTCTTCAGAGGAACTTTTCTTCGAAGCACAATGAGACAGTAAGTATCTAAGAATGTAGTTGAATTTCAGAAACAATTTTGTTATAAATTAACCAACTGATTAACCTATTTTGATCAATATGTCATTAGAAAGTGTGAAATTAGCAGTTTTGATCTTCAGTGCATGAATTTCCTTGACTCAAATGGACTTTTCAAGTGGAAAAAAACAGGTCTTATCATGAGGAAAATGATGAGGACATTTTATTTTGACAAATAATAAAAAAGGCACAGTACAATGAAAGCCTTGGTGTGATGCTACCAGTGCCAAGGCAACAGACAGAACAACATGTACAAGCTGAAGGAATATTTATAGTCTGACTTGTAATGCTAGCATGAACCAGTCTTTCAAATTATGGCTTTAAGCATGTTGTTAATAGGGTCACTTGTATGACCAGAGATTGTTACCTTCCTTTACATTATTAGTCTCTGTGAGTATCTATGGAATATATGTCATATACTATATGCCATGTTATATGTTATTAAGTCTCCCAAGTAACAAGGTTTAAGGTAATTTAACAATAAAACACATACAGCTAAATGGTTAAAGCACTAAAACGTAAAAAAGTATTTAACTTTTTTTCCCAAAAAATGTGCATGGTGCTCTGAGTGTGCTTGCATCTCCATAAACCTGACTCTTATTTGGCCTTGAGGAGGGCCTTCTCCTGCTTCTTTCCATGGAAATGTTCCTTTGATTATAATCTTCCACAGAATGCCGTAAGACTTATCTATGTTCATGGAGAATGTTCCTAGTACCAGTGAATCACACAGGGTGATGTGGCATCTCCAGAAAGTACCTTTAAGGATAAAGCCATACTTTGGGACATTTATCTTGTGTGGGTACACAATAAGTTCACACTTGGTTTGAACTTTAATTTTGATGTAGGTTTGGTTTGTCCATTTTTAGTCCTGGTTTAATGCTGGTCTAGTGCAAGTTTAGCTTCTGGTTTAGCCCCACTGTTGGTGTGATGTGTAGAAGTTTGAACTCATCCTAAGATCATTAGCCTGACAGAATAGGACTAATTCTTTGGAACCTCTTAAGGTACTAAATACAAAGCAACAACATCAACATACACCATAAGCTAAAAGTAAGACTCATTTTCTATTACCTGCCAAATGCTAACATGAAGTCACTTTTCTCTTGTACAAACACAGAGCTAAGTAAATTCAGGTCAAGGTGGCATTGCTGAACGAGTACGTCTTATTTCCACAGAATAGTTGGTAATGACAGCAGTGACCTCGTGACAGGCGTCTTATTCAAACATTTCTGACACTAAGAGAGACAGGTCCACTCCAGGTAATTGTCAATTAAAACCTTTCTATTGGACTAACTGGCTGTAAATGTCACTGCCATATGAGGACAAGTAGGTACAAATTCATACAACATTGTCAAACGCAGATTTAAATAGTGATAATAATAAGGACTTGAATGAAAACACAGTGTCAGAGGTTGAGAGACACGATTCTGAGTGCTGCGATGGTGTAACAGTCGTGTTTATAACAGTGCTAAGCAAGCAACAAGCAACAATTATTTTATTTATTACATTTGAAATTTCTACAAACCTAAGTTGTACATTAAAAAGGTTCACTGGGGAACTTTCTAGCAACAAACACTGTTTTGCTGTAAGACAACCACTCATCATACTCAGTTTTGATATAGATCTGTCAGTAACTCGCATAACCCATATACAAGTTGTAAAAGTAAATAAGTAGAAATGAATGATTGTATCAAATGTATCACACACATAAGCCAACACAGACACACATGATTTGTCAAAAGTAAAACATTCTTGCAATAGAAAAATGAACTGGTAACTATATAAGGGTGTGTGTATCTGAGCAACCTCTAAGCACCATTGCTCCCATCACTTTTAGCACCCCGGACAGACTTAACCCATTTGTGCCCCCTAGTGGCAAAAACATTAACATTTTGTGGCCACCTTGAGAAACGGAACATCCTTTCTGCAGCTTAAGTCTAAGTTATAATGGTAATGATAGACCTTGGTGGACAGCTGCTGACTGCCTGCACATTACCAGTCCCAGCCAACAGACATCTTGGCCAAACAAACATGGCAGCAGCAGTGGTGAGTTTGGCAAATATATTACAATAAAACATTGACTGTGCCCCATTAACTCCCAACTGGCAGATTCCAGGCCATATCGTCTGCAACTAGTCTGTTTGTACAATACTATATCCAGAAGTGAGTGCACTGCTCCCCTCTCCGGAGTCATCAACCGCAACTGTGCCATGCTGTGAGATGCCCATGGAGGCACTTGCCAACATCATCCACAGTATATTTATAACACAACATACATGATTACTAACTAAAACGACAAGAGACGTAGACACATAGAGAACGCATCCACACATGTACACCAGTGATTTTGTGCGGATTTGATTGTGGTACTTTAATAGAACTATTTACAGGAAAAGCATTGTTAGTTAAAGGTGTATTATGTAACTTTTCTGACCACCTGTTTGCCCCATAGAGATGTTAAAAGTGTGTATGTGTGTGTGTGTGTGTGTGTTTTCAAATTGGTGCACTAAGTAACTTTTGGATCGGGGGCTCCACCACATTCTCGCCTCAATTAGATGTTTAGATGCGTCAGGATTTGGGTTTTTTGTGTGTTTTGCACTATTTCCCCCCCTCCCTTCTGTATCTGAGCTTGGACCTGGGCGGAGATTTGGGTTCCTCCCGTGCACACCTGCCTAATCCGCAATCAGCTGCACCTGGGAGGATAAAGGGAGCCAGGATCTGACACTCAGGGCCAGATCGTCTTGTCATCTTCATGTCATGCTCCGGTGTACTTGCTCGTCTATCCACCGTGCTTCCACTCCTTGAAACTACCCTGCACGTCCATCTCCGACCCAGCTCTCCATGTCCGGTATGAACACCCCAACCTTTGACCCTGCGACCCACAAGCCGCTCCAGGACTACTGCCTAGAACACCGCTCCCAACCTTCATTCAATTTCCTATTTCTCTGTTCTAACTGTTTCTTTGTTCCCCCGGTCATGACAAGATGTTATTGGTTTGCCAGGAATGTTCCACTGCATGGCTTTAAACTGTCTATCATATCATTTAATCTGTTACAGGTGTAGTATTGATATTGTTTGCTGTATTTTGAATTAATCTTTTTTGTTCTCTATTATTAAAGATAACACAGAATTAATGGGATGTTCTTATTATATAATTTAAGCCTGGATATTGAGATACTCTCATCAGGGTTGACAGGTTATATATTTTTTTTCCTATACATGCGCATCACCAGATTTGTTAAGAACAGATTCCAGTTGCTAAGTTACACTTCACCAAAATAAGCTGAAAATATCAATGCAATTTCAAGGTTCATATCCACCATTTGGGAAGCACTGGTTTAGGCAGATGGTTGACAATTAGGACCAACAATATGAAAGTAATAGCATCTGCAGTTTGGTCAAGAGAATACGCACTAGCTCAGCATATTAACATTCTTTCTACACTTTTAGTAAACATTTTAGTAAAACTTCTAATCTTACTCCACATATTTAGTTTTAGCTTTAGCAGGACCACTCCCCTCAGCTTCTGTCTGTCTCTTCTGTGACCGTTACAATAACTCACAGTGTGCTAACATGACCCCACCCCTCCCTGAGTGTTTGCACAGAGGGGAGCGCTAACTAAAGGCCTGCTTCTGTCTGTTCCTTCTAAATACAAGCTAGTGTTTGTGGATTTACAGTTCACTCATTTACAGTAGGCTCCATCCACCCCGCCCGTTCTTCATCTTGGGAGGTGTTTCGACCACCAACGCTCACCTGACAGGGGCATTTCATTCCTGCTCAAACCATGTGGGTCGTGAAACTTCTAACACCTTTTGTTTGGGATAGAACAACTAAAAACGACTGTTACCATGGAGATCCGCCATGAGTCTAGCAGTAGTGCAACACGTCCATAGAGGCACATTCGGGTAAGACAATGTTAAAATGAAAGTGCGGTGGAACAAC
The DNA here is from genome assembly GCA_019594935.1 of Periophthalmus modestus. Taxonomy (NCBI): domain Eukaryota; kingdom Metazoa; phylum Chordata; class Actinopteri; order Gobiiformes; family Gobiidae; genus Periophthalmus; species Periophthalmus modestus. The sequence goes on along the minus strand of JAIEZT010000124.1, from coordinate 16,275,989 downwards.
ACGATAAACGCTCTGCTCAAAATGATCTCAGCCATAAAACTTACTACTCTATAGTTCACTTGAAGGCGCTGTTCCTGATTTTTACTGTCTTAAAAAACAGTTAGTACACTTAAACATCCATCCAACCAGCGATTCAAACTTATTCCTCACTTTGCTACCACATTCTAGCTTCCTAATTATTCACCTGACGAGTTTATAAACATGTTTCACGACGTTCAGAGGTTCAGAGACTAGCATGCTAACAGCACACCACTGTTACTATCTTAATGGTTCGTGGACAAACCCTTTATAATCTCATTCTAGTCTCATTTTGACCCCAAGAACAACTTTTACAACATTTTTTATCATTCAATAAGCTAATGACGTAGGGCTAAACCAGAAAGTTCAATAGTAAGTCATGGTAGAACGTCAAGATATACAAATGTGCAACTACCACCAACTCCGAACCAGCTGAAAATCTGGAATAACATGGTAAGTTATAAACGGAAATCGACTAATATGTGGAATAAGTAAGTCATTGACCAGGACATAATAAGGGCAAAACATTGACTCATACTCAACTTGGACAAAACAAGATCTACACCGAACAGAAGAAGAAACCTGTGCACCAATAGTAGTACATGCACTGCATTTTGAGAACCATTAGCCTTGTCTATTCACTTGTCCAACTTCTGTGCCACCCTTTTTTCATAGGGCCATAGTATACGTAGGTAATCACGAGCTGCCCCTCCGAGTCTTTTACATTTGATAGACTTGTCAATCCTCCTCAGTCCATTGGCTCTCAGTGTGTGCGCTAGGTAATGATGCAGCTGGCCCATTACAACCAAAGGGTAGGGGGGTGGGGGTGGGCATTTGACAGCGCCCCATGCCTTTTCATAGCACCCTCCCTTTCTCCCCTATCCCACACATAGATTACTGTGAATGGACTACGAGTAAATGGTGCGGTCGGTACTTGCGGTGACTATTTCGGGCTAAATCTGGATTGTGCGTTTGTTGTGAGAAGGGAATAAGGAAAAGGAGACGGGGGGGCTTCAAGGGGGGTTAACTTAAACCACACTTTGGCTCCCTCCCACTCTCTCCAAAGGTGGTGCATGTTTGAAGTTTGTCCATTTGTCTTAAGGGGGATTGTGAGCAGCTTGTATTGGCTATTGAGCGCGCCGAGTGAGGGCTTTAGCAGAAGGTGTAAGAGACTAGGCCGTGAATAGGCTTCCATCCGTCAGACTGCGAGGTCAGAGGGGCGATACTGGAGGATCCTGGGTGGTCTGGCGTTGTCATTTAAAACACATGCCATTCAAAAAAAGCACGTCTGTCTACTGTAAGGGATGGTTGGGTGGGCCTGCTTTGTCTCTCTGTCGTTGTAATGAAGACGAGAGGTGCAAAGATACTCTTGTTATGGTTGCATGTAACTTTTCAATGTCAGGTGACGATATTGAATGTTTGTGAAGAAAAGTTGAGTTTTCACGGGAGAAGGCAAAAGGATTTTACTATGCATTTCCTACTTGATAAATCCGCCAAATTTGAATTGAACAAAGTCAGTTGGGTTGTCAATTTACCCATGGTGATGATCCCAAGCTTCAAAGTACTCCGTTTGAAAAGGTGCCACATCACTTCTAAAATACTTTGAGTCACTCAAACTACCTTCACCGAGGGTCACATATTGAAACGTATTTGAAATGGAGGGCTACAGTGGATCATTCAGATGGGTGCATTTTACATAGCTCTGACAGAGCCACTGAACCGTTTAATAAGGAACATTAACTAGGCCTGTATCACAGTGCAATGTTAGTGAGGTTATAGTGGTAGAATTACTTACATTTGCAATAAAAAGTACTGTCTATGATCATTTGGGCCAATTCAGCAACTTTAGGTCAGTATCACAGTGCAATGTTAGTGAGGTTATAGTGGCAGAATTACTTACATTTGCAATAAAAAGTACCGTCTATGATCATTTGGGCCAATTCAGCAGGAAATCTGAGGGCCAACAAAAATTGGCATTTGGGCCCTGGACTGTATTTTGGACACCCCTGCTATAATGCATGGATAATATATTTGCAAAGGACTTATCACATTGAAGAAAGTCTCAGTTTTCTTCAGTTATTGATTATCCCCATCTACCTTAAAGTAACGTAACATCGTAGAGGTGGCACGTCACCCGCTCGATTCCATTGGAAATAGGAAGTTAAAACCATTTTTCGGAACATTCTTGGAATGTTTTTTAGAAGGTTATAGCCAAAGGAACAACATTTCTATGGAAATGAGCAAGTTAAGTAAGAGTCAGGTTTGTGGCCACTTGCAAGCCCACTCAAGGACGAATGTTTTTTCTATGTTTTTCAATGCAATAAAAACAATGATTTTAGTTTACTTTATTTTTTGGCTAAGAAGTTATGCAGTGGGGCTTTAATGACCACTTTATAGAAATAGATACTGATCCTCCAATGTAGCTGTAAAGAGTTCATATCACTTGAACCTCACTGAACATTTCTCTTTGTTATCATTGCAATATGATAATCCCACATTCACGTCGACACCGGGCCCCACGCAGGCAGCAGAAATTAAAACAGCTCTTTTGTGTCGACCGGGATGTTATGACTAACAAGACAGCGGTGCGTTCATCAGCTTCTCTCTGCCAGCAATGTCAATACACTCCACACCTACGATCCCCGCCGCTATGTGCCTGCGCCTGTTTTACGCCCTGCCATTACTTTTCCCACAATGCCGTGCTCCGAGCTCCCTCCCTCCATCACTCACTCTCGCTCTCTCCACTCTTCTCCATCATCTCCATCCATCCATCTCCACCTCTCGCAGTGCGGCCCCGGCTGTTGTGAGCGAGGCATACTTTGGCTATGGCGTCAGTCGGAAAATGAGCCTCGTTTGCATTTAAACACTCGGCTCTCTGGGCACTTGGTAAACTTGATGAGCGTAAGATGAGAGGAGAGAAGAGAGGAGAGGGGGAGAGAGAGATAGAGCTGATAGTGGTAGAGGAGCGTAATTGCTAAAAGAGTGAAGAGAGAGACAGAGAACACTGGCTAATATAAATTCATTATGTAAATCCGCAGCTCAAACAAATTGACAGGCCAGTATTACACCCCAGAGGAGCTGAATCAAGAGCATGAAAGCATTAGCGCCACTCACCCTTGACCCCTGACCCTGACCCCTTCACCGGAGTGTGCCTCTTATGCATGCTAACGACTGGGGAGAGGCTGGCCGGACAGAAGCTCTCCATGAGATTTGGTGGTTCTCTTTTGCTATTCTAGAAATACAGTGTAGTCTAAAGTGTGTTTGAATGGAAAATATTGAAAAGCGTAATTGTGAATGTGCAGATTGATCAAGATGTATAAAGTTGAAAGTTGAATCTTTTAGTGTGCCTGGGAACATTTAACATTGGGTTTGGTTTTCTCTTGTAAAATTTAGGAATTTTTATTTAAAAAATTAGGAAATGTAATTATTGTTTTTGGTTAAGGGGTGCTGAGATAAAAATGTGCAACGATGGTGCCAAAACTCCTTAAAAGAAGTAGAGCCTGATTTTAAGTGCATATTTCAGACACAGTATGTAACATGTACAAAATGATAATAGAAACAACATACAGCTACACAGATGTATGCCTATGACTGCCAAGTGCACCAGCCGGTAATAAGACTAGTCTTAACCCTACGTCTGACTTAAATCTGAAAGTCACCACCAGCGTATAGTTGTGAGTAGTGCACCAGCCAGACTTAAGACGCTGCGCACTATGCCTAGGTGTAACTTTTACGCCCAGTGTGGAGAAGGTGTCCAGGGACTACATGAGAAACTAGCGGGGGCAGCAGCTGATAGGGCAGCGTCTGATAGAGCAGAGCAGGCAAACAGCGAGCGCCATGGGCCGCCGGAGGTCTGTCTGTGCGTGCCCGCTGCTGTAGCTGTGATTCAGCAGGGCTGTGGTGACTCTCCCCCGCGCCCTCCCGTGTGCTCTCAGCGGCTCAAAGCCTGCTATTCGCTCTAACTCCTTTTTTAATGACAGACCCTGTACACAAATGTGCTTTCCTGTCACATTAGTAGAACTGACAATAAATAATCCAAGACTGCAGAAAAACTTAACAAGACTGAAGATCCTCCACTATGTGTAGAGGTCCCGCTAAGGGTGACTAAACACTTCCTGTGGCACTTACGAAATACAGGTCTCTGTGTTTTCCTGCAACAGAATCAACTATATTGTGACAAAGTCTGATACGGACAGATCTTTTAACGCTGCACAAATAAGAAATAAACCGTTTATTAGTTTTGGCAGGTCAGTGGTAATTGTATTGAGCCTCCAGCAGAGGATGCTGATGTAGCCTATGGACCCTACGCACCCCCACTTCCCACGGCCTTGGTTGTTAGCTGGGTTTCATTGTCAGCGAATTTTCTTCCCTCCTAAATAGAGCACTCTCAACCTACAAAAACATAGAGACATAAATGTTACCATGTTACTGTTTTTAACATTACCGTAATGGTTAACTTCCAGCCTGGCCTCTGGAGGTCCTGAAAAATGCTAAAGTTACCTCAGTGTGTGATCTATGTCAGCATACAAAACAAATTAGTGTTGTAATTTGACTAATAATATTGACCAAACTATCACAAGTGAGTAAGTGCAAATAAATGATCAGTCTGGCCACAACAAGTGTTCAAGCTAAGTCTTGCAGTTTTATCATTTCAAGCTGTTTTCTGTTTTGTGCTGACAATTTGCTTGACCATTTTGTGAAAGGTGGCTGGTGGGGTTGCTGTCCCAGATAGAAAAATTGAAACTCGGTAAAACTGTTATCTTTTTCAACTGCTTTGATGAAAACAAATTATGAGTTACCGTGGCTCCTGTGAGGGTGACCAATCACAGCTTGTCTCCATGTGATTTTGGAGGCGACGCTGCGTGAACATCCCAGCAGAGGTCATTGTTTGCGGGCCATTATTCATCTGTGTGTTCATCTTTTCAAAAGCACACTGACATTAGAACAGACAATACCTTACTCAGACATTAATTATGAAAAAGGGCAGAGGGAAAGTGTGGTTGTTGCATGGAAATTTAAAAGCCTCCGGACGACAATGGGACAGACTATTTGTTCAATGTGTTTATTCAAAGCTCTGGTGTTAATATTATGATTATCCGAGTGACCTTTAGTTACAGAAAAGGCATTTGTTACATGACACCATTCTTTAGCCAGCAATCTGTTGTTTTTAATGGCAGCTTTGGCCTTTACAGTGAACGAAACGTATGTATGTTTGTTTGGACTATTAAACAAAGTTACATTTAAAGAGGCAATGTGTGACTTTTCCGGTGAAGCGCCTGCAACCTGCTTGTCTTTATACAAATGCAGTTGTTTTGCCTGTGACTTTAAACCTAACTACCTCCATGGGCACAAGCAGGAGACATCACCAGGCCAAGTTGCAGCTCAGATCTGTGGAGAGGCGACACCACTCAAAGAAAGAATGCATGTTTTTTAAGACATTTTTAAGCAGTAAAATATATGTAATTGAATAAATGCAAGAAATATAATGTATTACTTTACTCTGGAACATTTCTGGCAAAGCAAGAACATCTCCATGAATTCTAGCAGGTCGGAGATGTGGAGACAGGAGATGCCTTTAAACAGATAAAATGGGAAATGAAAGGAATTATGATGAAATTGTTCAAATATATATGGATGAACATCAAAGCACTTCACTAAACTGGTTTGGTAAATAACGTTTTTGTGTGTGAGTGTCTGGTGTTTAATATCACTGTCGGCGGAGATTGGCAGACATGTGCTTCTCTTTTGTTGAATTCAAAACATGGACAAGTATCTCATCATCTGGCATCATTTCAACGCCTAAAACATCACTGTGTTTCTAAAAGTAGCCCTTTCTGAATGTTTCTCCCGGGGTCATCAGCAACTACTGAATATCTAATGTTCTTTCTAAACTCCTGTTGAAAGCCTTGAAAACAGCCCCAACAACTCTCACATTGAGCGACATACAAGTGTGTCCAAAGACTGCCTGTTCGCTATTTTGCAAACGGTATCATTGTAAAGCTCTCAAGTGCTCTCAATCCACTAGACAATCCAGCACCCTTAACACGGCCGCTCTTTGACAAAAAATGAAATAACTGAAGCACGTCTTGTATGTTAAACCCTCATGAATATCCAAACAGAGCTCAACAATCACTTAGGCACCACCTCCTGTCCCACTCCACGGGCGGGCTGACCAGCTGAAGGGACAGGGCCAGGGGCTGTCACAGGGGCAGGTTTAATTGGCTGAGCGGACTTTGAGCCAGATGCCACTCATCTCTGACCCCAGGGTGGAAGAAATGCCAGTGGACCTCCTTGTTAAAGACTGTCAAAGACTTTTGGGGGGGGACATCGTTTTTGGATAAAGCTTTTACCGTGGAGATTTATGGTTAATAGAAACTACTTGCAATTGAATAACTGTAAGATGGATATATAAAATGCCATATTGTGGAATATGTCAGGTGCACCAACAAGCAGGTGGCAGACTTTCCTCCAAAAAAGTTAGACTGTGTACTTTTAATAATATTAGACTTACATATGTCACTATAGACACAATTAATTCACTCTTTGAACTCACATATTTTCAACTACTACTGAAATTGATGGAAACATACACAATCCTTCTGACCACCAACCAACCACATGCTTTCTTGGGCAAGGTAGGTTAAGTGTCATGCCCAATAAGACAGCAGCAGTTTAAATTACTCAAAACTAGGATTGAACTACCAACCTTATTATTTTTGAATCCTGCCATCACTAAGCTACTTCCGCCCCAAGAGCTTACTTGTCTATGATAATATGTTTTGAGAGATTACACTTTTCCCCTCAAATACAAGAAACTAAACTTGGAGATAGGGGCATTTGTGGAGATGGGTCATGATCAACTTGTTTATCCTCTGATTTCCTCATGTTGCCATGTTGAGTCTGCTCCCAGTAAATCCGCTCGCTGCATGGAAAGCTCTGTAGGAAAAGCCTGAGGACAACAACTGGACGGCTTCACTAATCTGAATCTAAATGAGCTGGAAATCCCTGGCATCTCTATCTGCAGAGCGCTGTTTATAGACCCCACCGATTCCCATTCACAGCTCAGGACCTGGAGGGGGAAGAATGAGAACTGAGAGTTAGTGTGTTAGTGATAATGACAAGGAGGCTATTAGTCAGAAATCTATGTATGTATGTGGGTGAAAACGGACTTAACTCTGGTGCATTGCATTAAAGGTGCACTATGTAACTTTTTGCTGTTTCCATCGAGATGTTATTGCTTTACCTGGAATGTTCTACAGTATGGCATTAAACTTCTATCTCCATAGAGACAAGCAGGTGATGCCACCAGTTCTAGGCCCAATCTGTAAAGAGGTGACGCTGCTCACAAAAATGCATATTTTTCAAGGTATTTTGGGACAACACCATCTTTAATGCCATATTGAGGAACATTTCAGGTAAAGCAATAATATCTCCATGGAGTCAAGAAGGTAAAGGACCCTTGACCAGAACAGTAAAATCTCTATAATTTTGTGATCATTCAAATATATAAAAACATATGAATATATGACCTGTTTATAGATGACTTATAAAAGCCAGAAGCAACTGTTTAATCTTAAAGCTATTTTAAATATTTGTTGACTGAAACCACTTTTTTCCAAGGTTGCACCTCTTCATTCAATGTGAAATTGTCATATTACAAGTACTTAATGCTTGGAAACCAGGCAATGACAAATATGTGATAATAATTGATTAGAAAAGTAAACAGAACACTCAGTCGGTTAGATAAAGATGCGTGATTCCTAAAGGCATCAATGCCCAACTTTTATTAAGTTACTTTTTACATTAGGTTGACCAATGACTCGGCTAGAAAAAGTTAATTAGGGTCAATCTTATTTTGAAGAATAATTATTGATGAAAAGAATGATGTCCTGTTTCTGACAAACCGTATTTATGATGCAAAACAACTTTCTTCAGCTAAACTCTGTCAAGACTGAAGTCATAGTTTTGGAACACAGAAAAAAAGAGAAAGTATCACCAGTCGTCTCCAGTCTCTCTCTCCTTAAAACCTTAGAACCAGGAAGTACATGCCCATAAGTCCTGTGCTCAGGTCTCTGCACTGGCTTACTGTTAATCAGAGAACAGACTTTAAAGCAGCTCTGTTTGTGACAAGCAGAGGCCTCTAGGCCTCTCCATGGCCTAGCACCAAAGTACATCTCTGACATGTTAGTGCCATATGAACCATCTCACACTCTGAGGACTTCGGGGACCGGCCTCCTGCTGGTGCCAGAAGTCAGGACTAAACATGGGGAATCAGAGTTTCAGTTTTATGCAGCAAAACCCTGCAACAGTCTTCCTGAAGATGTGAGACAGACCTCTACTTTGACAATGTTCCAGGCTCAAAACAGTTCAATTTAGCTGTGCATATGAGTAAAAGGCTTTTATTCTGCACTCTTCTCTTGTAATGTTAATTTTATGTTCCTTATTTACGATTATTTATGATTTGATTTGTTGTATTGGGATTTTTTTTTCTTTTTTTTCTGCAAAGCACTTTGAAGTACATTGTGTATGAAATGTGCTATACAGATAAACTTGCCTTGCATTTATTTACTTATTTAGCCTATGTAGGTTAGCAGACAGCTTACATAACTATGGCATTTCTCCTATTGGATATAAACATCGCAAAGGCATGTGGAATAAATGCATTGGGTGTACTCTGTGACAGCAATACATTTCTGCTCTCTGAATTGCGTTATATGGCTGTGGGCTGTTAGTAAAGGTGAACTGCCAAAAGCTGTGTGCGCCTGTGTTATGGAAGACAATTTAATGCTAATAGCCTTGCTCGTGCAGACAGCTACGGCCTTTCATATAGTGGTTAATATCGCTCGCGGTCTGAGAGGTGACCACCCATAACCACCGCACACATGCACTTATCATCTATTGCCTCCTCTATCAATGCTTTCAACCCAAAGGTATCATTCAATTAGCAGTTCCCCTGTAGCTATACTCATTTGCTGCCTAATTGACCCCCAAGTCACAGAGGAGATCAAGTCCTGTCAATGACAACAGCTGTAGCACGTGAGGAGTCTGCCGCAATGGCACGGTAATTACATGGCGAGTCACCCGACGCGAGCACTTGGGTCAAACGTGGACCGAAGATAAAAAGGTGGCCAGGAGGGCGAAGACGAGGAAGCATAGGAAACAGGAGGCAGAGCGAGACAGTTGACCGCGAGCTAGTTCAAGCGTAAGATTAGGCTAAGCAGAAAGGATAGAGACAGTTAAAGAAAAGGCCAGGGGTATAGAGAAGCAATGAGGGCAGATGAGAAATGCTTTTTTAAACGCTTTTAAGTCGAGGCAAGAGCAGAAGTCGGGTAATATAGTTTGAGATATCAGTGGCAAACATTAGCGGGGATTGCCATTGGGAGGGATAGTCTGGTTAATGCGTTTGGCTTATATCAGAGCAGAAGAGTGAAGAGGATCATGACTGAAATAGTAAATTAACAGCAATGCCTTATGAATTGTAGTTGTAGTCGTCAAAGCGGGGGTACAAAGAACGTGAAAGGCTGTCCAGTGTCTTCAGATCATTGGAGAAATAAGATACTGACAAATAGTTTTAATCAATTATGCATCTTGGAGATTTCAAATGTGATTAGCATAAAATAAAGATAGAAAGGAATGTGTTCAGAGCAATTAGCAATCAACCACAGCCATAGAAAGTGACAAGCGTGCATGAAATGGATACAACTGAATTTACAACTAATTATGACTTCATTGGTGTGTATTGTGAGATTTAACTTTAAATTGTAAGTTTAAAACAAAAAAGTCTCACCATCAAAGCAGTCTCATTGGTAACTGAGTCTTGCCAGAGGTATTTGTGATGTCAACAAAAACATCTAGATAATCTTTGTCTCATGTGTGGGAGTGCCTCAGTGGTTAGTGTTTGCCCACAAACCAAAATGTTGGCGGTTCGGTCCCAACAAGACCAGAGCACCCTTGAGACACTTCATCGTAAGAATAAAGCATGTATAAGATAAAGTGATTGATCTTTCATATATGGCCTTTTTCAACCACATTTCAGACGATAGGTGATCTTGGTTGACCGTGAATATTAAAAATCTCCACACTTACACACAACATCAGACAGCTTCTCGCAGCCTCGTCACAAGTCTTGACCAAACACTTCTCCAAAGCCAGGACTATTCTGAAATATAGCAGTCAGACTTCTGTAGTGCTGATGGTGTCTGATTCTTGTTGCCAACAAAAAGAGTTTTTTTGCCTGCAGAAAGTCTAGTCTGTCTTGACCTCCTTAATTTGCTTCGACAACCTTTTGCCGACAGAAAGTGAATCCTTGACACTGTCTCGAAGCTGCCACGCTCCACTGAGAAAAAACTCAGTCTCTCAAACTATGGAATCCAGTCTATTATCGAGAGAGTATGAAAGATTTTGAAACCTCCAAGGACCACCATATCCAACGGAATAAATGAGTAAGTGGCTGAATGCAAGAACCAGGTTTTGAAAGGTGTGATAAAACAATTTTTACAGTTTTTTTCTTTTTTACAACCAAAAAGGCATTTATCTTTTGTGCCATCTGAGAGAAGTATTTCTCCAAGGTTTAAAATAATTTTACACAACTAACTTTATACTGTAGAGACTTTGAAGTAGTGGTTTTCAAACAATTGTATGTGAATTTTGAGAAGTTGTTCATAGTTCAAGTGCACATTGTCAGATCCTGGATTCGATTCTGTGGCGACGTGGGGCTTTTCTGTGTGAAGTTTGCAGTTTGCTTGTTCTGCGTAGGTTTCCTTCTGGTGCTCCGGCTTCCCCTACCACTAAAAACATGTACAATAGGCTCTCCTCTGAGGCTAGGACTCCCCTGAAAAAGAAATTCTTAATTTCAGCAGGACTATCCTGGTTAAATAAAGGCTAGTAAATAAATATGACTTACCGGCATATGATTTAGATTTAAATATTTAATATTAGACTAAAAGTACTAGATAGTTTTACTGAGGATGTTCAAGATCTAGTTTAAACTTTTTTTTTTAAGTATGGAAGTTATACAAGTGCTTTGTTTTTCATCTCTGGGTGGACTCAGGGTCATATTAAAGACAGTTAAAATGATTGTGGGGTACTACTAAACTAAGAATCACTGGCCAAAATAACTGCCATTATTTGTGGTGCAAACTTCCAAAGTGACCTTCTGATGCTTTCACAGATATGGGCTGTCTCAAGGAAGAGTGAAAAAATTCAACTTCCCTGCATCAAGCAAATGGTGTAAATAGGAGAAGAGAGGTCGGCAACAGGCAGGCGGTGCTGGACACTCAGACAGTCTGCCATAGAGGGCCAGTCAATACCCAGCCTTCTCACACTATGAATCTCACAAACCCAATCAATCAGCGAGCCTCAAGGCTCGCTCGCTGCTATTGAAGTGTAGTTCACTCTGGACCGGGATCAATGGCTAAGCTAGAGTTGACCATTGATCTAGCCTTTGTCTGCTCTGTCCCCTCCCGCACTTCCACACAGCCTAACAAGAGGGCAGCAGAGGGGCCATGCCTAGATCCAGAGCAAAACAACACATCAGAGCCCTTTGAACTGTCATAAATCATACTCTTAGTACACGCGGTTTCACGGAGTGCTGACTTTTTGAAAGATGTTTATCTAGACCAGTTCATTTTCATTTGAGAATTCCAATTATTCAAAAACAAAGTTTCACAGCTGTCACAGGAGAGAGTGGAGTTTCGCCATTCCATTGCTATGTCTGTCACTGTCAACAACAATGTGGTACTGCTGATACCCAACCTATGGACACATTCTAACAACACTGTTAAAACTGTCTTTTTTTTCTCAGTCAGAATAAGTAGGTGTTACTAACAACATGCAGCATTATTTTTATTTAAGCCCATTCTGCTGACTGGTGGTTTTCAGATTATAGAAAATGATGATGTCATACTCCTAGATGGGGCGCAAGAGCCAATTTTCCCAATTGATTACATTGTACTTTTTGTTCAAATATCTAAAACGTAAATTCACAGATACTGAATGTGATCATTTCTATTACTGACTGGATCCTTAAACCCACTATATCAACAAAACACAAACACAACAAAAATCAGCATTTTAACAATATTATTTTTACCTGATCTAAGTTGATCTAAGTTAGAGTCATAGACACACATGCACTTGCAAATGAAAGTAAAAGTGTTTCTTGAAACAATTATAGTTTTAGTACAGCAGCCATGTTGACAGTTTATGAGGCAGATGCACAGCTCATAAATAACCTCAATAATGATGTGTTCCCATTTAATACCTGGGTTGCTGGGCTCAGATAATGATTCAGACAGGGCTCGGTGGAAAGCCTTAGTGGGACACTTAAACTGAATGGTGCCATCGTTAATTATATTAATTGCTTCTGAGTGTTTTTCTGCTTTGTTAAATCTGAAAATGTGTTGCAAACGTTTCTCAAGTCCCACAAAATCACTTGTATCTCCTGCCTCTATAAAGCTGTTAACTCCTAGGCCAGGCTATACCACTGGGTATTGTAACACAGAAATCAATAATGGGGTGTGTGATGAACAGAAGTAGCGTCAAACCCACATTCAACTGTTACTTTACAAAATGATTACGTAGAGTAAGTGCAAGTATATAAAATGTGAGACAAAAAAGAGCTTTTTTAGGGACAAATAAACTGATTTGTCTGCTAAATTCAATAGTAACCAATGACTTGAACTGAACCTTCCACATAATCTACACGATATATGATATTTTAATGTGAGTTAGGGCTGAGCAATATGGCGATGAAAATCTAATTGTGATTTTCCTATTTCCCATTTAATCCCACTTTATGCTAGAATCTTACACATTTGTCCCACCCACACCTTCTATTGGTTAGCCTCAGCAATAGCTTGAGTTAGGGACGTGTGGATTTAACTATTTGCAAAGAAGTGTGAACTTTCTGAAGAAGCAGATGATTTTAGGTAGAGCTTCAAGGCAATATTACTTGTAAAAATCTATCCCCAAGAAAATTATAATATCAAAGTTTTGGTATAATGACCACCTCTACTTAAGCATGAGCAATCTATAACATTATATAATGGGTCTTGTCAGAGATGCAACCAGTCAAGACTTGCTGTGGAAAACTACACATTGTTTTACATTTGATTATAATAACAAAACCACCAGTTGTATGTACTAAAGCACAACAGATTCAGTGCGGTTGTGCTTGTGGCTGAGTGCACTTGGTTCTCTCTCCTTTGTCTGTCTGTATCTGAGGAATAATCCAGGATAAAAGTGAGACGTTTAAGCGGTCTTAGGCTCAGTCTGCTACACTCTAGCCACAATTGGCACACTGTGTTTATCCCAATTATGAGGGAAAATGCAGGGAAAGGAGGTGAGGGGCGTCGGGCTGCACTTTGTCTAGACAGTATTCATGATCCATCTGTCTGCCACTGCCACAGCAACAGCCAGCGGCAACAAGATGGTAAACTCCATTAGCACACAAAAATTTTTCGCTCTCTCTCCTCCCTTTCTCTCCTTCCTCTCCTCTCACATCTCTGCCTATCTTTCCTTAGCCCCGCCAGTCTTTTTTTGGTGATCTTCTTTCATCTCCTCCACCCCATGCCTGGCTGCTAGACTCACAAAATATGCAGAAAATTCATTGTACACGTCACAGTCTCACACTTCACACAGGCCGCAGACACTTACATTAACATTCGCTCGAGACAACTAAATATTTTAAGTACCGGCTCAGGATTGAAAATGAGTAAAGCCCACCGTGCTACCCCTCCCGCCATCCACCAACTTAAAAAAAAAAAAGAAGAAAAGAAGAAAGAGTGGTCTGGCTGGTATTGCAGAGGGAAAATAATATGTAAAAAGAAATTTGCAAAACAATGTGAAGGTTTGGAGGTGAGTTTGGGGAGCAAAGAGAAGCAGTGGGATGAAAGGAGACATAGGAAGAGAATTACCCTAACAAAACATAACCTGTATCTGAGCAGCAACATTCAAATGAAGCTTGTGTCTATGCATTTTACTGTACTGTGAACTACTAAGCAGAATCATTATAACATTGGTCTATACTGGATTAAGTTACTGGACTGAGTTAAATCAACAAATACACATGACAAGTTCACCGTATTCCTGTACTCCATTAAACACACAATTACTGCATATGTGTACTTTTACTTTTATTTGTGGTTTAATTTTTTTTTCCTCAGTTGCAAAAAAACTGTTAAAAACAAGATGACAGTCTGGAAGTTCTGGAGTAACGTGAATGTCTAGGGTTGCCGTAAAAACTTTTATAGTTTAGACTGTCACGTTAACACAACTCAACTTATCCAGAAGTTTAACAGGCCACACAGGTAGCAGATATGACAGAATGTGAAAAATCATCTGAGACTAAATCAAAGACCAATGGCCAGCAGCAGTAGCAGCAGTGAACGTCATGAAGCATTAGTGGAACATATTGTAGCCAGTCTGGTTTTGGGAAAGTCCCAAACCTCAGCGATGGATGGCCCTTGCAGCGGTGCACCTTCACTATAATGACTGTGATGTGTCAGGAGAAGTAACAGAGGAGTGTGTCAGGGCTGGCAGCAGGTGTGGGAGCTGTCAATCAAAGCACTCAATAACCATGCATCATCAGCTGACAGCTAATTGGCCCAAACTCAGAGGAAGTCTTGTTGAGCGCAGCAGATCTGCACTGGCCACCGGACAAGGCACTTACAGTAGATTAGAATGAATTCATATTTCATGAAAATTAAGTGGATTCACTGGGAGTTGTACAGAACAGAAAATGTGAATAGTATGTGAATAATAAGCATAAACTGGGGAGAACAGGATTGAATTGAATTTTTTAAATATAATTCAATCCTACCATCTGTAATTTGACCAACCCCGCTATGTTGTATTCTCACATAACCCCACTAGATGCTAAATATGTTACTGCTGTCTGACAGTGTTCCAGCTCTGGCCTGACAGAAGAAGACCAGAGACCACAGGGACCTTTCCAAAACAGCTTCCTCCTCTCTCTTCCTACGCACTAATCCTCATTTTGCGTGTTCCCGAGACGGAGCCGCCACATTAAGTGCTGTCCGAAACGGAGCGAGCCGAGTGGAGAAGTGACTTATCAGCTCCTTCACAGCGAGACTTAACAGGTGTGCATAACAGCGGAGAGCAGCCCGACGTGCAAGACCCACCTAACTCTTTTAGTACCGTGCTTATTTAAAAGCGGAGATGTCTTCATTTAGACTTGTATTACTGCATCACAGACTTTTAGAAATGAAAGCTAAAATGGCACAAAATATATTAGTGGTAAAATGATGAACTCTTAAAATGAGAGACATGACTGAAACATTGAAGCATGTGGTGTCTTTGGACGATTAAAACACTTAACTAAAACAAAAAACACCCATAGTTCACAGAATAATGCAAGACAACGCTCCCACTCTTAAGCACACAAACACAGACATGTTCAGGATGAAAGCTCGATGTAAAAAGTTGCCCCTCTTCTCCTAAAAGTTGTTGAAAGAGACCAGAGCAGCACATCAAAGTGTCCTGGCACACAGCCACGGCAGCCCATTGGAGTCCTTCACCTCCCTCTCTCTCACTTACCCTCTCGCTCACACTTTCTCTCTCGCTCCTCCCTCCATCTCCACCCCAGCTCTCCTCCTGTTTCCCTGCTCCCATTGATCGTGATGGGCCAGGGGAGCGCTCTCATCCTGGTCCCCGACAGAAGTGCACAGCGGGGGGCACACGGAGGGCCAACAACATTCTAATAAAATAGTGTATAGTTAGAGATATAGTGGAAGACTTAACAGAGTGTTCTACCTAAGTTCAGTGGACCAACTAACTGCAAAGGAGAAGTTTTCCCATCTGACAGTTCAGTCAACTGAAAACTAAGCATTACATGTACTCTTTTTTACCCTAACCTAACCCTCAACACCCACCCCACCATCACAATGCCATTTACACTACTCCAACCATCATCATCATCACATCATCTTGCATTGCAGCAGTAGAACAATCACCTCAGCTTCTTTATCTATAAGTACAGCTCAAACTAGGCTTGTTACTTTATGTAAAACCCAAAACTAATACCTTTTGCACTAATAATTCACCTTACTCCAGTATTATTTTGTCTGGAGCTGCCGATCTTGACAGCAAATAAGTTCTATAAGGACTACTGAGCCGTTTTAAAGCCTCCCAGAGAATCGGTGCATTGAACATTTGACACAAACCAACTTACATCATATAATATTTTAGCGCTAGCACTTTTCCCAAATTCTCCATTGACTGTGAATGGGATTTCCACTTAACCGGAAGCCAAAAAACCACATAAGAATATATATCAAGCAGAGATCTAAAGCAGAAAACTAGTGGAAATCTTGAACAAAGGTTAATTTCTGTACTTTCTTGCAGCTGCCTTGTCGTATATACTAAATATACACATGCAAATGTTAAGCGCAAGACAATTGATTTAAGTACATGACCCATAGAACTCCACTTCTTTACTAATTTCCAAGACTGTGACAATATACTGTAGCCTTATTATTTTAAAAAAGCCAAAAGAACACACAGACAGCATCCACATTGCAAAGATGGGGATAGATTCGAACATAGGAGAATGAGGTGGAGTATATGGTGAGGTGCTTGGGGGTACTCACAGCTGAAGATGCCCGGGGGAGGGTGCTGCGTCACCACGGGGCAGTTCTCCTCATCACTGTTGTCTCCACAGTTGTTCAGCTGGTTACAGATCAGAGAGCCCAGGCGCAGACACTTACCGTTGGTGCACTGGAACTTGCACTCTGGAAGGGAAAGAGAAGAAGACAAGCAATTAGGTCCATCATCTCTTGTAGTATTTTCAGTTTCATACAACATTTCATACAAGTTTTCTGGTGGACGGTCAATCCTTTAGATACTAAAGAATAGACTCAGTACTCAATACTGATTTTGATACCACGATGACAATGAAAAACACCTTAATGTGATTTTCAACATTAAGTAAGTGCTTTCTTTCATATTACCATGCATTATTATAATTATGCAATCCAGGGGTGTCCAAACTTTTCTCATTAAGGCGCACATACAAAAATACAGACAAAGCTGAGGGCCAATTGAGGGCCATAGACTTAGACTTAGACCAGTACAGTGAATACTTCAAATCTGTGTATTTATTAAAAGTTAGACTGAAACACTAGACCTTTATTCATGCTTACATCCTCAGCGGGACACATTAAATATTTGATAGTGGTCCATGGGCAGGTACTATCATGTGAATGTGACTTTTTAGTATTGATAGTGATACCTCAAATAAGTATCTAGTTTTGACACTAGTATAGATTAATATCTGATTTTCAATACTTTGACAACTCTTTTGCTTTACTTAGAATGCTCCACAGTACATTGCATTTAACTTATTTACAGTATATCTGTGGAAACAAGCAGGTGACACCATCTGGCCAGGTTACAAGTCAGATCTGTGGAGAGGTGACCCCGCTTACAGTGAGAATGCATGTTTTTGGGGATATTTTTGCTTAATAAAAATACCTGTAATTAAATAAATCCAAATTTTAACACAGTTCAATGCCACACTGTGGAACTCCAGTCGAAATCCATACCCTTCACCAAACTGATG
This sequence comes from Periophthalmus modestus, assembly GCA_019594935.1. NCBI lineage: Eukaryota > Metazoa > Chordata > Actinopteri > Gobiiformes > Gobiidae > Periophthalmus > Periophthalmus modestus. Next base: position 16,258,390 of record JAIEZT010000124.1, on the reverse strand, counting down.
TAGCGCTGTGATGACTGATTAGCGGATTTTAAATACAAGTTATGCAAAGAATATTATAAAGCAGAAAACATATTTGTTGAGTAAATATAGAAAAAAATGCTTCAGTCATGCCACCATTTACATGCAAATGCAATAGAAATATTCTAGTAAGTGATTTATACTTTTTATTATACTTTTTTGTTATTCAACTTTTTTTTCTTTTTTTTTTAAATTGGGTCTTTTTCGTTTGAATAAAATACTTCATTTTGAGTACTCTTCATTTTCTAAAGTACTGATGCAAAAACAAAGATTTTACCGTTTCCCCCTCTCAAATAGCTCTATTACAGACAGACAAAATGTGATGAAAACATTTGATTAAAAACACAATTACACAATGTTCTGATGGGGAAAATGAAAGAACCAAGAGAGTTAGCGACCACCCACGCAGTCCCCGGCACGCATCACCAATACATGGAACAAGCATGGATAGACTATACAGCTGCTCTCTTATCAGTGTATGAACAAGGCTGGAACAAACCATTTTTAACATGAGCTTCAACAGAAATAGGAGTTAATGTGTTGAGTTCATTCCCAAACAAGGTCAGACGAAAAGTGCTGCATCGCTCAGACAAGTAAACAGTTTAGAGACACAGCTTTCATGTGGCACACTCAGAGATGTGACGGCTCTGTCTGCTTTGAATGTGGGGAAGAACGAGGGGAATATATGTTTAAAAACGTGTATTACACATGTACAGGGTGGCCCAAAAGTCACTGACAATTTTAAATCTTCAATAGCTCCTATAATAAGTTATACTCACCAAATTTAGCAGTGTTTAGCAGATTTTTGGCAATATACACAGTTATAATTGTTCACTTACACTTGAACTTATCACTATTTAAACTAGGGGAAGTCAAAATTACCTCATTTTTAAAAATAATGTTTTTTAAGTGTCCACCATTTTCGGATCCAACACATTCTGCATAACATTTGAAAGCATTTCCGGGCTTATGGCTCTTATTTGATCCTTGATATTACGTTTTAAGTCGTTTATTGTCTGATGTTCATTCACAAACAGCTTTTCTTTAAGATAGCCTCACAAGAAGAAATCGGGACTAGTGAGGTCTCAGGAGATCACATACTGCCCCTTGTCTTTGAAAACCACTTATTATTCCTTTAATGGCATTTACGCTTGGGGCATCTCTGGTATTAAAATGTTGACGGTAACACTGCTGGGTTTCTGAATTTGACCCACGTGACTCAAAGTACCACTGTGCAATGAGGGTTTGTTCCTCTGTGCTGTATTTGCTCATATTAATGTCGGAAGGGTCGTTCTAAATCCTCTAAAAAAAAATAAAATAAAAATATTTAGAAACAAAAGAGTTATGAATTATTTTCAACTATCAGTGACTTTTGGGCCACCCTGTACTATATCATATTCAAACCTGCCTGTCTGTCATCTTTGCCCCAATCAAACATCCTGCTCCTCATCTCCACCGGAGCAGCACAACCATGAGCCACCTCACATGTTCATGACTAACCATTTATTAAGGGAAAAGGTGTCCTGACAGCTGCAGTGTCCAGGCAAAATCCACTGCACCCAGGATGGTCTGAGCTCCTTTCATTAGTAATTATTTGGAATTTTTGCAAGTATAAGGCTGAGTGATATAACAAGCCATAAAGCTGTAAAGTATGACCCAATTTTAAACCACAAAAAGAAGGTATTTAAATCTATATAACTAGTCCCTCACATACTTAAAATTTTCAAAACAGCTTTAGAATTATTTAGTAATGTAATGTAGTAATGTTTAGTATTTAATGAATGTATCAAGGTGCCAAAACATATTTTGTTTAACAGACGTTTGTATAGTTTTGTGACGAGACCTTGTGATGAGATTTTGCTTACATAACCAGTGAGTGCATATTGTGAGGGGAATGAAAAGCTGCTATAATAAACAAATAAGTGAAAATAAAACACAAGGCGCTGTCTGATGGAGCATCAGAACTGCAACAAAGCTAAGAAATTGAGCTTTGCACTGAGTCTACTGGTAATGCTGGAGCTCAAAAACGTTTATTTATTTTCTCATTCGCATGTTACAATGTACATGTTATCTGCTGGTGTAGTCAGAGCTCCTCAAGACGTCTGTGTAATCCCTCAGTCATCCAGCCATGATCCATAGTAAAAGAAAAATTCAACTCTGTCAACTACATGTCCAGCTGACAGAACTGACAGACAGGGAGGTAGAGCACCATCCTACAGCCATCTGTACTGACGCTAAGCTCTGATCAGAACATAATATGTTTGTTCTTTTGCAAGACTCCTAGTCTAAAATAGCTTAGCATAAATAGATGTTATTGTGTGTTAGTCAGAGATCCCAAAACTATATTACACTGAAATCTAATCAGTAACTTCAAAATACTGAAATGAAACAGAATGTCTTTGAATGAGCTGTTGTCACAGTTTGCTCTGAACTCCAAGTCTTTTTTTTATTTATTTTCTCTCTCTTGGAATAACCTTCAGAACACAGCCCATGATTTTGTCTCCTTGAGAGACTTCAAAGCTCTGATAAAACCATGGAAGTGAAGAGTGAAATTGCTATTTCACAAATGGATGTGGTGTGCAGTCCTTTGTCTGTTTTAACATGCTCTGTCCCACGTTTGAATAACTTCTAACCTTGTAGAGATGTGTTTCTGGTCAAGGCACTCTAAAATGGATCATCTTTATCTTTGTAGACATTTCATAAATAAAACACACACAAACACACACATATATTTGTTTCTATGGTTCCAATTTGTGGGACATCATTATAATTAAAAAGGTGAGAGTAATATCTGTATTAAGAGCAAGGATTAAAATTCCCAAGTATTGGGTTTACTGAAGCTATGGCAGACCTATTGATTATATTTCACAATTCACAAACAGCTGTTAAATGTATTTATTTTAATTCATTATTGATTATTATTCATACATTGTTGTAAGGAGGCCCTTGTTTATTGAATTAGAGACATGGTTGCATTTTACTGTATATAAATAAACGTTCAAATATGAGATATGATAATTTCTGGGCAAACAATGGCCAGTAATCGTATTACAAAGTGCTTTGCCCAACCCCAATATACACTATAAACCATGCCCAACAGTGTCCGATGCATTTTTTTGGTTTGGAGCCAATACTCCGTTCCAGTAACAGTGCATCACGACTTAAAGTCAAGTTCTGTAAGGCAATTATATTTAACCAGATAACATTTCATTTATTTATGTTTATACTCATTTACTGCAATGATATACAAACCAGAAGTGGTGTCAGGTTGAGGGTTTGACTCCCACCAGTGTATGGCACACTCTACTCTCAGTCTTGTGCATTCTTCTATTGTGTTTTTCAAGTTCAATATTTAAGTTCAATATTTCTTCTGAAAGTGCTCAGATTTGTACCAATTCGACATAAAGCAGCTATTTATGCAGTCTGAATATCCATACAAACATTTCGAAAGGTCAGACTGTGTATTTCTGTCAACACACTTATAAACAAGTTTGTCTTACACAAGGTTTATATAACAAAAGTTGACAATACAGTTACACCAGTTTCTCAAAACTTTTGATAAACTTATTTACTTATTTAGTATCACAGTATCAAATTAATCATGTTTTTTTTTTTTTTTTTTTTCCAAAAGTACTGACCATGCAGTTGAGAAGTTTGAGATGATTTGCACTAGAAAAGATTCAGTCCAATGCTTTCTTCGCCATAGTAACAAATCTGAGGGTCTCAAGCCAAACTCATTACTTAATGTGATTACGTGCTTCTAATCAGCCGCTGTAATCAAGTCTCCAGCACATTCTCCACACTCCTCAACCAGATCCTCATTTTTTTTTATTTTCCGTCCTTGGCATGAGAAACAGAGGAAACTGAAGCCAAAACCTATTCTTCATAAGAAACAGGACACGAAAGTTGTGGTCTGTTGGCAAGAAGCAGTTCGATGTAGCCTTTGTTGAACCAGTTTTGGTTGAAGTCCATTCAGTACCATCAGAGTACTGTATTACAAATATTTTTGAATACTGTGAATCATGTTGAGTCCAACAGAGGATTAAAGCAGCTTTATGTTTTTATTTCACTGTTTGTTATGCTTTTATTTATTATGGATTAGAGAAGAAAAACTCACATACATAACATCACAAGAGATGTGTCTGTGTTTATTTTTTATTAATAAGAATACTTCTACTAATACTTACTAATTTGTAGTGTGAATACTAAATGGGCACACATATACATACGTATATGTGTGCGTGTGTGGACACACACACACACACACACACATATACATACGTATATGTGTGCGTGTGTGGACACACACACACACACACACACACACTCTGATCAAATGAAAGTATAACTGTGCCTGTTCGGGAATATAGTTACTCAAAATTTGCATTCCATTGGTACATGTATTTAGTTACTTGCTCACATTGAACACCACTCATTTGCCTTCTAGTTGGAACCGCTAACTCCTAGCTTAGCAGAGTTGAGCTGATTTTAATAGTTAGATATAAGAGCCCAGTGAATAGCTGGCCTGTATTATAATGAAAGCCTGCACCTCCTTGAACACTTTTAGCTCAGCCCTCTCAGCACAGAGCACACCTCACTTTAGTCCTTGTTCCTGAATGTGTCTCTCTTGGATGTGTGCAGCAGCGACCCAATGACACGGCACATTTTCTCCTCTTCCTCCCAAAACAAGAACAGCGTGTTCTGCAGCCCTTGTCTAGACGACAGAGCCAGTGCGTGCTGTGGTGTGGAGAGGATGAAGAGGAGAGAGAGGAGGGAGGTAATAACTTTCATGTAGTTTTTTGGATAAGTACATCGAACAATATTCATATGTAGTTGTGCTGTAGTGCTTTAAAGGTGCACTATGTAACTTCTCCAATAATGTCTCCAGGGAGATGTTATTGCTTTGCCTTCAATGTTCCACAGTATGTTATCCATCTTACTGTGGAACATTGAAGGCAAAGAAATAACATCTCAATTGTACCTTGAAAAAGATGCATTCTTACTGTGAGAAGGGTCGCTACTCCACAGACCTGACCAGTCACTTAACATGATTACGTCAACTGTTTTCTCAATGAAGATCGATTAATGCCATACTGTGGAACATATTATCTTCATGGGGAAAAGCAGGTGGCAACCCTTCACCTGAATTGTTACATAGTGCACAGTGTTTATTCACCGGCTGGAAGGTTGGTGGTTAAAACGTCACTCAAAAACTGCTGTTGTGTCTGGGCAAGGCAAGTGGCCCAGTTGTTTGGATGAAAAGGAAGGAAATCTAGTCTAGATTGCTATGGCAACTCAAAAAAAGAAAGTCATCCAGTAAATATGGGAAAAAATATTGCATTGCAGACGTAAAACCCAGCACCATTAGCACCGTTAACCATTTTGGGGTTAATTATTCAGATGACATCTTGGAAAATGTGTGTTTTAGTGATCATTATTACTATTGCTAATATAACTTTTGAACTCTAAAAAATACAGTGATTTCTTCTTATAATAATAATAAACTGTACATTTGGCATTGCAACATCCAAACTTCTTTCGTCTTCTCTCCTCTCTGTTTCATGGAGAAGGTGTTGCTTCATAAACTTGGTAGAACAGAACAGAGATCCAATTCTGAAAACAGACCAGTGCGACCGAATCGTCTTGTGAGTGTCAATTAGTGCAGGCTGGGTGACCTGCCCACAGCCTCTTGTCCTCCTCCTCATCTGTCTATCTGTCTGTGTGCTCACTCCATCTCCTCTTCTGTCCATCCTCCCCTCTCCAGCCCTATTACACTCTATTACTGTCCAATCTTGTCCAGGCCTATCTCGTCTCCTCTCTCTCCCTCTCCATGCTCTCACTATCAAGGCTTTTTACACTGCTTTATATCTCCGCTTTCCCTTTTTGAACCACGTTTTTTTTTTGTGCTAGGCGGAAAAACTCAAATTCAAATCACTGGAAACCTTGAAATGTGGTAAAAGCTAAGAAAGCAAAAACATGCCATTGTGGATATAGGTTAATTAGTCTTTTATGATGCTTTACCAGGGAAAATAACTATTCAACTTATAGCTGAAGACGGGTGCAGGAGAAGAAAGAAATGAAGGAAACAGATAAACAAAAATCGCACATGTAAACATCTAGTGAGTGTCGAAGATTTTGATTGACAAATTAAAACATAAAAAGCTGCCAAATTAAGCATTTTTTGATTTTCGCGATTTGATTACAACATTTACATAAAATGGCTACATCCAACCTCAGTAATTATGACAATTACATGTTCAATTTTATGCTTCATTTTATTCTGAAATCATCTGAAACTATTTACCCGATAATGCATTTTTGAACAATATCTCTCTCTGTATGAGGCTGCTCAGTTTACATCAGACTTTCTTGAAAATTTGATATTATAATAAGTATTTAGCAGTGCGGGTGAGTAGTGGAGGTCCGCCGTCTACTTGTCTCCACTGAAATGTTATTGCTTTGCCTGTAATATTTCACAGTATGGCGTTAATGTTAATTTTATGATGATCATTTATGTTTTCATTTGTTGTATTGTGATTTTAATGTCTTTCTTATTCTGTAAAGCAATTTGAATTACTTTGTGTACCAATTGTGCTATACAAATAAACTTGCCTTAACACTTTTCTGTGCATTCAATCATTCAATCACAGGTGTTGATAGCAAAAGATGAAGTTTAAATCTGTCAACTGGACAAATCGTTGTAAGAGTTAAGACGTTTCACTGCTCATCCAAGCTTATATCTATTTGAAAGGAGGGGCTAGCCACACTGGAACTGTAACTCTAGTTTCAGATTAAACTGCCCTATTCAGTAGTTTCATGACCATGCTTTTGTTCTCATTGTTCTGGGACTGAGGATGGAGTTATAGATAGGGGAGAGATTATGTCTCAGGCCTCAATGTAACGGAAAATGAGAGATTCTTCCTCAGTCCTGTTCAAGGAAGGATTGTCTTTCCTAACAAAAACAGCTTTTTTAACTCCCCTCTCAAATCATGTCTTTTCTCTGGCTAAGATCTCTACCTCACTATCTTCAAAGGACTGGTTAGTGTCTTTGAGATGGAGATGTACGGCGGACTGAGGTCCAGAGGAGCTCTCACACCGGTGTTGGTACATCGTCTTATGGAGTAGCTGTTTAGTTTCTCCAATGTAACTAGTATGTAACAATGTAGCTACATTTAAAGGCGCACGGACCCTCCACCAGAAGAGTCTTCCTTTAACTAACAAAAGAGCTATCCTCTATCTTACTGTAATGCTTGTCAAAAGTGAGTGTTAGACATTTTCACTTTCTTTGTATAAAAAACCCTCAAAAGCACTTCTGAAACAAAAAAAGTTAACAGTTTAAAATAATTTGCTTATTTGTAATTGGTTGCACTGCCATCCAAATGTCACAGTTAATGAAGCCGCACACACCTCCACAACATAAATGCATATAGACTGATTCAATATTACTCATTTTGTGTACTGCCAAAGCCCGAATTAACCTTTCCTACCTCGTCTGAAACCTGTTCGGTAGCACACACATTGTTCAAACACAAAAACACGTTTAATTAATTCAAATAGATATCACTTTTTTTTTTCTCTGAAGGACCAACTTTGAAACAGTTTGTGAGTTCAGAGAAAAGTGACTGTATGTAACTGCTCCATCTGTACCACTTACATAATATAAACCTATTTTAGTTTTATTTTATGTTCTCAAGTCAAAGTTCCTTCTCTTCAAAATGTGGTGCAGGTTTTTGTAAAGGAGAAACCTAATTACCTTTGAAGCTGCAGATAAACAATTTCACTGCCTTAGCTTTACTTTACTATGCCTCCTATATCCTCCATAGCAGCAACAGCAGTGTTTGCTATTATTACATTAATTCAAACAGGCAATTACAGGCAACGGTCCCAGCTCAAACACTTAATCTTTCATTCTATGGATATTTTAATGCCCACATAGTAAACAAAAATAAATGAGTTCCTCCACTGGCAACCTGAACTATTTCCTACCAGCATTATGGATCAGCAAATTATGCGTATCATTGGTTCTTAATCTTATCACACCTAATAACATTTTGGGCTTTCCAAGTAACACCAGATCTAGACCGAGGACTGAACCGGGTCTAAATTTAAGTCAAATCAAGTTTAAAGGTAGGTCTAAGTCTGTACTAACAGTAGAGTCATGTTTCAATGGGCACGAGGGCGGCTTGGTGCAGCTCGGTTTGGCGGGGGTCTGCAACTGACATCAGCCAAACACAAATATTTTCCTAAAAAAGCAAAAAAAAAAAAAAATGTAAATCATACCCAAATTTTACTTTTTAATCATAAGACTAATCTCAGCTGTTCACAAAAGGTTCGTTTATGGCACCATGAGACGCTAATGTTATCTGCCTTGGAAATATAACATTTTCAGTCTTGAAGTGAGTGACATGCATCAATAAAAACGAACCATCTGTTGCTAGTGCGCCATAACTTTGTTTTGTTAAGCATGTCAGCTCAACAGATAAGATGCCATCACTGGAAATACGGTGGTTTATCACAAGACCAAGTGCTGATTTGGTACACCAAACGCTATTATTTAAATCTGCTTTCTGCTGTCGTGTTTTCATCAGCGTTCCCTCTTATCCAATCATCTCGTTGCGCCGTGCTGCTCTTTTTTAGTTAAGCTAAGAGAGCCAGACCTGTTTGGAAGGTACTGCCTCCCCTCAAACAGGCCAAGACGATTCACTTCAGACAGTGAAAACACTTTCGGACTGTACTGATCCACTCGAACCAAGGCAAACAAGGCTATAGAAATTTTAAAAAATGGGAACATGAATACTAATACCCACACTTTGGTAACCACTGGTCTAGATCAACAAAGTATTGAGAGAATTTTGAGTTTTAATTAAATTCATCAATAGTATACAACTGATCGATTCAAACATCCTCAACAGAACATAGAGTAAGGCAAGGAAAGGCAAGTTTATATGTATAGCACAATTGGTACACAAGGTAATTCAAAGTGCTTTACAGAATAAGAAAGACATTAAAATCACACAAATACAAAACATAAATAATCACAAATAATCATCATAAAATTAACATTAAAACAAAAGAGTGCAGAATAAAAACCTTTCAGTCATATGCACAGCTAAACAGGACTGTTTTGAGCCTGGATTTAAACATTGTCAAAGTAGAGGCCTGTCTCACATCTTTAGAAAGTTTTCCAGGTTTTAGCTGCAGCAAACTGAAACTCTAATTCCCCATGTTTAGTCCTGACTCTGAACATCAAGAGGAGGCCGGTCTTTGAAGTCCTCAGAGTGCGAGATGGTTCATATGGCACTAACTATGTCAGATATAGTACATATTGTGAGTTTAAGTCTACAGACTATGTTCATGTGCACCAACAAGTCAACAATACACCCTCTTGGAGACTTTAAAACAGCTTTGTAGTTCATATAGAACTTATTTACTGTCAAGATCAGCAGCCAACAACCCAAATGACGATGACAGCGCCCATGGAAATCTCTGTAATAAGGTGAATACAGTCACACTATGTTCCTAAAATCCATACTATGAAAATTGCAAACACTGAAAATTCTACAGTATAGCTTTGAACTGCAGGGATAGTGTGCTGTGTGTTGGGATTCATTTGACGGACAAGAAGTGGGTCGATATATAGATGTGGAAAGAAAGCTTCATCAGTGGCGATAAAGTGGACACAGAGAGGATGACGAGGTTAGGAGACTCCAAAAGTTAACTCCGTAATGAAGCATCCATCACGCCCCCTCCACAGACCACTGCACCTCTGCCCACAGGCTCTTTTGACTAAAGCACTGAAGCGCTCGATAAGTTTGTCCTGCCAACCACAATTAGGCCTCATAATGACTGCGCATAATCAATTGAAATTACACTGCCTCGCACCTTTACTTGATCTGATTGCACGCATGTAGGCAATTTCAGCTAACAATCAATTGATACAGATGTCTAGTGCCAATAAATATAGCTACAGTGTATAGATATTTGATAGTAGTGTGAGAATACAAAAAAAAAATTACACGTTGTTGCAGGTCGACACCCAAATCCAATTATGTATTCATTGGTTAAATCTTGACCTTTCGAAAGACTTTTATCAATGTTTATCACTTCTTAGCTATTTTTCAAAGAAGCAAAAAAAGTAAAAGTTAGAAACAACATGATTCCATGGCAAAAGTAATTAACACAGTGAGTTCATCAGATTCATCTTGTGTAGCCCGTTCCAACACAACAGGAAAAAGTTTTGAGTGTCAGTAAAAATTGACTTAAATTGTCAAATTAACTTCATCGGTATTCTAGTGTTGGCTCAAAATGAAATCAATAATTAGGTTTTGTTTCAATGTTGCTTGGTGCTAGATTTGAACATTTCAGCTATCCTTAAATTTAACACAAAACGCTACTAATTACATTGCTCAGTTTTCTAATATTTAGTCTTAAGTCTCAGTCTTACAATACAGATGAAAAATGATACAAATCTCAGCTTTTCTGTTGGCATGGAAACAATTCTTCAAACAATCACCCGCCATTCAGACATTTGCGACATTATTGTTCAAGTATGTACAAATTGTCCTTCTGAAAGTTTTCACAGCTTTAATATAACTGCATTAACTCTAGATCATATGCTTAAGGTCTTAGTTTAAAACATACACTTTTTTAAAACTTTTCATTTTCAAAATACACTTGTCATATAAAACTTTACAGAAAATTTCACTTCAACTGAGCTCAAAGACTTGCCATCTGTCAACAGCGCTCTCTGTCAAACCCAAGCACTTCTGGTACAGTACATGAGCATTTACATAAACTAGTCTCCTCTTTTTCCTCTTTTCCTGTCCGTGTCAGTCATGTGGTCTGAAGTCTGCCAGTCAGCTGATCTGTCAAACATGAAGGCAGCGTGATCCCGGCATAAGACAGAGGACCAGGGCCAAGCGCGGCAGATGGTGGAGGGAAAGCGGTAGGGAGAAAGAGAGGGGAGAGAAAGAGAAAGAGAGGACGAAGAGGGGGATAAGGAGACGAGGAGACTGTCTTAGTGATAACATCAAGTACCAATTTGAAAACGTTTAAGTACCTTTAACATCAAGTTTAATTAAATGAACTTTTATCTCACTAAATCAAAGCAAACAAGGGAGTAATGCAGAGTGAAATAAACTAGGACTTCGGTTCCAGCTTGTGCTACCTCAGTTTCTAGTCTTCAGTCAATAAGGTGGTAGAACCAGGTTGATGGAGGCGAAATGACAATAAAATCTGACAGAACTTCTCACCTCAAAACAAGAAGGTTCTGGGTTTGCCCTGTCAACAAATGTGCACTAGGTCAAATCTTCCAGCTAAGGTAATCCTGACCAACAGGGGCGGCCCAGCCTATAAGCAGACTAAGCAGCTTCTTAGGGCTCCGAGGCCAGCAGAGGGCCCCCAAGAGCCCATACATTTATATTGAAAATAATGTAACAATAATAATATAAGTTTTATAGGAAACAAGGCTGGTGTATTGTACAGCAGCATAAATATCCCTCTCAAACAATTACATTTGTTTTATATCTATCTAGTAGCAAAATATCTACTGCTGGTACATTTGTTTTTGAGCCGGGCACAAGGGAGGGCAACTACGTGTTCACACTGGTGCAAGGACCCTTTATAATGTAAATGTAAGCCCACTGTCATCAACTGGAACACATTAAAATCCACCAGAAATTTCTCTACAATTCTTGACCATCCTTATATGTTTGTGTACTGTTCTTGTGGCTATACTAGTTGTGACATTCTGGATGTTTTCAGTCTGATTGGTCATATAAACACAAATACAACTGGTCAAGGTGATGAGAGCAGAGTCATAATGTCGTCAAATGTGAATCACCAATAGCTGAGCCAGGAGGCATCCTCTGCCGGGATCTCCAGAGACAAATTCAGCTTAGGGCCCCCTGAAAGCTATGGCCGGCCCTGATGACCAACACCTGCTCAAGATCTAGAGATGAGGCCATGGGTGCTGCACTATGACACTTATCCTGACAGTTTTCCCCAGCGGTATTAAGGGATGGGTCAAATGCAGAGGACAAATTATATAGCGGTAATGAAGTGTACCATACCCTTCACATACTGTAAATCTGGCTCATGGAGTTAGTGAGTAATACATTCTGATGCCACCTCTATAGCGAAGCATAGAATTAGATATATCTACCGACATTGATAATATTTTGTATGCAGTCCTGGAACTTATCTTTTGACAACAAGTTTTTGAAATTTCACACTAGCAGGTGGTTTGGCTGCTCAATGGTGAAGAAAATACACCTTTTATACAACCCTCACAAGCCAACGACAGTGTTTCTCATTCTCTGCACAGCCTTCCACCATTTTTCCATCAAAGGCGTTCTTTTGTTATTGCTATTTCATGTTACTTTGACTGCACTGTTCTCTAACAAGGAGAGAGGCGCTCCGCAGTGGGGGTAGAAAACTGCTCAAGCAGACGCCGCAGACAGGGAGAGTGTGACGTGAATTTCACTCAAGACTGTGAGTGTGCTTCTGTGTGTCTGTGTGATATAACAAGTGTTAGAGCCCGCAGTGACAGACCGGGGGCCGGATACTCGCTTTTAGAAGTGTGTGCTGTCCCTCTGTGTCCTTGTCTGTCCATGTGGATGTGTGAGGCTCACTGTAATAAGCAAATGAGAGCCAGAGAGGAGCTGCTACTGCTACTGCTGATGTGGTGTAGTCTTTAGCATGAAGGACAGCAGTAATGGTATCGCAAATATGTCACCTTACTGTTCAGTAAAGGACAGATGATTTTTTTTTTGGGAGAATTTAATAAATATCACACGTACAGTTATTTGCACTAGTTGCCAACTGTGCATGCAAAAATGTGACCTGTAGGGGGTCTTAAATCAACATTTGTGAATCATTATACAGTTTCATTGTGGTATTTATGAAGTTCACGGTTTACTTAGATATGGTTAGACATTTACCTTATTCTGCCCTGCCCACTTTTGCCTCTAAAAGCTACTAAACAACATTTTCTTCATGGTGGTTCTTCTGTTAAGCGGGGATCCCATTCACTTCAATGGAGAATTTGAGAAAAGTTTTGCAGCTAAAATATGATTTAAGTAGCTTGATTTGTGTAAAATGTTCAGTATGAGTATGTGCACCAACAAGCCAACATTGCACTGATTCTCTGGGAGGCTTTAAAAGGGCTTTTTTTTTTTGCTTTTCAGGCTGTTTTATTATGAAATTTCTTATCATAAGGGTGAATAATGGTGAATATGGTACAAATACAAAATGGCCTTAGTTTTTCTGTTGGCTTAGAAATATTTCTTTGAACAATCACCAGCCATTCATCTATTTGAGACATTAATGTGCAAGTTCTGAATAGATCGTACTTCTGAAGATAAGTTTTCACAAAGAATACACAGCCTTAACCTGGTTTAGAGTTACAGTATCAACATCACCTATTGGTTTATCACATTTTTTGCACTTTCTTCAAAAGTTCTAGTAAATATCTCAGATGTATTCATTCAGAAACTTTTTGTTGCTGAGACTACTAAACCAGGTTCTGGTCTGAGGCAGGTACTCTCAGACATGGAGCGATGTGGCTAGTGAGAGACCTTTTGAATAGAAGCACATGAACATTAATGTTTTTGCGTTTTAAGCAATCAGAAATTATAGAACCATATTTAGTTCCTAATACAGTTTGAAAGTGTGCTTGATGATATTGAAAAGTATATAGAAACAACATTAAACTGAATAACATTATACCAGCTTCAGATATTTAATCCCTTGCATGGTATAAACTATTGTGTGTGTGTGTGTGTGTGTGTGTCTGCAACTTTATAGTCTCTGTAAATTGTTCCTTCAAATCAAGACTGAACAAAGCTGCTGCTGTTGCGCCTTTTTCTATGGCATTACATTACAAAGCATTAGGAATAGAGAGTTTATGGGGTCCATGCTGAGGCGAACAGTGAAGTATGTATAAACTCACTGTGAAGGGCCATTACTGCTGACTCGGCTCGCCACATGAACTCTGCTATTAAGGCTCACAAAGCACAAGTTCTCCTGGGCTGATGCAGAGAAGCGATATTATAGAATGTTTTATCATTCATCAAAACTTTGTTGTGAAACTATCTGAATGGAGTTCTCCGGCGCTGATATGTAAAGTGCCACTGAATTGAATCGGGCACATTCCAACCCACACAGAGAGAAAATGACTTGGTAATGCACTGACATTTTTTGTGAAGCCGAACTCATCATGGTTTATAATGATATGATAAAATGGCACAAATTCTCATCTCTGTAATGTAGCAGTGGAGCAGATAGGGCTAAGCCAGCATTAAGGGAGTCGCCCTATCAAAATGTTCAGTGCAATCACACCAGCATATTTAGCCTAAAAGCCCACATCTGATAGTCTACGCTAGATTTACAGTGCTTCTAACCAATTTCTTTCATTCTTTTTTTCCTTGTCACCACCCCTTCCCATTTTACACTCAACATTTCCAATGGGCTACATAGCTGCAACATAAGCTCTATTTCTGAATTTATATTTTGACCTAGGTATATATATATGTTTGCACGTACACTTCCGAGCTTAGAAATGTCAAGAAACATTTTCAGGATACTAATGACTCCACATGCCTCAAGTAATTATATATTCAAGGAGCTGAGCCTAATTTTAATGGAAAAACAGAACCAGTTAACTGTAAACAGTTTGTAGCAGTCCAAACTTATTTCTCACTTAGCTTCTTAATTATTCACGGCAATGACTTTATAAGTACTTTTTCCAACTTTCAGAGTCCAGAGCAGAGTTTTTGCTATCACGATAATGCTAGCAACAACTAGCATGCAAACAGCACACCAGCTGTACTTCCTTGTTTGTGGAGGAAAAAAAATGTTTTGTAATTAGATGCAGACAGCACTTGGTCTTATTTTGACCCCGTATATATGTATATCTCTATATGTGTGTGTCTGTGTGTATGATTCTAAAAATATTATATTACTTACTACTAAAAATTGTTCCTTTAAAGCCAACCATGGTCTTGCAATTTTTATATATGCTACCACATGATCCTGATAAGCTGTAATTCCATTTTAATGCATTTTAGTTAACCTTAACATTTTGTATAGCTAAAGTAGATAAAGAAATTGTAATTACTCTTGAGTTGGATTCTGGGCCATGAAAACACGTTTTGCTTCAACTTTTTTGATTAAAGTACTTTTAAAGTTAAAGTAATTGTCCTATCTTATCCAGAGCCCCTTTTTGTGGTCATTAGTATACATCTCGATACCTCCCTATCCGAAGGCACTCTTTGGAAGGTGACCCAGTCTGAGGACGCGCCTTATATAGACATTGCAGGTGGCACCATTTTAGACCATAAACAGCTGCAGTGAACTGAAAAACATCTCTCTTGGAGAAGTATTTATCATGTCTCATTTGATAACTAATTTCAATATCTAAAATTAACAATGATCTATATGTCAAATACACAGAGGGAGTCATACAAGCATGAAAACTCAGCCTCAACTGCAGCAGAGTTATCTGCCTCCCTAGACCTGCAAGTGTATCCTCTTGTAACCTATTTGATAAACTATACATAGTCTTGTCAAACACCTTGGCCTTGTTTTTGTGCCTATTAAGCCATACACATACAGTCATACACCATACACATCAAAGGTACGCATGTGACCTTTCTTGTGTTGGTGGAGGTGTAGTCATAGAATCCTCCATTGCATTGCTTTAAGCTTACTATCGCTCTTGTATTTAATTGTGTTTTTCATGTCTAAAAATACCTTAATACACATAAATTCTTCTTGCGAGAGGACTCTTCTCTCTTTCCACAGATCTGGCTTGTAAATTGGCTGGGTGGTGTCATGGCAAGAGATGAGTTTAATACTGTACTATCTCCATGGAAACAAGCAAGTATCAAACACTACCAGAAAAGTTACATAGTGCACATTTACATTACTGGCCGATTATCTGGAAACGACTGCATCATCTTATCATCACTTTAAACTCTATACTGACAATTACTACACACAAATTGAAAAAAATACTTAAAACGTTAGCCATCTCCAATTGCTGCTTAGTAACAATCTCAAACTCTTCTCGCACTATAGGCAGAAATAGAGCTGGCACGCCATCTGCAATGTCAAACTCCCCACTAAAATCTGCAGCTAAACTTTACGATCAAACTTTTTACAATGCATGACTTTCTGGCCCATAATTTCTCCCCTTCTCAATCCTAACCACTACAGATTTCTCCATTTGATCCACCTTGCCTTTACGAGCGAGTGTAGATCAGTGCGTGGTGGTGTGGGCATAGTGGTAGGGCAATGCAGTTTCCCCTGGTGACTGTGTTTGTCAGACTGTTTAATGTCTCTCTCTCTTTTCTTTCTCTTTTCGTTTCTAGGATGTGCGTCAGTGAAACAAGCCGGGAAGCAGTGTGGGGCAGAGAGCTAATAAATGTGCTGCAGATGTTCCTGTACCCCATGAAGGAGTGGGGCATCTTTCCATCCTGCTATCCTTCTCTGCAACTCTCTTCTTTAGGGCAACGGATGTTAAAGTATAGTGCTCCTAATTTTAGCTAACAAATGATGCAAAAGTTGAGTAAAAGTAGTTTTGTACCACCTACAAAGCCAACACTCGTGCTGATGAAGCAAGCTGTGCATAAAGCTCCATGCTCACCACCTCCTGCTTTTGTTTCACTTTTCCTTTAATATTTCAGGTGAGCTTTACATCGTGGACATATGGTGAAAATATCAATGTGTTTATCGCTGCGCTGACGTCATCATCGCCCCGCTCCCCTCAATCCCCCGCGGCACACAGACTCTCTCCTCTTGTGTTCAAATGCAAAATACAGGAGTACCGCTGACTTTATCGACATGTATGTGCTGCATAGAGCATAGCCGGGGTCAGCATGCAGAGATCACCCATGTGCATTGTTTCTAAAGGACACAGTTATACCTTATTTACTACTGGAATGTATTAGCCCAAGTTAGACTTTGCACCTTCGCAGCAGACACACTGAGAACATGTAAACATTATACAGAGGGTGATCCAAGAGTGAAACAAACTACTAACTAACTACTACTACTAAATATGCTAAAGGTTGTCCAGGCATCCCATTAATGTAAAAAGTATAACCCTGATAAGAAAATTGTACTGATAAATATGCTAAAACACCAAAGGAACTGCGAGACGTATTAGCACAGTTTCATCTCCCAGACAGTCTTGGTGAAAGTCAGTATCAGATATAGCCTCAGAGCCTTGTTACTATGCAGATGATAAATGCAGAGGCTGCCACTGTCTGGAGTCTGCAGCAGCATACCGTAAGCTGAAACATAAGCTGTACAAGCAGAGTCACCATCTGAACACAAGGTGATTCAGTGGATCAATATATGACATCAAAATTAGTCAGCCACTAAAATGAATGGATTTTGGATTTTATGTGTAGTTTCTGGATTTTTTTATAACACTTTAATTAGCCTTAATAAAGCATGCACAAAGACTTATAATGTAAAGCAGGAGTGTCCACACTTTTTGCACCGAGGGCCACATACTGAAACATATTTGAAGCGGAGGGTCGATACAGGAAGTCAAACGGTGCATTTAACACAGGTCTGACAGATCCATTGTACCTTCAATAAGACTTGGAAGATTATTTTTAGGTCTGTGTCACAGTGCAGTGTGATGTTATGCAGGTTATAGAGGTAGAATCTCTTCAGTTGGGCCAGTTTAGGAGGAGGCATGAGGGCCAACAAAAATTGGTCTGAGGGCCGCATTTGGCCCCCGGGCCGTAGTCTGGACATGCCTGATGTAAAGCATTATTACATATTTAAACCTTTAATTATTTAATACCCTAACTCATAATGCTAACCCCTTAATTAAGTCATTACTAAGCCTGAATTCCTTTTCATTCATTTATTTATCTTCATTTATGCAGAGAGAGCCCAATAAGAGTACCAGACTAAAATACAGGACAATACAAACAAAACAAATAACCACATAGGTGCATTTAAAATATTAAAACATTGCAGAGCAGGAGTGATTATAAATGTTTATCACCAGATTCTTAAAGTGCCTTTGTGGCACCAAGGTATCCAGTTTTGCATGTAACTGAAATGTATTTTTGGGAAGCAAAATAACCAAAAGCTTTTTTTCCATTTCATTTCTAGTGCAGCCAGTTTTTAGACATATACAATCATGAGATATTATTTAAAAGTTCCTGTATCATAGTTCAACAAGCAAATCAGGCAGTCTTTCAAGTAGTCCCTTATAAATACATTTTATACAGTATTTTTCTCTTATGATGGATTGCGATTGCCGACCTACTTTTTCATGGCGTGTAGAGCTATGGGTTTTAAATTCATCACCTGTTTCATCACAATTTCTTTTCTGTAATGCAATAGGATACAAGATTTGTTACTATAATAAAATGATCACTTTGATTTTAAAATGTTACATAGTCCAGGGTTATGTATTTTACAGGATAAGTTTTTGTCAAGCCAAAATCCAGGATATTTAGAGGTGGTGACTCTTCAATCAAGGTATCACTTAGTGTATAAGGATTTGTAGCTAGCAAATCACTTAAATGCTTTTGTTTATTTTCTTTTAGACAAAAAATAAATAAATAAATAAATAAAAATAAAATCTTGCAACCAATGGAATGAATAAATATAGTAAAAAAGAGCGGGCCCAAAATTGAGCCTTGGGGCACTCCTTTGCTTAAAGTTAAAACATTTTATTTAAATCCATTGGCCAGTACTGCCTGGGTTCTGTTTGAAAGATTATTTTGGACAGTTACATGCAGCATTGTCCAGTCCAGTATGCTTCAGGCACTTCAAGAGGATTTTATGAACCACTGAATCAAAAGCTTTAGTTAAATCAATAAATAGTGCAACACAATCTTGTTTGTCAGCTGTAAAAATGTAATTTAAAACTTTTGTGGCTGCAGTAACAGTACTGTGCCCTTTTCTGAAACCTGACTTTAAAATTAAGCGTTTATTTAAATACATTGCAACTTGATTTGCGACTAACAAGGTAAACAAGGTAATTTAGATATTTGCTGGAAATTATTTATATTTTTAGTTATCCCACCTTTATGTACAGGCAAAGCATGTGCTGTTTTCCATAATTCTGGTATAACTTGTATTTGAATTGATAAATTTAAAATATGTAATAAGTTTTGGATCAAGGTCATCAGCTCCTGTGGACTTCCTTGGGTCTGTGGAGTGGAGTGCATTTAAGACCTTCATGTAAGTGAAAGGTCTTAAAGAGAACACTTGAATGCAATTTTACCAGAGATTCAGATTCAACATACTCAAGATCAGGGGATCAGCATTATTATTCAAAAAATCACATACAGGGATAACATGCTTATTGAAAGCATCAGATATTTTCTCTTTAGAATTTACAATATCTCTATCTAGTAAAATATCAGTTGGTAATGCATGAATACCAGGTTCTGATGGCTATACACACAACAAAAAACTTTGTAATTTTCAATATTTATTTCCTTTTCACTTACTTTATTTGATATCCAGATTTCAGAACATATAGATATACCGTAAATTTCGGACTATAGAGCACATCTGAATATAAGCTGCACCAGGTAAATGTTAAAAGAAAAAAATTGTACATATATAAGCTGCACTTTAATATAAGCTGCAGGTTTTCATGTTATAACATGAGATATTTACACAGAAAGACACTACAGGGAAGTTTTTTTTTTGTTTTTGTTTTAATTTTTAAACTGTGCCAGAAAATCAGTACAGCACCAATACACCACGCAGACATGTTCATGCAGATGAACATGTCTGCATGTTTAGAAAATAAAACGGCATCAACATAGCACCAACACAACATTGACACGGGATGAACATATCTACATGCTTAGAAAATAAAGCAGCATTAACATGGCCCATCTGCTTTTATTTCCCCTGAAACGCTTTCGTTGTCTTTTTACATTGACTAAGTTCTTCCCGCTGTTGCGTCCAACGTTGCAACATCGGTTCATTAATGCCAAGCTTACATGCAGTGGCTCTATTTCCTTCTTTGATGGACAGATCCATTGCCTTTAACTTAAAAGCTGCATCAAATGCATTTTTTTGTGTGTTTTCCATGATGAGGGTTGTGCATGATGAGCAAAATGACAGTTCAAAATCAAAACTAGTGTATTCTTCAGCACATAATCTTTTCCCACATCTGTCTCACTTTAGCATTTACTGGTAGAGAGTGCCCCTGGTGGTTAGCCAGTAAAAATCCAAAAATTAGCCGCACTGTTGTATAAGCCAGGGGTTCAAAGTGTGGGAAAAAAGTCGCGGCTTATAGTTGGAAATTTACAGTACCTTTTTGCTTCGCCCAGACTTTAATGTAATCTAATTTAGATGTGATTCTATGTACATGAATATGCATAATTCCCAGTCCCTTCCTTGTCTTAAAGTTTTGCTTATCAAATAGGCCTAACTGTTCAGTGACACTAGACTTATTTAAGATTGACCAGGATTGATTTGACGTTTGGAAATTAGGTTTGTTAGTAATATTGATATCAATCAAGTTACATGACCTCCAATAATTTCTTTCATGCCTATACGATATTTTACGTGAAATCTGCACATTCATTTGGTTTAATGCAGTATCTAAGCCGGTGGGCATCGATTTTATCAAAGAGTCACATGAGATGCTGTTTATCCTATGCATAAGGAGTCATTCACTTGGCCTATTAGGTGCAGACTTCAGCGCTAGTTTGATATTGACAAACAATTTTTTCCCGGCCCTATTTAAACGAATATGATCGCAGCTGAATAAATTATCCTTTTCCAGAATCCACAAAAATTAGCCACAAAAGGAATTTCTAGAGCACTCCAGTAACCTTTCACCCATGCTGATGGAGCTGACTAAACTTCATATTACCGAAACTGGGAGATGGATTTGGACCAGACATTAAGCATTGTTTTCCCAACTTCAGGATCTTATCTATAAGTGATTTGAAGTCACTTTACAACACTTCTCACTGTTGTGTTTAATGTTATTAGGGCCAATGTGCACTATCACAGTGGATAAGTCTGCACGATCGGACAGTGTGTTTGGGAGCACAGTGTTTATGTGTGATACCTGAGCTCTAAGGTGGCACTTGGTTTCAGCCCATGGGATGGCTACATGGCGCACCATAGATGAACCGATGTGGAGCCGAGGAGTCCAGGGACCAGAGTAGAGGAAGTTGGACCCTTTGTTTTAGCTGCATCATGACAACTCCATGTCTCATGCCAATCATGGGTCTAGGCTGACTGACTACACACCATCAGTAGCAGAATTTACACCAGGAAGAGCTACGGTCACATCAAATTCATTCATCATGGCGATGGACATGGACTTGGATTTTTTTCACTGTCACCACTGAGTCAAGAAGCTGCTCACGAGACTCTGGGTTTGAGTCAATAAGGAGATGTAGCTTTCAAGTTCTGTCATCCTCGCTTCCAAGAGTAGACAGCTGTCACAGTGCGTAAAGTCGGCAAGCTCCACCATACTTTTCACTAGACCTGCACAAGAAAAGCATTCCACCACTGTGTCCACATAAGACTAGATCAACAGTTTAAACGTCCACCTGTAGTGCAAGGACAGCCGGGAGCACGGGGGACACTTGTTGACTTTACCCTGAAAGCATGCCCTGGAGCCAGATTGCACAATGGCAAAGCGGGGCATTGCTAACAACAAGTAGCAGCAGCGGTGCCACTGGAGCCAGTTCTGCCTGCCATTATTAAGGTGTAGTTATTATAAATTAGTACCAAAAAGTAGCAGTAATAGCTGTAGTCTTTATAAATTTCACATTGCCTTAATGTATTGTGTTGGAGTTTTTACATTATACTATTATTTAGCTGTAACATTACATCTTTTAAACTCTATTCCCACTGAACATAACTTTCCCTGATATGAAATCCATAAGTATGTCTTGCTTGCAGGAAGGTGCCAGACCAAATAGAATCTGTGGGCTGAGTGCGACTGCGTCTGCTGCAGCCACTGCCCTTGGTGTGACCACTCAATACAGGGCATCCATCCAACCCCAGAGAAAAAAAACAAAACAACTTAAGCTAAACAAAAGTAAAAAGTATTGGCTAAAAGTTTACTAATTGTGCTACTCAGTGTGACATGATAAAAGTTGCTGACCTAAAGAAGCAATCATTATTCTAATTATTATTTATGAGACAAGCAGGCGATGGACCCTCGACTACAAAAGTAACATAGTGCACCTTTAATTAACACAAACAAAGCCACTCCCAGCAACTTGGGGGTATAGAGGTCAGTCACATATTGGACAATGGATTTAGTAACAAAGCTGATACAGAGACACATTTAACTTGGAAATTTAGATTCACAAATGACACTGCACTTTACAGTCATTATTTAATCACTCCTCTGAAGCCACAAATGGCCTGGGAAAGACTTTCAAAAGCCTGGCTGTCAATCTGCAACTACGGCACTTTAACCATCACCAATCATTCACATACACACACATGCCATACCAAGGTGAGCGCCCCACGTCTTCTAAAGGACACTTGTGAACTGGATTGAATCTTCAACCTTCAGGTTAATGGGCAAACCATAGACTGTATATATAAATGGACATCGCTTACGGCGTTCCAAATAAGAGGTGCTTATGGGCATACTTCCGGCTCTATCGACTTTGACTTCAATTCACTTTATATTGAAAAACTGTTTTTATTGTGCTATTTTGTCCAATATGAACATTAATAACAGAAAAATCAGGCTCCTTCTTTCCCCGAGGTCACTCCCGCTAGCATTGTCAGCAGGTTTGATTGAAAGCATTGCGAGGTGCCCCCTCCCTGCTAAACCGGCGGTGCATTACTTTCAGAAGCCTCGCCCCGGATTGGCTCTTTGGTTGCTATGATTCACACGATCAGAGTTCCAAATGTGGAACTCAGCTCCTAATTCGCTGCTATAACTGCTTTAGCCTCGATGAGCTTCATTTGACTGGAGCCGAGCGCTATGGGTGACGTCATACTCACTTAGTCCACTTCTTTATACAGTCTATGGGGCAAACACGCTTAATACTGAGCCACTGCAACCTACTATCCACAGAATGATGTCTTTGCACAATAGCAGACAGAGAAACAACCCACAATAACACTAGGCAGACTAGGCAGACATAATTCTCACAAGTAATACGGCAAGGCTATCGACTGCAAAACATTACCATTGTATTGTATGGCTTTCTTTATATTCTACAATGATCTAGCACGCTTGTATTGTGCGTCTATATAACTCCAGTCTCTTGTTCGCCATCACGCCATCGTCGTCTCCTTTGTCTCCTCTCCTGTCTGCCCCCAATGTGACTGTGCGCTCCATAGCTCACCCCTATGTTTCGCCTAATTTCATCCCGATCCTCTCCTCTGCCGTTTGGGGCCCAGGACGGATAATTAAGCATGTCAGACTGTTTCGCTGACTTGGCGCTATCGGCGGCCATAAAGAGAGATAGAGAGGGATGGAGAGAGAGAGAGAACAGAGGGCGAGGGACCTTCAGGCTGTGTACGTGAGTGCTTTCGGTCCAGACAGTGCATCAGTCTGGCTGTGGCTGTGGCTGAGGGAACAAGAGGTGAAAGGACTTGTGTGTACGCCTCGGGGAACAACAGTCACACCACTGTACGGCCGCAAAGTCACACCGCTTCAAGAATGTGCTTTAAATTGGCTTCAGAGAAAGAGACAAGAGACAAAATAACATTGCGGGTTTCTGAGGTAAAAGACTATGAGATTCAAGAGATGCACACCACAATCAACTGCTTTACAATGATACAATAAGTTTATATTTGATGATAACCCATTACAACAACACATTTATATACATTTTAACTGACACCCAATAGTTAATAATCTGTTTGTTCATTATGAATTAAGCCTTTGTTCATCCTTTGTTAAAGCTAATTAAGTTGTAGTTATCATAAAGTGGCCACATAAATATAAGGTTTGCTTCAAAATCCAAGGAAAATGTATAGTTATGTTCCACAGTATGGTATTAAACATATCTTTTTGTATTTGTTTAAAGCTGAGGCTGAGAAGGCTGACAAGGCAGGTTTATCAAGAAGTAGGGAAATAGAAATGTAGGAGATTCCGTCTTCCTGGTTTAATAACTGCAGCTGAAAAGTCACAAAATTACTAATAGCATCTTAAAAGCATAATTGCCATGAAAAACATCTATGTCAATCGATATTCAACTCATCGTCAACCATGCTGTGCTTTTTCTACAGACTAAATGAACTCTGTTAGTCATCCACCATAGACCATACATTTCTACATATTCACATTTAACCTAAGTGGTTTTAACACACAACAGATGTCTTTAAATCAGAGTATGCTAAACATGGTTGACAGACTTAAATTTACACTTGCGTAAGTTTATGTCTTGGCGCTGCACTTTATGGCGCCTTAAGCTAACGTATAATGAGCCTTGCACAGATCTACATTCACTCCGACAGTAGATGGATGATAACTTTATCGCAGTGAAATCACCTGACAGCAATAGCGGCGCAGACTGACCCGGGCCTTTTTCCATTTTCTCAGTCTTTATCCTCCATAACAGACTTATCAGTTCATTACTCAGATGAGAACAGAAATGGAAATGGTTGTCTCGGGGAGCTGCAGGTGAGGGGAGTGCACAGGTTAATAGTGGTCTGTATGAGCGCTGATGCAATAAAAGCAATCAATGCTCAACACTGTAGCCAAATAAAATATAGATTATCTTAGCTGCATATTTCATCAGCATGTTTGGGTGAGACTTTGTTTACAAGTGGATGCAATAGCAGGCCTCTTCTCTATTGAATTTAATTTCACATTGTTAGTGTACAGGCAAAGGGGACCTATATCACAATGGTGGAATCACACATTGAGCCATAAAGCTATATAAGAACTCTGCACGTGTTTTGTTGGAAGCAAATTGTTCTTATTTTTAGCATATAGATTAAGTACAGTGGTCCCTCGTTTATCCAAAGTATTTCTAAAATTTGTCAGTGCAGAACGTTTCATCAACATTGTGGGTTTTGTCGAGGAGAAAACTTTCAAACATACAGCACTTCAGAGTCACACTGCCATTCAACATTTATGTAAATTTTGTGCTGAACACATTCTGTACTGTACAGGAGACATGGCACAGAGGAGAATGATGGACAATGGTCTACAGTCCCTCAGCCAATCAGGACGCAGAACACAATGCACATTCATATGCTGTAAAAAAAAAAAGCATGCAAAATTGCACCCAAAAAAAATCCGTGAAACAGTGAGGCTGCGAAAGGTGAACCGCAATATAGCAAGGGACCACTGTACTTGCAAATACATTTCCACACTACACACATAGATCTCTTTGTAATGTACATTAAATGCCCAAGGAACAAACAAAAACATTGGTAACAAAGGTTTAAAAAAATAATTAATAAATAATAATAATAAATAATCTGACTTTGAAATTATATTCAGTGAATTTAAGCTGTAAGAAATTATATTTAATTTGTAATCTCCTCTCATCTTGCAAATTGTCTCCAACTTACACATGAGTCCAGATGCCCTATCCTATACAGACTAAAATTGCATGGGTTTTAAATATTTACACTGTCTAGTTCAAATTACAACACTTTTTTATTCTCATTTATTTTTTCTCAGAGGATAAATAGCGATTGCTGTTTCCATACACAGGGTAATACTGGCCAGTTTGTGAAAGCTGCTCATGAATATATCCCAAGGTTTTACAGAGACACAATATCCATGAATCTTCCAACAACAAAGACGCCACAAAAATTAATCATTGGGCTATTCACTGACCAGTTGCCAAAAGGTAATATATTTGAAAGTGGCATGGGTCCATAATAAAAACTAGCTTATTTATTTCAAAGCTCATCACTAGCAATCCCAGAAATTCCAAATCCAACACTGACGTTCTGCATTCATTTAACAAACTAAAACTCTAAATTACTGTGGCATTGTGTGACCTAGTCCTTTATATTCTCCCCTACCCTTCACAACAGTTCATTACTCAGACAAGAAGTTGTACATGAAATAGGTAGTCTGAATGTTGCGGAGCTTGAGGTGGAGAGGGAGCACAGGTTAATATGGGACGGTTAGTGAAAGCTCATAAATATGTCCTAAGGTTGCCTGCTCACTGTCAGCGGTATCACAGCCCACACAGACGCCCACACGCATGAATAAGTCCATGCACAAACACACGCACACTCATAAAAATGGTCACACACATGCACACTCCCACTCTGCAGACCTACACTGCAAAAACTCACAGCTATCTAATTCGGTGAGGTATCGGGAGTTAGCTTGTCACGTTATAGATGCATCTCCATGGAGGTTTTATTGCTTTGCTTGGACATTTTTCAATGTTTTCTTAGCTGAAAAGTTACCCATAGCACCTTAAGTACCACCAAATGCGAGCTACACAATATTCTAGTGGTCTGCGGCATAAATGTGGGCTCTGTGATTTTGACTTTGGTTACCGGCCCCAACCATTTGTGTAATGTCGATCCTCCCTCTTCAGTCCATTTTTACACTTTTTTACATTGTTACAATTATCATATTTAATAAATGTTAAGCAAAAGATTATTATTAAACCAGGATGAAAAGCAGAATTAACCACGTACTTCAACGGAACCCCAACAAAAATCATATCTGTGAAACATTCCTGAGTACCAAAAGTGTTTTAGAATTTCAGTGTGACACAGTTTTACTTGATCCCTGCTGTTAAATGGCAATAATTTCCCTTTTATCATTTCAGGTGAGTAATGTTGGTTTTAGAGTGTAGCTAGTCTAGCAGAGCATCTTGGCAGGCAGAAACAGCACTAGCCAAAATACCATTATAAACTCAGTCACCTCCACATCATATCAGGAGGCTGAATCAGAGCCGATAGGAGCTTGTCTGGCTGCATGTTGTGCTAAACTAAACCCCTACTGTTTAAATAACTGGTAAAATCCTTGTATGTACTCCTGGTTTTGGTTATACCTTATTCCTTATTGATCAGGTTTACCCAGATATTTTTTTTAAAGATGCACAAATTAACTTTTCTGGTGGAGGGCATGCTACCTACATATCGCTTGTGGAATAATCCAGTGTGGCATTATACAAAAAGCTATCTCCAAGGACACAAGCAGGTGATGCCAGATGCCCACTGAATGAATGTGTAGGTGGTTTTAGCAGTAAAAACCCATGTAATTCAAAATCAGTGCAAGATAGACACGTTTCATATTCAATTTTTGGAACAATCCTGGAAATAACATAAACATGATTGGTTGAGTGGTCAAGTTGGTGGTGCTATTCCAGCTCCCATGATAAATGATGCCATTATGTCCTTGGGCAAGACACTTAACCCACCTTGCCACGAATGAGTGACCTTAATTTAAAGCGCTTTGAGTGCCTTGAAGGTGGAAAAGTCCCATATAAAAATGTGGCCACTTACCAGTAACATCTCCATGGAGACAAGCAGGTGTCAGACCCCCACCAGCAAAAGTAATGCATCTTTAAACACAAGCTACTTCATTCAGTCAGTTTCAGCTAAACAGCAGTGAAGTTGAAATTTCAACATTTCTTGAGTTTATTTGAAGAGTTTATTGAGAGTTTGAGAATCTCCCTTAATCTCAAAGAGAAATCACAGTGAATAAACTGTGTGTCCTTGCAGCACACAGGAGACAGCATCTGCAGAACTGTTTAGTTGTAAATGACTTTGAGATGCAGTTGTCCGTCAACATCCAGTTTGTTCAATCATCCGTCTGACGCATTAAGGATGTGAGAGACGCCGCCTCCGGAAAAAATATACTCCACACAATACAAGCTCACATAAATCTAAAGAGCAGCACTTTTGGGCACGGTAAAAAATGTCGGAGGTAACACTGTTATCTAGTCATATCCCATCTCAGTGACTTATGAGCACATCCACGTTTGTGTATGTGGCCAGCCTGCAGCCCCAGAGCTTACATTTGTTTAACAGGCAACAAATGAATCTACTGGAAATCATAAAGAAGAAATAGATCTGCCTCCAGCACAGCAGCCAGAAATAATGTAGTTATTAAACATATCTGTGAAATATGAGGGGAAACACAATGACATTTTGGGACAATAGAGATTATCCAGGAGGGGTGAAGGACTGCCTGAAGTGAGAATAGCTGAAATTGTAGTTGAATTTAAAAAAAATAAAATTACATAGATAGCAGGGGCTATATTAAAAACTTGAAGAATGCATCTTTTCCTGCATGACTTTAAAGGTACATGACATACCTTTTGTGGTGGAGGTTACGTCATTGTCTCCATTGAGATGTGATTTCTTTGTCAGTAATGTCCCAAAGTAGGCACTATTTATTTCATTAAAGCTGTTTATATTGCTCAAAATGCACGTATTCTTACAGAGAGTAGGTTGACTCTCTATAAGCAAAGCAATAACAAGTCTATAAAGATAAGCAGGTAGAATTTTTACATTTACCTTTAAAATACTGAGAAGAGACACGCAATGAGGCACCGGCCGTTCGTGCCTCACATGGACTGACTGTGTTGTAGCTCAGCAGTGACGCTGCCGCTTTAAGCGGCTGTGAAAAGGCGCCGGGTGAGGCAAGCAGTTACCTGGCCTCGTGGTAGGGGGCACTCGTGAGCCCAGGGATTCTTGTAACTCCCGCAGAATAGGGGCAGCAAAATGGTGACAGCAAGCTACAATTTAGAGTTAGCAAGTCAAGTTTAGCAATCTGTTAACTTTTTTATTCATGTCTGGCCCTACTTTTTAAATGTAGGAAGATTACATATTAAAGCTCAAGCAGTTTTCTAAACTGGACTAAGAAATTTAATTACTTCAATCCACTGAAAATTGGGGAACCAGAATAAGGATAAAAAAACATACAAAATACAAAACCAGCTTTTTATTTCATACTATTCGAGCTATTTCATACGGACTTCGGAACTATTATTTTGAAATATTTTTTTCTCTGGCCCAGAGTCACTTATTGGGAGAGAAACTGTGCCAGGGCCTAATGTACTGACACCTGGTTTATATGTTTGTAAATCTGATTGTGACGATATCAGTGCCTCACCAGCCACGAACCTCACTGCACGTCACTGCTATAAAGTGAAAAAAGCATGTAAGATTTTGATTTTTATGTGATTTATTTGTGTTGAAAATGTAAAAAAAAAGCTGAACATGGTCACAAAATTATGAATATTTTGGTTCTCCAGATCAAATCTCATCCAATCAGAAAGCGGATCGAGTCTCACATGAGTCCCCCTTTTGGGTTGCCAGGTCTACAGTCTAAATCCAGCTGGTTTAAACCTAAAACTTCTCTCTGATCTACATCATCACTACCAAACCCCAGCACCTTCAACCTGCAATCATTAGTCAGTGCTAGTGCAGCCTCTGAAGAATGAGATGTCCGTGTCCTCTTTAAGCAAGTTCCGGCACTGATTGTGATTGTACTGTACCTTTAACACAATTTAGCCAAAACACGAAGCACCAATAATTAAAAGCTCATGTGATTTCTTGGTAAATGGAAATATATTAAACAAACAGTTGCCCACACAAAGTCAACACCAAGACGAAGACACGCTCATGAGTCTATTCAGGTCATTGTAAACAGGGCCAGGGTGGATGGCTGACTGACTGGTAAATAAACTACACAGGAAGTCAACAAAGGAGACTAACCCGGGCAGACAGCAGCCAACCGTGCACAAAGCGGCTCCCAATACACACAAATTACCTTCATAAACCTGAGCCGCGCAAAATAAACATTACACGACAACACAACAACCGGAGGAAATTAGGTAGAGATGGATGAGTCACTGTCTGTCTGAACGCTGCCCATGGTTCAAGCCTAAAACCCAGTAATTATAATGAGCCGATATGAACATGCATATTCTCACTCAAACACGCACAAGCACAATTATCCTCCTAAATCCAGTTATTATCCTGTCCTACATGCCGCAATTATATCGTAATAATATAGCAATGCTTCGGGCGAACATGACCAGTGCCCCGTGTTAGTGAACAACTTTTCAGTGGGAGTGAGACATCTTGTTCTCCTATCTTTGATGTGTAAATGCATAATAATAATGAACAGGTTAAGTCTGTGTTTACGTGGGCGTTAACTTAGTGATGCATAAGACACAGCCCTTACCATAATATCCACTGTATTGTCAGAGCAGACATTTAAAAAAATAAAAAGGTCTTAATGACTGTGATTAAGAGACTTTGAAGCCTGCGGTCACTGAAAAAAAAACAACAAAAAAACAACAAAAAATCATTATGAAAGAAAAAAAACATTATGAAACCAAAACGCATGTTAGATTGTTGATTATTGCATGTTAAAAGTTATGCTCCAGTTAAATTTGCTCATAAGTAAATTTGTTCTGTTTTTCTATGTCTTTATGAATAGTACAACATCTGACACCACATATATATATACATATACATATATATATATATATATATACATACACACACACACACACACATATATATATATGTGTATATATATGTATGTATATATGTGTATATGTGTATATATATATGTGTGTATATATATATATATATATATATATATATATATATATATATATAGCCACAGTCCAGGATGAAACATCCAAGATCCACAAGTACATCCAGGACAAGGCCCCAACAGATGACGTGCTCAGCGAATGTCTCAGACAGTGGAGTGCAGAGGAAGAGGAGCTGGAGGAACCATCATGGAAGGACAAGCCCCTGCATGGGATGTACCACCGGAACATAACTGAAGTGGCTGATATCAAGAAATCCTATCAATGGCTTGAGAAAGCTGGACTGAAGGACAGCACAGAGGCACTCATCCTGGCTGCACAGGAGCAGGCCTTGAGCACAAGAGCGATAGAGGCCCAGATCTACCACACCAGACAAGACCCACGGTGTAGGCTGTGCAAAGAGGCCCCTGAGACAATCCAGCACATAACTGCAGGGTGTAAGATGCTGGCAGGGAAAGCATACATGGAGCGGCATAACCAAGTGGCGGGCATAGTGTACAGAAACATCTGTGCAGAGTACGGACTGGAAACCCCAAGGTCAAGGTGGGAAATACCTCCAAAGGTAGTGGAGAATGATCGAGCCAAGATCCTGTGGGACTTCCAGATACAGACTGACAGAATGGTGATGGCGAACCAACCGGACATAGTGGTGGTGGATAAACAACAGAGCAAAGCCGTTGTGGTGGACATTGCAGTACCAAGCGATGGGAACATCAGGAAAAAGGAGCATGAGAAACTAGAGAAATACCAGGGGCTCAAAGAAGAGCTGGAGAAAGCCTGGAAGGTGAAGGCCTCAGTGGTGCCCGTGGTCATCGGAGCACTAGGGGCAGTGACCCCCCCCAAACTGGAGGAGTGGCTACAGCAGATCCCAGGAAAAACATCAGACATCTCAGTCCAGAAAAGCGCAGTACTAGGAACAGCAAAGATACTGCGCAGAACCCTCAAGCTCCCAGGCCTCTGGTAGAGGTCCCGAGCGTGGAAAAAGAGGGGATAAAGACCACCCGCGGAGGGTGAGGAGGAGATTTTTTTTTTTTTAATATATATATATATATATATATATGTGTGTGTGTGTGTGTGTGTGTGTGTGTGTGTGTGTGTGTGTGTGTGTGTGTGTGTGTATGCATGTGTATATATATATATATCGTCACAATCAGATTTACAAACATATAAACCAGGTGTCAGTACATTTGGCCCTGGGTCAGTTTCTCTCCCAGTGACTTGGGGCCAGAGTAAAAAAGAATTTCAAAATAAAAGTTCTGAAGTCCATATGAAATAGCTCTAATAGTATGAAATAAAAAGCAAGCTGGCTTTGTATTGTTTTTTATCCTTCTTCTGGTTCCCCAGTTGTCAGTGGATTGAAGTCATTAAATTTCTTACCATTTTGTACGTCTTTGTTTGAAAAGAGCGAGTCTTTCGTCCTGTAGTCTGGAACAAACCTTTAGCTCCGGTGCTGGTCTTCCTTTAATTATAACCTCCTGCTTCGACTGAAGTCCAGTTTAGAAAACTGTTTGAGCTTTAATATCTAATCTTCCTCATTTAAAAAGTAGGGCCAGACAAGAAGAAAAAAGTGAATTGCTAAAGTCGACTTGCTAACTCTAAATTGTAGTTTGCGGCCCCTATTCTGCGGGAGTTACAAAAATCCC
This sequence comes from Periophthalmus modestus, assembly GCA_019594935.1. Lineage (NCBI taxonomy): Eukaryota > Metazoa > Chordata > Actinopteri > Gobiiformes > Gobiidae > Periophthalmus > Periophthalmus modestus. The sequence goes on along the minus strand of JAIEZT010000124.1, from coordinate 16,226,235 downwards.
TGGGCTCACGAGTGCCCCCTACCATGAGGCAGGGTAACTGCGTGCCTCACCCAGCGTTTTATAGTACAAATTATTGGATAAATATAACTATTTCATTTATTTTTCTCTGTGATGAAAGGGGAATGCCCATATATATATATATATATATATATATATATATATATATATATATATATATATATATATATATATATATATATATATATATATATATATATATATATTTATTTAGCTCCAAATTTTTTGCTAGCATGATAGCATGAACTTTCACCAGCTTTTGCCAATGTCAATTTTTCAACAAACCAAATATGAATGGAGGTTATCCTCTAAAGCTTTGCTTGTTTGTTTTCATGAAGTTACCAGTTTAAAAAGCCCAAAACCAGAAAACTCACCGCAGTCACTGCACTATGCCTGTCTGACAAGTTCATGCGCATGTGCATTTGTGCGATCTTTCTCAGAGGGGCAGTGGTTGCCGTAGTAACTCTGTTAAGGTTCTCTGGCCCTCTGGAGTCAAGGGTTAAAAGTTCCAGCGTTGCTTTACTCAAAATGACTCACTGAGCATTAGACAAGGAAACTCCTTAATGACTCTCAATTTTAACCCCCCACTATATAAAAAATGGAGTGAAACCAAATTGATAAAACAGTACAATCAGCTCTACACTTGCTGAAAAAAGTCAAACCCCAAAAGTTAACACTTTTAAATTTGCTGTGTACTATGGTTGATCTTGACACAATCTGATTAACTTATCTGCTTATCTGGCTTGTAAGAACCTAACTAATATAAAAAAAAAGCCAAATTAATGAATGAACATTCTTCTCTAAGACCTAAAATTGTCAGATGATTTCATCCCCATTTCAGGTCCGTGCCTTTTTACTTTATGACCAAAGAGTCTCCAATTGTCTCCAAGTTATTTGCAATTACTTTCAAGTCTAACCATGACTTTATCAAACTTTGTGTTAAATGGAGGCAATTTACTCGATTGTGCACCTTGAGAATCAATCTTTCCCGGATCAATAGTCCCTTTGTCCTTTTAAGGTGAATTTACAGTCATTTAGCTAATGCATCGAGGTACATTTGAAAGATAGACGAGTATCAAGTATCTGGGAGGACGAGAGGATACAGCGCGATTCAAAGAGTCATTTTAAAGCAGGTATTGACTTTATTGCCCCAGCAAGAAAATTCTCTGCAGTTTACCCATCCTTAAAGGTGCACTATGGAGCTTTTCTGGTGTGAGGGTGTCTCTTATTTATTTGCCGCACCATTTTTTCTTGGAATTTTCCACAGCACAGGTGCCGATACCATTAGGTAACATTCGGCAGCCGCCAAGGGTTCCCTACCCTAGCCCTCAGACCCATTTGATATTCTCTCAATATCACAATAAATGAGATTAGCTGATTTTTAAACAAGAAAACACCATCAAAATAGTATCTGATTGTCAAATACATTTTATCTGTATTTCCCCCTTTTACTTTAGAATGGACTAGTCCAAGAGTGTACACTGAGTGGGAAGGGCCCTATTGCCGATGTACAAAATGTACAGACATCAAACTAAAAATGTACAGACATCAAACTATTGAACGACTGAAAACTGTACTTTTCACTTAAGACACAGCTACCCATCAAAAAGTCTGTTCACAGAATCAGTGTTCTGGTCCACTTTAAGACAAACATGATGCATGAACGAGCATTCAGTGAACACATTGAATGTGTATTAATTACCCGCATATTAACTGTGCATATTTGCATGCTGCACCCCCAAAACATTGACGTTTGTGCATATTAATTGTTCATATAACCGGAGGCAGGGAGACGACAAGCTGCTGAACCTTATGCACAGAAAAGTAGTTCCACCAAAAAAATAAGTCTAGACTCAAACCATCACATAAGCCACTTAATAGAATTAATTTTGAGGTCAGATTGTGTACTATTTGATATTTAATCTGCCCTACCCCGGACTTTCAGCACAGATTTGAGCTCATTCATTTGGATGTGACTCATCCCGTCTCTCTCTGTGCATCTTATGTGCAGCGGTGGCACTGTCAAAACCATTTTTTAAAACATTTAGCACAACATCTGACTTAAAATCTCACTTAAATTAGACAAACAAAAAAAGTTATTGATAATGAGTAGTTTGCTGGAGCATGCTAGCTGTGCATATGACTGAAAGGTTTTAAGTACTTTTCTCTTTTAATGTTAATTTTACGATGATTATTCATGTTTTGATGTGTTTGCAATGTGATTTCAATGCCTTTCTTCCTTAAAATACTTTGAATTACTTTGTGTTTGAATTCTGTTATACAAATACATTTGCCTTGGTTGATTGGGAAATGCGTGTAAATTACAAGTATCAAATTGTGACATTCTACTAGTTTAATAATATAGTTTTTAGTATTTGACAGTACAAAAACTTGAGAGCAGTTTTTGGTTTAGTCTATACCTACAGGAGGTGGAGGTCTAATAACACATCCCTGCCAGTCACTCAAAAGGATGGGCGAGCGAGTTACATTAGAGCAGCTCAATACAGATCAACAGTGGCAGACCGACCACACAGACCGAGAGCCTGCGGAAAAAAAAGTGTGTGAGTTTGTTGGGTGGGGTGGGGGTTGAAAAGAGAGGTGGGTGGGGGTGTGAGCGGAGGGAGGAACGGGGTGGGGGGTTGACAGACAGAGTGAGATTAATGGAGACAGACAGAAAAAGGTGTGCGCCGGCGGGATGAGAGGAGGAGGAGGAAAGGAGGAGGAGGAGGGAGTGAGAATATGTGTCAGACGGCTGGACACACAGATGAGAAACAGGGCCAGGGCTGTACACTGGAGTGATGCTGCACGATTGTCTCTACCACAAGAAGCCTAAAGGGATGTGCGGCGTGCGTGCTATATAATGGAGAGGGAGGGAAAGGTTTATAGTATTTTTGCATGACTGCAGATGTACTTTTAGTCAGTTGGCCGGGGGGAAATGACTTTGATATAACAGATTCCCGAAAACATTACTGTAAATCCAACACTCTGCTTTCTGTCAGTCACTATACACTATTTTGACCTTCATAGCTTGATTTGTATATTATTTTGAAGTCTCAATTTTGATTTGGAATACTGAATGAATACTATATATATGTTGTTTGCAGTATACAAACTTGCATGCAATACAGCTTTACCACTACATGTATGTACGACCCTGTTCCAGCTTTGTTGTCATGCTGCAAACTATTTTCCATTCCAGAAAAAAAACACATCTTGTAATTGTAAAGATAAGATTTAATTTGAAATATTTACCACAACTTTAAATCAATGTGTGGGCCTTGCAATAGATTTTAACAACAACAAGAAACATATTGGAGTTCAACTTTAATAACTGAAAAAAAAAAAAAAAAATCCATATGGGACCATTTACTCAGTACTCCAATGATTACTCGAAATCAGCTGGTTTGGTGTTATTTACTGATTGAGGCCTTGTCTGTATCTGAGGAATTGTCTATATCTATTACCAGGACCGAACTAAATAGACAGAAAAATTAATAAATATGTAAAGGTCCTTATAGACTGCATCACGAAAAGACATTGTCTGAGTCTCTCAACACTAATAAAGAACTGTAAAGGTGATACAAAGGATACAGAGAATTAAGACAAAAGCCTCAGACATAATGAAACCAGTGGAACATATCACAAGGTCACTGATGAGACATTCTGAATGAATTTTATAAAGTAAAATGACACCAATAAAAGACCAGACCAGGCCAGTGACTTGGGACTTAACTTGGAGCCCTATGAGCTGAGATGACTTGATGTTCCTCCTCCCAAAAATGTATGTGTTTTTTGAAAATACTCTCCTCTAAACAGTTGATAGTTAGATGTTCTGTGATTAATTTTACCAAGCGACAGGCCTCCATTTGTGACCAGGACTTTTTAAAGAGAGACTATTCTAGGAGTATTAATAATAACATATTTCCATCACCATGTTACCTTTTATTGTTTTGCTATAGCTGCCAAAAAAATGTTTCTGTTTCGCTTCATACGCTCAGTCACCGCTCCCTTTGCTCCCCAAGTCACTCCCACTTCATCACATTACAATCATCCCGCTAATGAAACTACTGCACACCGAATCAGGTTTGTGAAGTTGTAGTGTATTGTTTTGAATCATGCTTTTTTGTATATTTATGGGAAATTGATGTGTGGGAGCAAAAATCCAAAAGGCTTAGACAGGATCTTACTGCGAACCGTGAGGAGGTTTTGAATAGTGCAAGATTGCATTTTTTACTCATTATAACATTATAACATGGTAGAAAGTTCCAAAAAGTCACTTTTGCACAATAACCCAAATATGCAAAACAAAAGAGGAAAAAACCTCAAGCACAGACTGGTAACTTTGAGTCACAAAAAACATAAATTTTGTTTCTAAATACTTTAATTTTTTTTTTTTTAGAGCATTTAGAACGACCCTTCTGACATTTTTATGAGCAAATATGGCACAGAGGAATAAATCCTCATTGTACAGTGGTACTTTGAGTCACATGGGTCAAATTCAGAAAGACAGAGGGGTGTTACCGTCGACATTTTAATACCACTAGTCCCCCAAGTGTAAATGTCATTCCTGTAATAAGTCGTTTCAAAAGAAAGGGGCAGTATGTGATCTCCACAGACCTGACTAGTCCTGATTTCTTCCTGTGGGGGGGTTATCTTAAAGAAAAGGTGTTTGTGGATAAACCTCAGACAATAAACGACTTAAAACGTAATATTGAGGATCAAATAAGAGCCATAAGTCCGGAAATGCTTTCAAATGTTATGCAAAGTGTGTTGGAGCAGGCTATTCAGTGTGAAACCGAAAATGGTGGACACTTAAAGACATTATTTCTTAAAAAATAGGTCATTTTTACTTACCCTAGTTTAAGTAGTGATAAGTTCAAGTGTAAGTGAACAATTATAACTGTATATATCTAAAAATCTTGGAAGGTTCAGTTTACCTACTGCTAAAATTTGAGGAGTACAACTTAAGAATTTAAGAGCTAATGAAGATTTAAAAAGTGTATAAGCTATTGAGTAATTTGGTATAAAGATGTCTGTCCTTGAATTGAGACTTGAATTGAGACTTGAAATTTACTTGGGACTAGCAAAACAAGAACATGGTCTCACCTCTGCTTATTACACAGAAAAATATATTTTCTGAGCCACAACTTCATACTGAACTTTTCCTACAACTACAACAAACCAATGTCCTTGAGTCTGTGCTGGCATCACAGTCCACAGTTAACAAGCTCACAATGGAAATCAAGTGTGTTTTCAAAATTGTGTCAGACAGAAACAGGGAGAGCAGCAAAGTGGCTGTAGCCAGACATCACATGTGAGCCCGGCGTGATGTAAACAAACCCGTATGCTAACCTTGGAGCTATCGACCACCTGTGTGAGCTACATCTACATTTGTTTACTGGAGCTCGATGACTTCATTCCCCCGGCTCTGCACACGCCTGATGAATTATGTAATGCGTATGAGAAGCACTGCTCTGAGCTCGGAGTGAAATCTCTGCATCTAGACTGTGTTTATAATAACAGCGGGGCACAGACACTTAGGCAAAGTACACACTGAGAGACTTAATTAATGCTCAACAAGGATTTATGGACTGATCTTGTGTTTGGCTTGGGAAAACGTAATGGGCTTCCAATATGAGCTGCTTATTATGGACATTATAGCAACAGGTGGGAACAGAGTAGCTTCAAAAGACCTGGAACATGTTGTACTCAGTCATTCCACATGGACCTGTGAAGTAAAACATGCAGTCTTTTACCTAGTTCTGATCTAAGTAGTTAAAAGGCTAGGTCCATGGGTCCAGTGGGGAAGGGTTTTTGAGGGCAGTATTGTAAGTAACCCTCAGCAACAGTGTCAAGCGCAGCTCAGCTCCTGGTCCAGTTAAGAAAGTTTCATACAGTTTTGACTGCTCACTAACGATCTTCCTTCCTTAGAGAGGTCACGTGATTGCTGTGATGTGTCCGGTCATCTGATTTAAAGGCTTTTGGCACTGTCTTCCTAGGACGTCAGTGCCATCTGCAGTCCGAATTCTTCAGGACAGTATCCCAGGTGTGTGACAGTAAAAGGGCCCCCTCGTCCCAGTTTAAAGTCCCGTGGGTACTTCTGACTTTCGATTGCTCCATCCCAGTCCATAATAAGGTTCTTTTACAATGGTCAGAAATGAATGATTTGAGTTCCTCCTGTTCTGGAGTTAAGATCCTATTGCCACAACAATTTACAACATTGTGGTTATTTTAGTGTTGACAATCCAGTTGTAATGCTATATGAACCACAAATTTAAAAGGTAAGCATTCTGAACTTGGTAGAAGGAATCAGTTAGTCACTAGAATTCAATCACAAAAACGTTGCCTGCCACCTGAACATGTGATATTCAGTCATGTGTGTGTCTAAGTCAGTACATTAATCATATTCTTAACTGTAGCGTTCACACACGCAGCACGGCCGCCCCATAGCCTCTAAGTTCACTTTAATTAACTGGTGGGGAACAACGGAGCACGGCCCAGTTATAAGTCAACCTGTCAGTCTGCAGTCCACCATTCGCTACAGAGTGAGATGTCCGTCTGCAAGATTCATGTCCTAACTTTGACAAACCATCAGCGCACAAAGGAGGCACGATCATTGAGTGCTTTGCTTAACTGTCTCAATGGCAACATCACTGCAGGGGGCAATCAAAAAGCAGAAAAATGTTAGCAAAATGGCTGTGTGACTTTAAGGAAGGTGACATGAGGGAAAGCGGCAAAAATGAGTCCGCAGTCACCTTCACGGCTGGGTCAGAAAGAGCCCTGTGCAAATGTGAAGGAAAATACCGCACTGATTTTACACTGACGACTCGGAGACCAAAGAATCGTGGTGTGCATAGACTACAGAATAGGCACGCAGAAACTGGGCTATTTCAGACCTCTATTTAAGATCTCACTTTTAAGCCTCGCGATTCAGTCTGCTCTGTCTAGACACAGGCCAGGTTGACTTGCAGAACTAACTTTACATTCACGATTGTCACTTTACTTTATTCATTGCACTGCACACTGCTTTATAATTAGTTTCAGTATTTTTGTTCAGAGAATATATTTCAACCAATTATCACTTGTGACGAATTTACCAGTACAGAACCAGTGTTAGCTGGTTAATAATAGCACTGAAGTAAATTGTATGGGATCACACTGTTATAAGGCACCCTATGTAAGACTGTCACCTGCCTGTCTCCATGGAGATAATATTGCATTGCCTGGAAAGTTCCACATTATGGCATTCAACTTATTTATTTTGATAGAGATAAGAAGGCCAAGGTTCAGGCTTTAATTGAATGAATGCAAGATTATGACATTAATTTAATGCCATAATATCTCCATGGATGCAAGCCAGTATCAGATTGCCACTCAGAAAAGTTGCATCGTGCACATTTAAAGTTAATTTTAAATGCTACTTCTCAGTCATGCTTTTTGAATTGTCTCAAACTAAAGTATGTAAAAAATTTGAAAACCCTCTAAACCAGACGTGCCCAAACTTTTTTTTTTTTTCTCAAAACATATTCAAAGCAGAAGGCCACAGACCGGTGATCAATGCAGCGCGGTGCTTTATACAGTTTTGACAGAGCCGCTGTGTGTGTTCATTTTAGGTCTGTATCACACTGCAATGTGATGTTTGAGGATATAGTGGTAGAGATAGTTTAATTTGCTGTTAAAAGTACTGCTTATGATCAAATGGCCCGGTTCAGTAGGAGACCTGAGGGCCAATAAAAACTGGTCTGAGGGCCGCATTTGGCCCCCAGGCCATAGTTTGGACACTTTTTTGTCCGAACAAAGTTTTGTAAACTTTTTTGCAGCCATGTTCCTGCCTCTTGAACCATCCATTAAAAAAAAAAAAATACTGTTCTTTTTTCTATGTTGTTTTTGTCAAATGAGACAGAATCTATGAAAACCTATGAATTATTTATATAAAATGTACAGATATTGTCTAATTTATAATTGTACTAATTGTGACATCAGCTCTAGAAAAGCACTAGAACACCACAACAATATGAACGCATGACTCTCCAAACCATGGACAGCCTGAACGCCATATCAGTGCAGTGCTTTGACAAGACCACACAATGCAGCTCTTGAACATAAAACGGTTTTGGTGAGAGACTGCAAAAAAGTGACAGCATCTGTGAAGTCCGTGCACAATGGTGTTTTGTGAGTTTAAATTTACCAAATGTACTTTGTTCAGCTGTGATTTGAGCGATAGGAAGGAGTTGTGTTGACTGAGCTGAGAGAAGCTGTCATGTTAGCCATTCAAAGTTTCATCTACACACAAGACTTTATGTTTGTGCTTGTTTGCCGTTTTCGGGTTTGTTTGTTGTTTTAAAAATATTGATAGCACTCTGCAATGTTCAGTTTTTCTTGCACTAGTTGAGAAGCAGGTAAAACTGCTTCTCAAATGTCAAAAATAATAGTTATGCTCTCAAATGACTTTCAAAACTTTGAATACTCTTCTATAGTTGATAGACAAATTACAAACAATTGAAAGCAAAATATTTATTATAAAACCGGTGTCTGGGTGGGTTTCCTCTGGACGCACCAGTTTTGCTCGTCAACCCGAAAGATACACCATGTACGTTCCTCCAGTTAAGATAGTTCTGGTCAAGCCTTGTACAAGATCTGATATATGTCACGCACTGCTCCTGGCAGTTTGCCCGAGCAGCACTGAAAAAATGGGTCGAATGCAAAGGACAATTACAGTAAATGCTTTATCTCAAAAAGCTCATGTGATTCAACAATGTGATTAAAAGCAAAAGACGAAGTTTAAATCTGTCAACTGGACAAATCGTTGTAAGAGTGAAGACATTTCGCTGTTCATCCAAGCCGCTTCTTCAGTTCTGTTCAGTTCTCAGAGCTGAACAACTGAGGGATGACACAGACAATGTGACTAAAACATATTATTTTAAATTTTGGAAATTCTGGCTGCTTTATACAGGGCATGAAAACACTAAATATTTGATTTCTGCATCCAAATTAGGACTGGACAATGTGAATGTGTTTTTTTTCCCCCTTGTATCACTGTTTTTCAGTTTTATTACATTTATCAAAAACACATGCAACATTAACAACTCTGACTTAGGGCCATGTAACAGAAAAACTAAATTTTCATCCTCCAAAGTCTGAACTCTGCTCCAAACCACATGCTTTACTGACAGAGAACTGGCTGTGTTCGCCTCTCCACTAAAAAGACCCAAGCATTTCATTATGATTAGACATGACTTAACCTAGATCTCGATGAAAATCCAATTAATTGCACAGCTCTAATCCAAATTAAATGTATATTGATTTCTTTAAACACACATATATTGTTAGTAACCCGCTAACTGCTAGAATAATTGTACCTAGAAATAAAACCCAAGTAACCCTGATAACATTGAGCCCTTATTGGTGGAAGTCTGTGTGATTCTGTCGTCTGGGTTGGCTTCATTATATCTGTGAATGGACTTTGATTGGCCTCACCTATAGTGGCGCTAACACTCTGCTCTCAAAACCACTGCTCTAAACCAGATTAAATCTCAAGGGCTAACTAAAGGCACCACTGGCCACTCACAGCTTTGCTCATTGTTCACTTGCACAAAGAAACACGGCAAATCCCCCAAGAAAGAGTGGCATGGACTATACAACTTCAATTACAGCCATTGTAATTAGTAAGCAATTATAAGACAGTTAATCTGCGGTCCGCTGGGGCTAATGCTTTATGAGCGGTGTTACTTTCACTAACGAATACATTTCTGTCGCGTTAGAATGAACTTTTCACCCCAAACCAGAGTGCGATAGCCTCATAAATGTCAAGACACAAAGAGTATAGACAAGTCAGCAATTATTAAAGGTTACTGTACTTAGAAGGCTATCGAAGTGTTTGTGAACATTACAATGAGATTAATCCCTGCACAGTTAGCTAATCCCAAAATAGAGGTTAGTGGTGTTTTAAATTCCCATCAGATATTGAATACACTAGTAATATTGAGATCCAAGGCATATAATGTTAGCAATGTTACAATAATGTGTAGAGATATTTGAACCTTGTATTGCATCAGTTATCGGCCTCAAATCTCCAGCACAGACTGATATTTTGTTTTGCCTTATCCACTGCCTAAAGAATACACATGAAGCTTTATACTAAATCTTTAATATGAAGAAAAGAGCACAGTGTGACTGCACAGATCTCCTACATGTTTGTGGTTAAAAAAATGGCTTGGGAGGAGTTTGTAATAAATTTAAATTACATAAGTAGGGGAAGATAATCAAAATCAGATCGATCGGCCGATTGATATAATAATGTGTATGGCAAAAACTACTACTACTGTTCAGATATACTACTACTATTATGTTTGTGCATATAAACGTGTGCAGAGTATCATGTTCTGTCTTCATTAGAACTTGGCAACAACATACTTGATGAAAGGTTAGACCAGGGGTGAGGCAAACTTTTTGACACACGTGCCACAATGGATTCTAAAATTTGACAGAGAGGCCGGGCCTGTAACATGTAGCAAAGCATGAATATGCAAGGCTCACTGTACAAATTCTTTTTCAAATGCATTAATGAAATTAATAATTAATTTATTACATTTCACTTAAATAAACACAGCAGAAAAAACTCATATTCAGTTTTATCAAGTGCCAAAAGATCAACAACGTGTTGAAAAGTTAAATTGGACAAGGTTTACCCTTACCTATTTTAATACAATTTGGTCCTGTTAGGCGGGTCAGATTAATAAACCCAAAGGGCCGTGTGTGGCCCCTGGGCTGTAGTTTGCCCTTGTCTGGGTTAGGGTATTAATTAAGTAGTTACTAAGCCCAAATCATTCTTAATAAACTACTTGTTCATAAAAAAATGTTTGTCTTTTCTCACAATAAATTCAGCAAATTTATAGATTGAGGAAGAAAACTAAACAAATGTCAATCAGTATCAACTCATACTAACTCAACAATCATACAAGTATCTACAACAGAATTACTGCATTTCAAAACAACACTGGAAGTCACCACCTCATTCAACTGTTTACTACTGTCATTTGGTTTATCACGTCAAATAAAGCAGCACATTGAGATTTTACTGTTGTGCCACCTCAACTATCATCTAACATCTAGTAAACACGGCCCAGTGCATTGTGGGATTGGCAGTAAATGACCTCACTGTGTGTCCTGCAGTAGAATTTAACAAGGCTAATAAGCTGAAGTGTAAACAAGATGATTGACACAACAGTAAAGACACACATAAAAATATAGTTTGAGAGTGGGACACAGTTAAATGCTTAGTGCAGGTGACAAAAGGGACCTGTTGACTTGAATCACTGACTGGTGAGAAACTAACCAGTGATGATGAAGTACTCCATTTTGTTACTAATGTAAAAGTACAGATACAGAGTTAAAAAGTTACTCAAGTTAAAGTATCACAGAAAAAAATCTACTTAAATACAAGTATTTAAGTAACCATTTAAAAATGTACTTTAAGAGTAAAAAGTAAAAGTAAAGTTAAATTTGTTAAAGTGTAAATGTAGCGATAGAGATAAAAAAAAAATAATAATAAATAAAAAAATATATACATATTTTGGTCAACAGTAACAATACAAATACATTTCAATTTTTTCTTAAATGAATTTTGTATAGATTTTTTTTTTGCTCAAAGCCGAAGTTGGAGCTCAAAAAATGTAGTCAGAATGTTACCACAAACCCGGTAAAAATAACCCCTCAAATCAATGAGTACGTTTTACTTTTCAATCCTGTTCAAAAATGCAGTGGAGTAGAAAGTACAGATACCTGCTCTCAAGTGTAGTGAAGTAAAAGTAAAAAGTATCCACTGTAAAATGTACTTAAGTACAGACACCTAAAAATTCTACTCAAGTACTGTACTTTACTACTTGTACTTCATTACCTCCACAATATAAAACTGTATTATGTATGATGCCAATCTCTATATGAGTATTTATCAACTTATATATCAGTATATTTCACTGTGTATGTTTTGACTGTATAAATGTATTTTCTCCCTGTCTTCTAAAACCTTGAAACTTTCAGTGCTTTTGTATTATAAGTTAACTTGAGCCATAGAGTAACATGTTGAGTTTGAACTCTTAGCCCTGACTCTCTAAGTCACTTCTACGCTGAAACATGATGTCCGTGACTACCCCAGACAATGGTTACCACATGGTTCTCATCCAGCGTCATATCTGATTGGTTAAAAAATAGCGTCACTGGCTGCGTCACAAATTACACAAAATGTATTTTAAGCTGCTTTCAGTTTCATTTTTTCCCCACAAACAGCTGTCTTTCTACTTCATTTTTCCACAAATAACTGTTTTTACAATGCATCGCCTGTAAAAGGCTTTTAAGTTTTGAATTTATCAAAATGTCAGCTATTCAAATTCAACTTCAACTTCAATACTTACAACCAGATACTCTACTTTGTCAATGTGTTTTACCTGTGAAGGCATTTGTGGCCGGTATGTCAGTCTCCTGCATACTGCCCTGTCCCGCTCCGAGTCTTCTGCTTCTGCTGCCGATGCTGCAAAGGATACTGGGAGTTCAGCCGGTCCGAGAGGCAATGGGGGTGCGAGGGGGCCTGGAGGGGGTTTGAGTGGACCGGATGGCACCTTTCTGTCCCACGGCCATCGCTACGCATCAACAGTCCACGTGGAGATAAGGAGAACTGGGTGGAAAAAAAGCAAGTGAAACGTACTGCGAGACAGACTGGGCAAGTGGAATGGTTGATTGATTGAGTTGAGTTGTTTTCAAGTAGTTTAATGACACAAAATGGTGCCTATGAAAAAGCCAGGAAGCAGTTGGCAAGAGCTAGCAACTTTAAAACCTGACAAGTCAATTCGAAGAGGCAGTTGTCCCTATTTGACTTTTGGACTTTCAGCAGTACAGCTTGTCAATTACCAACAAAAAAAAAAGCCAGTAATGTGTTGTGACAAGCTGATCTTTCCAATTGAGTTGAACAGTTTACATTCAATCCAAACAGTACTCGGAAGGCATTAAAAGCGTGTTTTGAATTTGTAGTCCGCAGGTTTAACTTTTGGCTTGACCTTACTGCAGTACAGTTCATTCAATAGTGCAATACGCAGAAACAGAGGGACTTCTGATTGGTCGACTTGGGAAGGCAATAGAGGAGTACTAACAGCTTGTCGATTGCATTTGAAGAAGCAGTGGTCCATAGGTTTTGACTTTCCACTCGACCTTGCAGCTGTACAGATCATTCACCATTCCATCTGGCTTGACACTAGTTAAATGAAAGAAAATGGAGGCTAAAACTATGCATGAAGGCATTAAAGTAAAGTATTAATCCATGGGTTCATTCGTTTAACATCTGACCTTGCTGTTGTCCAGATGGTCCAGTGGCTTAGTACAACTTTTACTTGCTAGACTATCGATACAAAAGGATGGCTAAAATAATGAAGGAAGGCAACCAAAGCGTTAGCAGCTTGTTGAGAGTTCGTCCAGGCTTTGATAGTTTAAAAAGTCGATTTGAAGTGGTCTACAAGTTTGACCTCCGACTCGAACTTGTAGCTGTACAGTTAGTCTTGTTATCCGCTCTCCAAAGTCTGACAACTTGCTGTTTACTGGCTCCTAAAAGTTTTTACTTCCTGTTTTGTTCTTCTTTCTTTTTATGTCTTTAGTCCAGTTAAAGTTGTGGTGGCCCCCGGCTCAGCACGACACGGCAATGTCTTCTCGCACTGGCACCACAGCTAGACAGAAACACAAAGAAGAAAAGAAAAGTTTGGTGAATAATAATCAAAAAAATCGGATGATGTAACGCAAACTATGAGGCTACCTGCTAGCAAGAGTGACCAGAGGAGAAAGCGCACAAAAACAACATGTCCGCCCACACACACACACCCACACTGGCACCCCTGGCTGCCTGGCATGGCCCTCTTTAGTTCCCCCTCACCCACTAGGTTCTTAGATGAAAGGGAGAAGTTTTTTGTGAGAGCCAAGCGCCGCCCGTGACCCTATTTCACAGAGCAGCCCAAAGATAGAGCCACATGTCAGCATGGCACTTTGAAGTCTGCCTGATAAACAGGGCTGGAGGAGGCTACGGCTCAGGAAACAACAAAACTTTATTTACATTTCAAAACCGTGCCAAGTGCCGCTTTTTGGAAAGAGAGGAAAGGAGTGAAATCCCCCCATAAAGGAGGTAGAGGGAACAGGGGTAACAACGTGCTTTTGTAGATTCAGAAACAACTTAAGAGCACAGGACAAACTCAAGCATTTTGCATTCAAATACCTGGATTCAGACCAAAATTTTGCTTGTGTGGAAAGTTCAGAGAAGTTTAGGTGTTCTGAAGTTTGGATTGTGTTAGATTTGAGAAAACTTTAGACATAACAGCTTTTGAGTAACCTTGACTCGGTTAAGTAAAAGTCAGTACTGCACTTTCTGCACAGAATGGAAAGAACTTTCAAACAAACAACTCGCAAACAACATTGCAAAATAGAAATCTAAAATTCTCTCCAATTGAGGCCCGCAAAAACCAACAAACATTTTTGCATGAATTTTGATGGGTTTGGGAGGGCTAGAGTGGCATATCCAACTATAGCCAACCAAATTTCGAGACATTTTGCAACACATACATATGACTAATAATGCAGGCTCACAAGAATGAATTTTGTGGAATATAGGGCCTTTATGACTGTCCACCCCAGGCTGCACAAAACTTAGAGGCACTTTTAGATTGGAGGTCAATATCAGGTGAAATTCAGTTTTACTTTTATCATAAATCCACATGGGGTTACACATAGTACCATAAGCCTCACAAAAAATAGGCAATTCTTAAGTTAGACTTTACCGAAAACTTTCAAATTTTCAAACTTTGGCCGGCCCCGGTGTTCCCCTGGCATAACTAATAGCGCAATGCGATAAAAAAAACCCCAAAAAAACACATATCTGGACATGCCCCTGTTTTCGAGTACAAAGAATTATTTGCTTATGCACTTTGCAAACTTTCACATCTATAAACGCAATCACATCTAAAATACAATCCATTGTACAGGAGTTTCTGAGTGAACGTCAGACCGTCTAAGAAGCCTTCAAGGTTTAGATACAAACCCAAAAAGCCCCATGTTTATAAAATGAGCGCGGAGACAAGCTTTCTCAAGACGACATGGAAATAAAAGGTGAAAGGAAGTGAATTTGAAATGGCAGGAGCAGACAGACGGTAAACACACGCCCTGTCTGAGGTTTGGGGCGAGAGCGTGGCAGTGGCAAAAGCCTTATCTCCCCCCCCCTCCGCGCGCCTGTCCTTATCGAGCCTTATCGCTGCTCCACTGCACAGACAAATGGGACAGAGGAGGAGGCGACAACAGTGACGTACCACATATTTACTTGAGCGAGTGCGGGAGCCAGTGAGTCAGCGCTTGTTCTTTTTGGTGACTTTGCAGAATGAATAGGCTGCGCTGTGTGATGGAGCGGAGATTAGCGTGAATGCAGGGAAATGATTTCAGGAGCGTTACATAATGTCTTAGTGGAGATTAGGGCGGCTGGATCTGTGAATGGGCTCCGGAAGAATGAGACAAGGGTAAAGGAAGTTGGAATTGTATTAAATGACAATGCAGTCTGCTAAAAATGAAAGTGTGTGACTGCGTTCATATGCAGCGCACTTTATGTAGATAACAATGAGTGTTTTCATTTTCCCGTAGGTTACAGATAGTTTGGAGAGGAGAACTTTATTGAAATTTAAGAAATGTGTCGACCTTCTTCTGCGTCTGCCTGCTTTCTTGAAGGGCAATTCAAATCCAATTGATATTATAATTTCACGTATCTCAATATCTCCTCTTCTTTGCATCTATAATTAGTATAACTGTAAAGATGCACTATGTAACCTTGTCTACATAGAGGTTCTTCCTCTGCCTGGAATGTTCCTCAGTATGGCCACCAGACCAAGTTATAGGTCAGATGGATGGATTTGGGGGCAATAAAAATGCTTGTAATATAATAAATGCAAGACAAGTATGTTTAATATCATACAGTGGAACATTTCAAGCCAAACATTCCCCCCACATCAGAAAAGTTCCATTGTGCACCTTTAAGAATATAGAGCTATGTGACTAGTATGCACACAACCCCGCTGCACCTTCAATATTTGGTATACATGACATATACCAATTACAGGACTCATAAGGTCGGTAAAGTAAAGTGAAAAGGTTTAACAATCCGAGACTGAAATTTCAAAGAAAAAAAGAACAGAAAGTTGAGACTCAAAGTTGCCAAAGAAATGGAGAGAACTAATAAGCTCTTGCCGCACATAGAAGAGAAGAAACAATTAGATCAGGAGGCGAGTGAGAGGAGGAGAGTGGAGTGATTGGACTTGAGGTGGAGGAGAGAGGAAGCAGCTGCAGCGAACTGCTCTGGACTAATTGATTATAGCGTTAGAGCCGAATTACCACGGACTAATCCACTGTTTGATACAGAGACGGGCGGCCAGTGAATGTTTGCTTATATGTGTCATGTGGGGACTCAGACAGTAACTTATGATGACATGTTTTACTCATGGGGCCTACTACAAGTCTCACTGATTCTGCAGAAATCGGATGTTTTTCAGTCCCCTGTAATATTACTTATATTACTTTCCTTTTTCCTTGTAAGCAGACGTATTTCTTTTGATACGGTCGAACCATGCATGTCCCTGATTGGCTAATCCACCTGTCAATCACGCCCATCTGAAAACAGGAAGATTCACCGGTGACCAGACTCATCTTTGTAAAGTTTTGAAGAAATGTGTATACCAGATCCCAAGCAAGGACTGTAACACAAGAAGGCATTAAACTTATCTATCTCTGTAGACAAGAAGGACACGCCATAGTGCACATAGATTTCTGATTGGAGCTAACCCACAATGATAAATTATAATGGAAAGATTGTGGATTCCAACCTCACAGTCCACTTCATTTTGAAAGCTCTCTTGCTTGTTTTTCAATTTCCCCAATAGGAAGAACAGCACTAAGCACTTAAGGTTTAGAGAGAGCCAAGGATTTTCAGATTCAGGACAAATTGATAGAAATCTCAAGCTACAATTTAGGTCAGGTAATCAAATCATTTGTTCATTCTCTGACCCCGTTTTCACTGGAGTCGTCATGCTTATTCCTCTAACATACTGGGGCAGAGGAATACTCAAAAACCAAGACATATGTTTTGTAAGTTAAATGTACAAATATATTAAGTGTGGGATAAGGTCATGAAGGACAGAGGTCTTGTGGTGCTTCTCTGCTGTACTCTAGTGGAAAAATACAAGCGGCAAATGGTGATAGTACTGTACAAAAGTGAAACGAAGCAAGTGTGAAGCTAGCGTATCATGATGTGATTGAACAATTCTATATTTGCGATAGATAAAGTGGAGCAGAATTTTTAAAAAGGGAATTTGGGGCATAAGAACTCCCTAGAATGACCAATTCACCAAAATGGCTTCGTGTCTTTCATGCAACATTTAAAATCAACTAAAAGTCTTCAAATCTGCCATTTCCTGGTCAGGTGTTTATTTAGGTAACACCCACACAAGGTTCCTGCCTCGACTCCTGCCATCTGAAACTGTAACGACAGGCAGATTGCATACTTTTAAAATTTTTATTGTTGCTTTTTTTTTTAGCTTCAGTTCAAGTACCGTGGTTAGCCTTCTGTCTTTTGTGTCATGCTTAGTTGCTAGTGGCATTTCATTTGCACCTTTTCACAGCAGCACTCCTTTATTCACTCAACACAAGTATTGTACTCATCATGCAACTAGGTCTGGCAAAATAAAAATGATATGGACGTAATGTTTGATATATGATAGATGGCACTTTTTCTTTGTACAGGGTGGCCCAAAAGTCACTGACTTCACTGACTTTTAAATCATCAATAGCCTCTATAATTCTTAAGTTATACTCACCAAATTTTTTGCAGTAGATAAACTGAACCTTCCAAGATTTTTGGCAATACATACAGTTATAATTGTTCACTTACACTTGAACTTATCACTACTTAAAATAGGGGAAGTAAAAATGACCTAATTTTTAAAAATAATGTTTTTTAAGTATCCACCATTTTCAGTTTCACACTGAATAGCCCGATCCAACACATTCTACATAACATTTGAAAGCATTTTGGGCTTATGGCTCTTATTTGATCCTCTATATTATGCTTTAAGTAATTTATTGTCTGATCTTTTTTCACAAATACTTTTTCTTTAAGATAGCCCCACAGGAAGAAATCGGGACTAGTCAGGTCTCGGGAGATCACATACTGCCCCCTGTCTTTGAGAACGACTTATTGTTCCTTTAATGGCATTTACGTTTGGGGCATCTCTGGTATTAAAATGTCAACGGTAACACCGCTGGGTTTGTGAATTTGACCCATGTGACTCAAAGTACCACTGTGCAATGAGGGTTTGTTCCTTGGTGCCATATTTGCTCATATTAGTAGTTCTAAATGCTCTGGAAAAAAAACAAAAACAAGTAATCTAACCAGAACTGAAAAAACTGCTTAGATGAGCAACAAAACGTCTTCACTCCCACAACTTTTTACCCAGTTGACAGATTTGGATTTTTGGATCATACCTGGATGACTGAGGGATTTGTACTGTTCTGTAGATTTGAATGTAGAGGGTTGAATGACTTATGACTATTAATAGTACTGTACATATTTTTTGGTGGAAATCTTGTTTTACGCTGATTATCATTTATCGTCTATATTTTCTTCAGTGATTCTTCAAAATTTGTTATCTTGACAGGCCTTCATACAGCTGTCACACCTCCTACTTCACTACCTTCTTCCTTCACTGCAGTGCACAGACCTCACAGCCGAGTTTGTGACAATAGTCTGGAACCTTCACCAATATTTCATTTTCTTGTACTACGACTAATTCTATTCCCTCTAGTACTCTGTAGATATTGACATGAGTAAAACGTAAATAAACATTCTAAGTCCCGGCTCAGTTTCAAACCTCCACTACAGTCAGTTTGTCCTGACCGCAGTGACCCCAGCCTGTCTGTCCCACTGTCTCTGGGGTCAGCTGAGGACACACTACAACCACTACTCTGTTTGTCCATCCGGCTGTGGGACGGGTCAGATGGGGACAGGCTCCAGGTGGACAGTCGTCTGGTCATCTGGGGACATTTGGAGAAAATCTTATCTATGAACATGTTTGAACTTCACGTAAACAACTTAAGGACAACAAATACTACAATCGACACAATGTGTTGTTGGGAGCTTTTATAACTTTTCTGGTGGGTGCCTCTGCCATGTGCTTGCCTTCGTGCAGATGTTACTGTTTCGCCTGGATTGTTCCACATTATGGCATTAAAATGATCTTGCATTTATTCAATTACCGGTGTTTTTTTATTGGCAAGAATAGCTTAAAAAAAACATGCCTTCTCTCGCCTCTCCACTCTTACTTGTCTCTATTGAGTTAGATGAGGTAAATGACATACTGTGGAACATTCCAGGTAAAGCAATAGCATCTCCATGGAGACAAGAGGTAGCAGACTTCATGTTAAAGCAAATAGAAATCCATTCCACTTGTCGATGCTTAAATCTTGCACCGTTGCACTGTTTCGGCTCCTTTTGTTCACGTTTGTTTTGTTAATTTTCTTTTTTCGTCCAAGTGGTGTAAATTATAACCATCTTTTGCTGTTTTTGAGCATTTTCATATTGTTCATGTTTGAAGTTTCAGTTTTAGCCCGCAAAATGCAAGGGGTTAGGGATTGTTTAGTGCTGGATCATTGATAATAACTACTTTGAAACATATAGATCTGGCTCACTCTTGCTCTATTCAATTTGGCATATGGTTGTTTAATAGCATATACAGTAAGTTTCACTCTGATGATGACTAAATTTTCAAAGATTGTGAGTTTATTCATTTTCCATCTATCTTTTGATAATAATTTGAAAAGGCTGGTGTTATGATATTAGGCCTGTTGCGAAAAGCTATTAAAAGTATTTGATAATGCAGGTGTATTTACCATTGGAATAGAAATGTGGGCTTTTCATAACCAAGTCTTTGAAAGAGGAGCTGGTTTTGTTGCTGTCTGCACTCAGAGCTGTAGGTGATAGGTCGCCTTTTGCAAACTGTGAAAAACTCAATTAAAACAGCTATTCTCAAAGCGCCGGCAGAGTCCAACGAATCTTAAAACCCAAATTATGTCATGCAATTCAATCACAAAAAGTACATGGTGCATTAAGCCCGATTCTCAATATCTAAATAAACTGTGCACCTGCAGGACCTTTATTGAGCAAATGCCGAGGGGTTACAGCGTGTATGTAAACAGTGCATTAGTGGTTTGGGGAACAACAAAGACAGGTGCTGCAGATGTGATATGGTAATATTTTATACTTTCTATGGATTCAATTATATATGTAGTCCATGTACTTTTGGAAGACATACGTCCCCGTTAAGATGAAAACTTCCAGCAGTGGTGGAATATAAAAATGCAAAACTGATATAACTTTTACTACACTACATTTTTATAGCAGGTAACTGTATTCCCTGCACCAGGCTGGTAGTA
This sequence comes from Periophthalmus modestus, assembly GCA_019594935.1. Taxonomy (NCBI): domain Eukaryota; kingdom Metazoa; phylum Chordata; class Actinopteri; order Gobiiformes; family Gobiidae; genus Periophthalmus; species Periophthalmus modestus. The sequence goes on along the minus strand of JAIEZT010000124.1, from coordinate 16,205,724 downwards.
CTCAGTTACTCAGTAGAATAAATAATTGTACTCTTACTTAAGTAAAATGTTTAAGGTGTGCATAACTGAGTTCTACAAGTGCCAAAAGCCTTATGTTGACACTAATACATAATTTGAACATTCGTGTTCCTTGCACTATTCTTCCAAATATGATTTAGTTTTGCAATTTTGTGGTCTATCCTTTGAACTGCAAACAGATTTAGGTATTATTTACATTCAGAGTCAAAATTTTGAAAAGTAGTATCCCCAAATACCTTTTCTCTGCAGGTTCAGTGGGTTCTGCATGTTGGCTCATTGTTATGCTATAGCACATTCATTGTGGCACGCCGGCCTCAGTATTGAATTTGAGTTAAAACAAGAATTGCAGAACACAGATCTATAAGATCAGAAATCAGGATACCAGAATCCCTGTGACCCTGTTCACTCAAATTGCTGGTCCCTCACATATGTTCGCATCAAACAGGTTAATCAACCCAGTCAAGGTGGAGATGTCAACTCAATTGTGTTGCATTCTGGATTTATACTCTGGGGACACTAGCCCCTCAAGGCTTTCATGAGCATTTTGTGTTGTCACCATTTAAATGACAGAAGTACACATCTATAAGATTCGGGGTTTTAAATGTGTTTTTTTTTTTTTTTTTTTACTATTTGACTATTGACAATGTTGAGCCTTTTGAAATTGAGGCTCCCACAGATGACTGCTGTCATTTTGTCCTTGGGCAAGACACTTAACCCACCTCGACCCTGAGTGTCTGCGTACACTGGTGTATGAATGTGTGTGTGAATGGGTAAGTGGTTTTTTCATATAAAACGCTTTGAGTGCCTTGAAGGTAGAAAAGCGCTATATGAAAATGTGACCATTTACTATTTGATATTGGCATGGTTATATACGACAAGACATTGAACATATCTTTCTAGAATTTATTCACAAATGTTTAAATACAAAATATAGTAAAGATTATCGAAAAACATATTCCTACTGCCTCTCTACAGATCTCGCCTGCTTGTTTCCAGTTTAATGCTTTACTATGGAAGATTCCAGGCAAAGTGATATCATCTCCATGGAGACAAGCAGGTGGCGGACCCTCCAGCAGAAAGGTTTCGTTGTGCACCTTGAAAATCAAGTTCTTATTTTATTAATGCTTGCAGAGTTTTGAACCAAGCTGGAAAAGTGCACTGAGAAAACATTCCTATACATTCACATCTGAATGGTTGAAATGAGCACTGCCGGCCAACTGCAGACAAACAAAAACCTGAATGGCATTGAGAGACTGCATTATAAGAAACAACCTCATGTACTCCCAGCTCAAGCACTGTTCAGAAAAAGACATACGCAACTGTCTACTATCTGTATTCATTACAGGACACACTGTGGCTTTGCGAGCGCACTATCTGTCTGCAATGGTAAGTTATGACCACAAGTAAACTCGCTCAGCAAAATCTCAACTCCAGGTCAGACTGGGACAAGTACAGTGCTTATCAGACAGACAAACACATCGTAGAGCTGATATTTAACCATAGAGCTGGCTGCATCTGTTATACTGCAGACTAGAAATGTCATGATATCACATTTTTGAGGTGAGAGGAAAAATATTGGGATTTTACGATTGTTCACGATTATTCACAAAAAAAGGAAACTGACATCAGGGCCTCTTCTGGCCCCAGAGGCTGAGTATATCAGTACTGATCCAAATGTCACGTGACTGGAGATTTATTATGTGTGATGTAGCCTAATTTCTACAATTTATGGGTTTATAATCACATTCACATATTAAGCCTCCTTATAATGTACATCTAATTGTTGTATTAACTGTATTATTGTTTGCATACATGCATGTATTAAACATAAAAAAGGCAAAATAAGGAATCATATAGCTTCTGAAATCCCATTTGAGATTAGTGGGCTCTGGTCCATTAATGCAACTAAGTTGTGACTAAGGTTAGTGCATTTGTTGTTGTTTTTTCTCTGCTAACTACAAAATGGCAACACAAACCACTTAAAAAAACATTTACAACAACTGTTTTAATGAAGTTGTTGCATAATAAGTGTCCCAAAATGCGTTTAACACTACACACAAGCTTATTCCCAGTGTGGCTGCGCTCCACACACACAGCCTGTTCCTGACTTGTGTTGCACTCGGCGTTGCACCTTGAGAGATATTTCTGCAGTATACTGTCAGTTCAAAAACTCTCATGATTAACCCACCGTGGCCATATTCATGGTAACTGGAAAACCAGTTAATCTTAACATCCCTACTGTGGACTCAAGCATGCTAAACATGTAGTACAAGAGCAAGAACAAAATCCAGGGAGGGAGAGGTGGTTCAGTAAATGTAGAGGAGGGCACTTAAAAATCTTTTATTTGGGTCAGTTTGATTGGCATAAGAATGATACTTTAGCAGCTTGAGCAAGAGTTTATGTAGAGTTCAGAATTTTGAGAATAATTTATTTATTGTGCAAAGCCAATTTTAAATCTAGTACTGAAAGATCAATTAAAGCTGAAATAAAGAGAAGAGTACGGTAATTATTTACTGTCAAGATTAAAAACTGCTAATGGTATTTAGTTCCTAAATTAATATTAATAAACACACCATTAATTTAAATGAGCTCTCTACGCAGGCAAAACACTGTACTTCTGTGTCATGAAGTTCAGGTTCGACAAAAGCTCTCAAAGAGCTTCCTTACAGTCACTATTCATTCACTTTATACACTGAATGGCTCAATTTAAAATAAGATAATACAGTTTTAGAGGACTAAATGTCCGTAAATGTCATCATGTCATTCTCAAGCACAAATTTCGAAAAACCTACAATACTGTCAACCATAGTCAAGTACTTTTAAGGAGCACTTCCAACTTTACAAAAATCTTTTATCTTTTACATTTGCAGAAAAAGGAGGTCAGCTGTGGACAGGGCTAGCGCTTTCATATCGCTGAAGCCTTGTCAAATAAAAGGCCTGTCTAGAAATTAAACCACACAATAATACTCTGTATTCAGCTCTTTGCATACATCCATTCATCTTTCATTAGCAAGCGACCCCTTGGCCCTTTGTGTCTTATAGATTATCTCTATACTGTACTGTACATGCCAAAGTATTAAGAGCAGCTAACGATCTGATTGCAACTATTTTAAAGCAGAACTAAGTAACATTTTTTCCTTATTAAACGTCTTTGTAAGTCCCGATGATGGTAAAATATGTATTTTCCGGCTGTCTGTCTCCGCCTTCTCTCTCTGGAAATCACCCTTGCAGAAGATGGCAGACTCGACCCAAAGACAACTCCCGTTGGAAAACCTGGTTCTGTTTTTTATATATTTGGCAATGTTGTGTTTTTGTATGAGATTATACTGCCTTATTTCATTCTACAATAAAAAGTTCTTTTAGTCTGTTCCCTGTCGGTGTATTCTCATAAATGAGCTGCAGGGGGAGCTCCATTATGTTGCATTAAGTTACTTACTTCTGCACTATACAAGTTTCTGGTGGATATTTTTTTCTTATGAAACAGTTGGGCTATTGCTTTGCCTGGCATGTTCTACACAAAGGTGTTGGATATTATATATTGCATTTATTTGATTTCAATTGTTTTTTATTGCTAAAAAAATTGCACCTGGTGGTGTGGCATCACCTGCTTTTATCTATGGCACTAAGATGTTTTTTGAATTTCACACTGTGAAACATTACTGGCAAAGCATCTCCATCACATCTCATCACATCACATCTCCATGCACCAAGGTTTCAAACCCTTGACCAGAAAACTGTCCTAGTGTCTGTTTAATGTCTCAAGATATGCAAAATTATGGTAATAATGTTAACATACCTCAAAAACAACTTGATTACTTTGGAACACAAGCCCAGTCAGACCCTGCAGTATACAACACTGAACACAAGCCCAGTCAGACCCTGCAGTATACAACACTGAACACGAGCACAGTCAGACCCTGCAGTATACAACACTGAACACGAGCCCAGTCAGATCCTGCAGTATACAACACTGAACACAAGCCCAGTCAGACCCTGCAGTGAACACAAGCCCAGTCAGATCCTGCAGTATACAACACTGAACACGAGCCCAATCAGACCCTGCAGTATACAACACTGAACACGAGCCCAGTCAGACCCTGCAGTCAGACCCTGCAACACACTGAACACAAGCCCAGTCAGACCCTGCAGTGTACAACACTGAACACGAGCCCAGTCAGACCCTGCAGTATACAACACTGAACACGAGCCCAGTCAGATCCTGCAGTATACAACACTGAACACGAGCCCAGTCAGATCCTGCAGTATACAACACTGAACACGAGCACAGTCAGATCCTGCAGTATACAACACTGAACACAAGCCCAGTCAGATCCTGCAGTATACAACACTGAACACAAGCCCAGTCAGATCCTGCAGTGTACAACACTGAACACAAGCCCAGTCAGGCCCTGCAGTATACAACACTGAACACAAGAGCCCAGTGAGACCCTGCAGTATACAACACTGAACACAAGCCCAGTCAGATCCTGCAGTATACAACACTGAACACAAGCCCAGTCAGATCCTGCAGTATACAACACTGAAGTCAAGTTGTTTACATGCACCTCTCTGTTTACTTGGTTATAATTGAAATATCGGGACCCATCCACTTCATCAATAATGTAATTTAGATGTATTCACTGTTAGACTGAGGTCTGTTATTGCTCTACAGTCGTTAATGATGCTACATTGACTTGACTGTAGTGCTCCTGTGAGTCCAGATAAGCCCAGCAGAAACCAGGGAGCTACAAACTGCCGCTCATCGATCACTGACTAAAGCTGTAAGTTACTTTTAACCAACTGCGTGTCAATACCCCCGAGATAGATTTGATTAGCTGTGGATAGGCCTTCGGTAATGCCTGGTTTAAGCGTGTGCGGGGGTCTGCCGAGGACAAAGTTGCTGTCACACATGGAGGGCCGTGTAGATTAGAGCAGGACCCAGAAGATTAATGAAAGATCCACTTTAGCCTGCGTCATTAGGCCCATCCATATACTGTACTGTGGACGGGAGCTGGCACAGAGCCAAGCTGCAGTTACAGTGAGTGTTTAAGGTCAGGCTCAGAGGAGACTGTCTCGCACCTCTCATAGATGCACCGCTTTTAGTGTGAGGACGACAAAGTCAGCTTTTTATAGTGTATTGTGCCACAGACTGTAGACTGTGAAAAAGGAACGTTAATAGGCTGTGTTCACGTTCTAAGATTTTCAATTTCAGATGGAGGACAGGGCCAATAATACTCCACTGGAGCTTCACTGTTTTGATAGAAAACAGATACAATATGATATATGTGTGATCAGCAAATGTTGAACCTTATCACTATTTGTTAGAAATTATCTCCATAAATGTAGCTTATTAATCTTATGGTTTAAAGCAGAACTAAGTAACTTTCAGCGAAAGAGCTCCCCCTGCAGCTTCCTTATGAGAATACACTGTCAGGGAACAGACTCAAAAGCGCTTTTTTTCCCTTTCTTTTCTTTTTATTGAAATAAGGCAGTATAATCAAACACAAAAAACATATAACACTGCTAAATATAAAAAAAGAGCCATGGTTTCCCAGGAGAATTGTATTCAGGTCGATGTCCACCATTTTTGCAATGGTGGTTGTCCACCCAGAGACAGTAGAGGGAGACGCCAGATGCTTTAAACACCCCCAAAATACATATTTAATCATCACAGGGACTTACAAAGACATTTAATAAGGTAAAAATGTTCTGCTTCAAAAAGCTTTCAGCTCACAGCAATCACGTCTTTAGTGTTAAATGTCCTTTTTCTTTCATGTGGATAAATCCAGAAATTAGAGATATTAAATAAGCTGGGTCAACAAATCTGCAAAAATCCCTGTTCAAAGCATTTCACCTACATTTCCTTGCTCAGTCACAGCAGGTTGCCAGATCACTGTGCTACTGGTTTGACTTCTCAATAAAGAAAAGTCAGGAGTACCCAAAGGGTAAATAGTGTATTTGTGTATAATTGTTTCATTTTTGTCACTAATCTTTTACAGTTTGTTCCGGCTTCAGTTCAGTCTTTGGCGATAACGCTGGTTCATGTGTGGAGTGGTTGAATATGGCAATGTAAAGTGCTTTGAAGTATTGTAAGTAACTACAGAAGATTGAGCTCTAAAGAGACTGTCTTCACAAATAACACAAGCATATATTCATTAACAGGTTTGTCCACGTTTTCCATGTTTGCTGGTGTTAAAAAATCAAATGTAGTGTCCTTAATATTGTATTTCCTTCAAATAAACCACATTACCGAGCTTTAGTCATTTAAATGTTTAGATATTTTCAGCTATGTACCCTAACACTGACATACGAGCAGTGAAAATACTCTCATGAGTCTTTGTTAAAAGACTAAATTGGATTTTACACATTTTAATCAGATAATCACCAGTCGGCGAATGCATTTTTTGCGTAATTATGAAAACTATACACGACCTTTTCCCACTGGACCTCCTCTACCTCTCTCCCACTCATCGGACATGTAATGCACTTAAATAAGACAGCACAGTTTTAGCAACAGGCAGTGTTTTTTTGTTTTTTTTCTTTTACCAGATGTCTCTAAAAAACAGGTGTGTTTTAACTAATGCACTGTTTATCTTTAAATGCTGGTCGCCACAGAAACGCTCGAACCCTTTTTCGGGGGCTAATGGTTTTTCGCTACAGCGTTTTGGAGTTTGTGCACACAGCAGTTTTTGGCCACATTTTCTAGTCTGTCCTTCCTCTAGGCAGCACCTGGTCTACTGCAGTGCTTTTTTACACAGTTTCAATATATACCCACCAAGTACTTATGGCAGTACAGAGGACATTATAGAAAATATTTGGAGCAGAAAGTTTGCACTATTCTCCTAAACAAAGTTACAGATATTATAAAGACTATGTCAGCGTTTCTTGCCAAGACTTTTTTTTATTTTATTTTATTTTGTGGATTTCAGCATACCCTGTTCACGGTCCACTTACTACCACCTCTCCCGTGCACTAAAAGAACAGTTTGTACACAGCAACAATAATGGGTCCATTGCACTCCAAAAAATATGTTTGGTTATGAAAAAGATTTAATTTTGAGTGGAAGCAAAATCTGGTTTTCCATTTCCATTACACCTCTGGATGGAGAGTTGCATTTGTGCATTAATTTGCATTTATTTCATTTAATTAGTATGAGTAAGTAATAAAAAAAAAAGTTCACATTCTTTTTTTTTTTTTTTACTCCTTCAGGACATTACACATTAGGGATGTTTATTCAAATCTCTTGATATGATATTTTCATGTCACGGTACAATATTGATTAGAATATTTTGTGGAGGCTAACAGAATTGTGAATATGCTACCTTTGTGTCATAATCCAAATAATTCAGATTTTAAAGTGCTGACAACAAACATCATGCAGATTGAACTGAAACAGAGCAAAATATCTTGGTATATGTAGTTCTCTGGGTTTTCTAGCTATTGCTGCACCATGACAACGAGTCGAAACAAAGAGCCTGTAATTTGATGCCTTGTGATGGCCCACAAACCATTGTGAGGCTCCTGACGATACAACATCACGATATTTTGGTTACTGTTACATTCCTATTTAGATTCCAGGGCACTGATGGCCAGGATATTTTGGGTGATATGTAGGGTTGATTTTTAATCATTTTCCCCACACTGTAATGCAAATCCACCACAAACTCCAACTACAAAAAAGAGAGCTGTGTAGTCATATTCCGTGCAGTTATCTCATCATACCAAAGTGTTAAAATAAAGCATTGTGTGTATTTTTTACACAGCAGATCAGCCAAATCTAAATATCAGCCTGTGCTAGAAATCTAAGGCCAATAGTCGATCATTTGAAAAGTCCAAATATTGGCCCAATGTACATATCGGTCTATCTCTACCATGAAAACATAGACCTGCCCATCCACATAAACATCCCTGCATATCCATATATCTGTGCATACATACACATGAAGCAGCTTCATGAAGCAAAGTCTTTTTTTTTTTCTTTTTTTTTTTTTTACTGTGCACCCTTTTATCACCCCCAAAGGGTGTTCAGAGTTATAAACCTCTAAATGAGATATTTGGGGTTACTCAATCTGTTTAAAGAAGGGCTCCCATATCTCATTGAATAATTGTAATTTTCCATTAATCTTATAGATAAGGCGCTCAGATAGGATTGTAAACCATTCTGTGTGTGTAGGAATCTCAGTACTTAAGGATCTCTCTCTTCGCTGTATCCATATTATCTTACTATAACTTTTTTGTTCTTTAACTTTAATTAGTTTAAGATGCCTAGTGTTGGATTAGAAGTTTACTCCTATGACATTAATCATTTTTGTTATAATTTTCTTCTAGTAGGTTTGATTAAAAGGCATGAAAAGAAAAATAGAAAAAAAAATCACATTCTTAGAACCCTTTGAAACAGGTACAAAAACACAGTATTACATTTTTCGTATGGGTCAAATAGGCTCATCTTTAATTTGAAGGCGTTCATGCAAACTGAAGGAAGTCAAGCATATTTCAGAAACAAAACCATGAACATGATGAAGTGCAGGATACTCTTAGTGAGGCTCTCTCTGAGTATACAATAACGTACACCCATGTAGCATTAACTCAATTTCATTCACTTACAACAATTAAGAGAGGGCTGTGCAATGAATTGAAATTTAATCAAGATCACGATTCAGCCATGACTGAATCTCAATCAGCTTTAGGTCTGCAGTGGTTTGGGGCAAAGTTCAGACTTTGGAGGAATAAATGTAACACTTTTTTAAGGGCAATTATTAAAAGACTGTCTTGTCTTGTTCAGCATCCCTCTTTATATAATAAAGGACTTTTAATATAATCAGTCGGTGTGCCTCGGGTTTGTACCTTGCCCATTTGAACATAATAGCCACATTTTGCTAAGATTTGAACTTTATCCTCACAGAGCACCTGCACCGCGATTGAATCTATATTTTATTACCCAGCAAAGCACTCTACCGCTCTTATTAATCGGTCTGCCTGCTTTAAGTTAACAGGATTAATATTGAAATCCATTTTTATTTCTGTAAGACGATTAAAACAACTAGAATCAAAAATTGTGATCGATAATGTAAGGAAAAGTGCACCATGACACATCTAGTCTGCCTTTAGGTATGAAATAAATCTGTTTGGAGGAGCTGGAGGAAGTGTCTGGGGTGAGGGAAGTCTGAGAGTCTGCCCCCACTATCCCGCCCCGGATTTATTTGTACTAAGAAGTATTAATTTGCTCCAAACCTCAAAACATTTCCAGATCCGTCACGCTCCCGGAGTGCGACATCACCGGAGCATGTCATCTTTCAGTTTTCCGAGTCAATCAAGCAAAAAGGAAATAGAAAAAAAATAAAAAATAAGGAAGGAATTATCTAATGCATCATTCAGAGCAGGAGAGGGGTATAGACAGTGTGAAATGAAGCACAAAATGAGTGGCAAAGCGAAACTAAACAAAGGTAGTTGGAGAGCGTCATTCGTCACGGCGACGTCTGATAGCGCCGTCTGCCAAATGAAAGAGACAAATCTGACTGAGCTAATCTGGGCATGCATCATACATAGACTGACGGGAACGAGGGAAAAATGGAAGGAAGGAAGAGGGAAGGAGGAAAAGAAGAATAGGAAGAAGGAGGAAGGAAAGATAGAGGGATGTGAAGGAAGAGAGGATGAATGATGGAAGAAATGAATGAGGGCAGGAAGGTAAAATGGTTGGTAGTAAAGGAGGATGGAGGAGAGGAAGGAAAGAATTAAATAAGGAAGGGGAAAGATAGAAAGGTAAGAAGAAAGAGAATGGCGGTGGATGGCTGCAAGGAAGGAAGGAAGAATACAAAGAGGGAGGTGGAAGGAAGGAATGACGGATGGATAGGATGAATGGAGGAAGCAAGGAAGGTAAGGGAGGAAGTAACGTAATTTAAAGATGCACTATAACTTTCTAGTGGAGGGCCTGACACCTGCGGTTCCACTGTATTGCATCAAACTTATCTCCATGAAGAGCAGGTGATGCCACAAGGTAAGTTTTGACCAGATCTGTGAAGTGGCGACCCCATTCACCGTAATGGATATTTTTTTCTAGATATTTTTGAGCAATAAAAAAACTGATAATTGATTGCATGCATGTTAGATAAATGTAACACAATACTACAGCACATCTCAGGTAAAGCAATAACATCTCCATAATGGCAGACCCCCCCATCAGATAAAGTCACATAGTGCAGCTTTATGGTATGGCTCAAGGTACTCACGAATGCAATATTTGTTCTTAGTTACTACAACTCTAATTCCAGTGAAGTTGGGATGCTGTGTAAAACTGTGTAAAAATACAGATTACAATGATTTGCAAATCCTTTTGAACCTATATTGAACTGAATAAACTACAAAGACATGATATTTAGTGTTCAAACTGATAACTTTCTTATTTTATGCAAATATTCATTCATTTTCAATTTGATGGCTACAACATGTTCCAATAAAGCTGACACATGTTTACCACTGTGTTACATCAGCTTTCCTTTTAATAATTGTTGAGGACACTAACTGTTGAATTCTGTTTTTTTTTTTTTTTTTAGTTTTACACAGCGTCCCAACTTGTACAATACGCATTTTAGTTGTTTCATTTTGCGTGTATATACAGTGCACTCCATAGTTTGCTTTAGTTCCCAGTACAATCATCTGATTACAGTTTGAACATGTAGACCACTGCACAAATGTAACTCCCCCCCGGAAAAAAAACAAACAAGCAAAAAAATAACACCATTACACCAGAGTAATGAATCAGTTCTTCTCCCATTTCGCCTTCAAACCAGATGCTTTGATTTACCATCCACCTTGATAGGAGCATGTTTTTATTGTCGTGCGTATGTTTACGGCAGACTTCACATGCCTTTAAAAGCTAATCTGCCAATCCAAAGTGACAGCTAACACTTCACACACTGACTACAAAGAGAGAAGAGCCATCTGGTGAAATTAGCCTACACTTCCATAAGGAGCGCGATCAAAGCGCCGGGCTCAAGGACTCTCCAAGGATTTGTTTAAAATGCCTCCTGATGCGGTGTTTAGTCAGCGGCCTGATTGGCTAGCTGTCCGAAGTAGCAGCGCGGCAGGGCTCAGAGGAGAAATCACAGCAGCAGGGCTAATGGTCCACAGGTACAATCACTCAATGTTCAACAACAGACGCAAACAGGAGAGTTCAGCTGGACAGCATCATGAATAAAGATTTTTTTTTTGGTGAGACATTACTTGCTATCTCTAAAGATTAACCATATACTGTATATACTACCAATCAAAAGTCTGGACACAGTTTTTATTTATTTTTATTTTTCACATTATTATTTGCATTGTAGATTCTACAAAAAATGTACTCAATATAAGTAAAAATAAATAAATAATATAATAAATACATGAGTAAGTAAGTAAATAAATAAATAGATTAAATAAGTTAATTAATAAATGATTCAATAAATAAAAAATAGCCACCCTTTGCTTTGAACCCTGGCTGTACTTTTGGGATTCCTTGACTCAGCCAAGGGTCCGTCAACAAAGCAAAGGGTGGCTACCTTGAGCATTTGAATATGAAATATAGCCAGAAAAAAAAAAAAAAAACAAACATTAAAAAACATTAAAACATTAGAAGAGGTGTTTTTGTTTTGTTTTTCTTTACTAAATAATTCCACAAATCTCGCATTATATATTTGATGTCTTTCAAATGTATCTAAAATGAAGACAGTAGTAAACAAAAAAAAACAACAAAAAAAAAAAAAACGAGAGGGTGTGTCCAAACTTTTGACTGGTAGTGCATATCATTAATCAGTGTAGGGGAGCATGATTTTGGAAAAATATAAGTGCCAACCCAATGAGACCACTTGGCCTCTCTTTTTCACGAGTGCGATGTTTAAAATACAATACAAAGTCCATTAAAACATTAAAACAGGGGCAGATGATTAAATTGTGATCGTGCCACCAAAGTCTCCAATTTTGCTTTTCCTTGAAGTGTATTCCAGTTTTGTGAAGCAAAACAGCTAAAAGCCCCCTTACCCGTCTCAGTTTTGGTGCATATTGAGGTATTTTGGCAGTTTTTGAAGTAGTGCCTTATTGATACATGTCATACAGTGCTGTTCTCTTCTAATAGACAGTGATGGCCAACGCAGTGAGGGGTTTCAAATCCATCACCTGTAATAAAAGGGCCGAGTGAAACAGTGGAGCCAACGATTTCAAAGCAGAGGCCAAACTCAGCATATGCACCACCTCCCCATAATCCAGTATGGAAAGAAAGGCTGCTTGCACTATTTCTTTTCTGTAATTTATTGTAGTAAAATGATCATTTAGATTTTAGACTATTACATAATTTTAAGATGTGTTTTTTAAAGGATATATTTTTGTCAAACCAAATCCCAAGATAATTATAATTGTTGACTCTTTTTAATCGATGCATCATTTAGTGTATAACAATTTGTAGGTTGCACGTTACTTAAATGCTTTTTAAAAATCATATACTTAGTTTTATCTGCATTCAATGATAATTTAAGATTTATGAAGGAAATTTGGATTTCATTAAAATCTTGTTGCAGTTTTAAAAGTGCCTGGTCAGCAGAGGGAGCACTTGCATATAAAACAGCATCATCTGCATGTAAATGTATGAGGCTTTCTCTTAAATTGCAAGTAATGGAATTAATAAATATAGTAAAAAGCAGCAGCCCCAAAATTAAGCCTTGGGGCACTCCTTTACCTAAAGTTAGAACATTTGGTTTACACCCATCGGCTACTACTGAGTTCTGTTTGAAAGATAATTTTGGAACCAATTAAATGTAGCATTGTCATGCTTCAGATGCTTCAAGAGGACTTTGTGAATCAAAAGCTTTAGTTAAATCAATAAACAGAGCTACATGGTCTTGTTTGTCAGCTGTGAAAATGTCATTTAAAACGTTTGTGGTTGCAGTAACAGTACTGTGCTCTTTTCTGAAGCCCAATTGATAAGACTTCAAAATGGAGCATTTATTTAAATAAATTGTAACTTGATTTACAACTAACTTTTCTAAATTTTTTGCGAGACGAAATCATTTAGGTATTGGATATTGCTATTGGATATTCAATTTGATTTTACTAAAAATCAGTGTTAAGTTTGTAATCAGCTTTTTCCAGGAGCATTAAACATTTGATAATGCTGCTGCTCCTCTGAAAACTGCTGCTGTCACTCCAATTCTCAAAAAACCTGGTTCAGATCCCACAGACCTCAATAATTTCCGTCCCATTTCTAACCTTCCTTTCATCTCCAAAATTCTTGAAAAAACAGTTTCTGCTCAACTCCACTCTCATCTGTCCTCTAATAATCTCTATGAACATTTCCAATCTGGCT